>OX387430.1:14254612-14854612 GCA_947563755.1 Lochmaea crataegi
CAATAATTGTTGAAAATTGTCAAATTTTTTGAAAAATGGTCAAAAATGGTCAATAATTGTCAGAAACTGTCAAAAAATGGTCAATAAATGTTAATTGTTAAAATTTTGAGAAAATTGTCAATAATTATAAAAAATGCCAAAAATGGTCAATAATTGTTGAAAATTTTCAAATTTTTTGAAAAATGGTCAAAAATGGTCAAAAATGGTCAATAATTAGTAAAATTTGAAAAATTGTGAAAATTGTGAAAATTTGAAAAATTGTCAAAATTTTGAAAAAAGGGTGAATAATTATAAAAAACTGTCAAAAATGGTCAATAATTGTTAAAAGTTGTCAAATTTTTGAAAAATTGTCAAAAATGGTCAATAATTGTCAGAACCTGTCAAAAATACTCAAAAGTTGCTTCAAAAACAAAAGGGCCTATAATTTTACCATCTAAAATCCTACACCATACGTTAACTGACCATCGACCCTGGTTAAAATCTTGTTGCGTGACGAACGATTTTTCGTAACATTAAACGTTTCACTAGTTCACTAGCCTTCCCAAAAGTCCTATGTCGTGCAATAAGAAGCAAAATTCAAAAATTTAAATACATTAGCGATAAAGTAGATTTCATACAAGAAGTCACTCACTAGCATTCCTTGAAAATTCATTATAAAACACGAAGAAACTCTTTGGTTCTTTTTACATTGTTTAATGTCAGTTGATTGAATTGAAAATGTGTTAAATATGACCAGCTCAATTGCTTGGAATTAGATTCTTTACATCTTCAAAGAAATCTTGTTCTGAATGCGCATTTTTTAATATTCCGAAGACGCATAAATAACAGAGTTTACAGTCGAACACTAATTAGAAAAGTAATAAAAAAGTAATTCAAAATAACGATTGTGATCAGATATAATTCTCGGATTGCTAGTGGAATATACATAGCATTACTAGGAAGATAACATCAAAAATTAAAACTGTGTGGTCTTTTTTTATCCGACAATGTGGATGACACACTATAATTAGATCCAATTCTAGTGAACACGGGAATACACCTGATTAAAATAAAACAATAATGATCGTACATTTCAAAACCGTGACTTGTACACCTCTTATGAACATTTTCAAATAAATTGTTTGTTAAACGAAAGTAAATGTCACAAATTCCTCGGACCACAGTCACGATACAAGATATTCGAAAACATTTTCAATATTAACAATTCATGAAGAAAAAGAGTTGTCTTATGCAAATCTCAACATTCATATTCTCAAGGTGCGTGCAGACATGACGCGACAACTGCGAGACGCGCTATGAGCATGCGATAAGTTCAAGGGTCTGCTGCCCTCCTTTTCCTTTTCCCCATCTGTATAGATTGTTACCTCCGCCACCTCTCCGTCACCTCTCACCCACGCCACCACCTTCTTCAGCACCTCCACCTCTACCTGCTCAAGCCTGTGGAGTCCAATGTTATCCCCGCTCCCAACTGCCCCAAACAGTCGACTCATCAGCTCAAACACCTTTTTCTCATCCCTACAATCTCCCTCCATCCGACAGATCAACTCCTCCGTCTTCACCCTTACCCCATTCCTTTTCGTAGTGCGTATCTCCTTGACCCACTCCATTTCCTCTCTTTTTCCTCCTAGCATCGGGTACCTATCCCTCTGTATTCCCTTCTCCATTCCACTGTCTTCCTTGGTCACCCATACCACCTTTACCTTTTCATCCCCTAATATCGGATTTCCCACCTTCACCTCTATTCCCTTCCCCCTTTTACCATCACAGTCCCTATCTCTAACCTCCTTCCATCCTTCCCAGTCCCTTTGCCCCACCTCCCATCGTGTTTGCATTATCTCTTTCCTATCGCCCTCCCTCCTCAACTTCTCCAATTCCTTGACCCGCCCCTCTGCCGCTGCGTTCTCTTACTCCAGCCTTTCCACCCTCTCCTCCAACAGCCCTACCATATCCTTCAATCTCTCTACACTCTCCCTCTCTTCTCCCTTCTCACTCTCCACTTCCTTCTTTCTCTTCACTCCAGTATCACTCCACCCTCTCGTCTCCCCCGCCTTATCAGGCGTTCGTTTGACTTTGTTCGATTTACAAAAAAATTCCTTGCCTTGCTTCGTCCATCACCTCCTGCTCTATTTCCATTTCTCTTTTCTCCATATTCCATCCCTCGAGTAGCTAGGGAATTGAATGTCCACCACCACAGAGCCCCGCTTGTGGTGGTAATGCTGGTTACACCAGGAGATCACCTGGTATCCCGGAGGCAGCGTTTCTGACTGACTTTCACGCAGCCATTCATCCATTGCCAAGGTAGCTAACAACGTAGATTACAGATTGTTTCATCGGCTTCAAGTGTCTAATAGTTCCCTCTGAGGCTACGAAGGAAAATTGTAGACATTGAGGAGGCGATAATATGTTTTTTGGTATTAATTGACTCAAAACTCACCTGAAACAACATTTCTAAAAGTTAAGCTGAGATCACAATAGTGGTGGTAAGAAGCTTCTTTGGAAAGAAATGGGTGCTGAAACCTGACATGTATTGCTTTTTCGGTATGACAACCGAAGACTCAGCAAGAAATAGCCATGATGAGACCAAGCAAGGTTATAAAGATGTGCATGTCGGTGCATATTGGAAGAAATATTCCTACAGCATTAATGGAAACACTATTAGACGTATCTACCTCATACCTTGTATTACGGGGACAGGCAAGTTTAGGTATTCATAGACACCTTTTAATAGTCCATTCAAGGTGTCGATTGCAGACTGAAAGAAATAGACTAACAAAGAGCTCAGTACCATTAGATAGAGACAGATTTGGTTTGCCGATGGGTCTAAAACTGCAAATGGAACTGCGGAAGTATATTTCGAAAAACCCAGTGAGAGCTGTAGCTACTACGCACTGGGAAATTATACCTATGTATTTTAGGCGGAGGTATACGAAATCTTGCAATGCGCGTGAGAAAAGAACAGAAGAGCTGAGTAGATCCACATCATGTCAGATATTCAGATGGCACTCAGCGCTATCGGGAGCCAGAAAGTCAAAACTAGTATGGGATTTCACTGGAGAACGGAATAACGTCAAGCTGACCAGGGAGGATCTGTGAAGAACTAGCTCAGAGACCACAAAAATTACTGGGTAAACATCCTAAGACAAATGCATGAGAAAACCTTCATAAGAGAACAATGTCTGAAACGGACAGCAGAACTGCTCACACTGTGCAGGAATCAGCTGATAATTATAACAGGTGTCATGACTGGTCATGGACCAGAAGAGAGACGACTGAACAAATTCAAACTCTACGACGGAGACCTTGCGAGAAACTTGATCGTAACAGACACTTACTATTTTTTGGACAACAAAAAGGTGACGCAGAATAAGCTACACCCAGCTAAGAAATTGTACAAATTTGTACAGAGACAAAGGAATTGGACTGGGTGATATGAGAAAGCACAAGCAAAAACAAAATAAGACGTTCGGCTGATATGTTATTGGATTTTATATAAAACAATTATTCACTTGTATTGAATAATAACCATCATTGATACAAAAATAAAAGAATCCAAGCCCTGGAAGCCCTCATTGGACTTCCTCCTCTAGAGACTTAATTACCAGCGACGACACGACTTTGACTCAAATAATACGAACACCTTGGAAACGGAATTAAAACTGAAAGTTCTCAATCAGTTAGCTCCAAGCTTCTTAACTCAAGACAAATAAATAAAAGTAACGCTCAATATGTGGAGGAAATCGAAATTTTGATAGGTAAATTAAGAAGGGCTTACATAAGCGAAGGAGTACCCATAAGTACAACAGAAACCTATTGTACTGATACGCTAGTTAAGACTAACTCCGAGAAAGTCAAAAGAACAATGGAAGCAGGCACTTTTTCTAACACTAGAGAGCCAATAACCAAATTTGTAGGTATAGAGGTTCAAAGTAACGCCAATACGCGGAACGGCAAAATTTTAGTGGAAAGTTTTCCGGACAGTATAATAATAATAGTAGACGCGCGTGGTCATCGTGGTAATCAGAATAGGCATTATCAGCAGCAAGCTTATACTAAGAATAGCAATAATCAATACCAATACAATAGAGAGGTAATAATAGGGGTGGTAGATTTAGTAATAGTTATTCTAGAGTGCGAGGAGTAGATGGTAGATACGTTAGAGCGTATGAAGGTGAAACCGATGACTCTAGGGCCAACCAGGGAAACTTAGAAACTCCCCAACAAGGTCCCTTGGGGAACCAGTAAATATCTTCAATGTGGACCTCTCACTCTCTAACTTTGTAATCATTAGGACACAAATGATTGGCAACCAAAACATAACTTTACTTATTGACACGGGAGCAGATATATCTCTTTTTAAAAGAGAAAAAATAAATCCCCAACAGATAGTAAATAGGGCTAAGAATATCAGGATAAAAAGAGTTACAAAGGGATGTACAAATTCCATTGCATCAACGACTTCCATGTACATCATACGTTTCATATCGTCGAAAACGATTTTCCGATCCCTGTAGATGGTATATTGGGAAGAGACTTCATCACTAAATATAAATGTAAATGAAATTACTCTGATTGGACTATCTCCATACAAATTCGCAACAACAGCGTAATTCTGTCAATTGTTAATAGCCCCCATGGTGACACTCTTATTATACCTCCTTCTCAATTTTCGATGGTCCCATAAATTCGTAAATTAATTACCAAATAGTATGAAGATGGCAATCTTTATATTCCGTTACCAACAAATTGTTGACAGATTTCAATAATTCCCTTTTTTTGTATATAACTGGCCTAGGACGCATATTGGAAAAGAGGCAAACACTTCTTATTTCTTCCGTCTCGCATCGTTTGTTTCAATTAAACTTGTGTATTTTATTCATTGATGCCTAACCAGATTTAAATAAGTTCCATAGAAAGTGCTTACTAATGCTCTTGGCAAAAAATACATTATTACACTAAGAAGCATGGTACGCATAGAAATATGGTTTCAAGTGAGTGATCCTACAAAAATGAAAAGTGTATTATAGTTAAAATCTTTTTAATAAATATTAATTGTCATATTTCTGATGAATCATATTTATTTATTTATTTCCAAACAAACAGACCTAAAGGCTTAATTACATGGCCAATAATGTCAAAATCTACTCGATCAGGGAAATCACCTTAAAGTTTTCAAATTTAGTAAAACTGATACACACAAAATTTGACCAAATTTACCCTTTGCCCCTACCATGCTGAACGCTTGTGGTGGCAATAAAAAACTCGGGTTTGTAGTAAACAATTTATCACTGCAGAGTTTTATAATGTATTAATTTTAAAGTTTGCAAGTAGCGGTTTTTCTGAGAAATGCTTCAAAGAACGCTAGCTCTCTTAGGAGGAACTTTTCAATAAAGGTAAATTAGGTTGGAAGGGCATAAAATCACATTAGTATCTGTAGTTTGGGCTTGGCAGGGAAGGTCGATTTCTCATACTAAGTAGCAATAGATAAAAAACCGATTTATCAAGATTTAGATTCGACGACTTTATTTCTTCTTCAATCATAACACGATGCTGGCTAATGTACGTTTCTCAGTGTATGTCGGTACGAAGTACTAATAAAAAACGTAGGCAAACAAATACCTAAACACAAGAGATTGGAAACGAATTTTTTGGTAGCAAAGGGAAATGTAAAACCGCAACGAGCACAAGAGAACGGGTCATTTGGGAACATTTTTATTTTAAGCATTTCTTTACTTTTGTTCACATATATGTAGGTATAACTGTCATGAGTTTGCATTATGCTGTGGTTATAATTAAGAATTTGATAAAACTCAAGGGTCCATTCCGTACCACTCAAGAAAACACTCATCAACAAATTTGAATAAATTGACAGGTTATTTCCTATTAAGTAACATTTGTGTTCACCTTCCAACATGTTTCTTCTGAAGCTCTGGGCCTAATTGAGAGTGACAGTCTTTTATATTTTATTTGACAATTACTCCAAAAACTATCACAAATTAAACTACCTTATATATTTACACTAAAGTCCCAACATACTGCGGCCCCAGAATTGACGTAGTAGTTCAAATCCCCAAGACAAAACCAATCATCTCTGGTATCTCAGGGGAGTTTTTAGTTTTCTTCCAAAACGTGTTTGTATTATCTTCTTTTGGTTTTCAGTGGGTGGCTCTTCCTGTGTAGATAACTTTTTATTTTCTTCAGAATTTGATTTAGTCGAAGAAGAACTCCAATGGACACAAACGCTGTGGTTGTCGAATTAGTTCACCCTGCTATCTCCTTTTCCTCTATGTTACCTAAACTGCTTTAAAAGGTAGCAGAAGCAGAAGGTTCCCCTCTAACGGTAGGATAGTCTGTGATTCCTATTATCATAGGCAATAATGTGCGAAAGTATCAACTTATGGTTGGAAGGTGTAATTGAACTACTCGGTAGGGGTCTTGATTTGAGGATCTATATTCTGTACTTTAAATGTTGTTCTATGAACTTACAGAATCTCAGCGCTTGGCTTGCCTTCACAAAAAATACAGTTATTATAATGGTGAATATAGAAATGAGATGTTTAAATAATTGTATGGAAATATTCCGAAAAGTATACTTCTGGGATTACTCGTACTTCCTTGTGAGCATTAGTTTAAAACTAGATTGTGGTTACTTAGATAACATGATACTATTTACATCAAGATTCTAACTTATATTAGTGAATTGAAGATTGACATCTGTTTTAGATACTAAATTATTACTTGTATTAGCAAGTATAGGAAGAACTATACAGGATATACTATAAATACCCGTAGATGCACTTAGCTCAGTTATTGGCAAAAGTTATAAAATAAAGCCTGAGTGGAGTCCAGATGAACTGTATGGTAAGGTTCACTTCCAAAATGTTAATAAGTATTCTCGTCACTAATTAGCCGGTAACAAAAAGGATGAACTATAGGCATCACTAAATACAAATCGGAAAGGTCTCACTTGTCTCTTCACGTCTTGAAATCCTTGTGAGGTTATCTACAGGTGGATACTCTGCTCTGCAAGTAGTAGGTGAAAGTAAAGTCATATGGAAGTAAAGTCATAGTGGAGTAGAATCTAGAGTTGACAGAACGTAGTAGTAGATGTTGAAGGTGTGGCTATAGGTAGAGGCCTATACCTACATGTTAAAATTGAAGAAAGTATTCTCTCGAAGAAAAATAAATAAAAGAAATGAAGAAGAGAGAAAAAAAAGGTCTGAAAAGAGAATATAAATAAGAAATGGTGTTGGTGATTGAGTCCCAATAGATATCGGGTAGATTACTTGCCCTAGGTGGTCTGTGACCTTTAAGTGTTTGTGTTTGTTAAATCAGGAACTATATCCATGCAGTCATGCACCTTCACAACTCTTTGTATAGGAGAGTCCCTGATCATTAGTTTTTCCCAATTCGTAAAACCGTATCAAAACGAAGTCTGAACAACCATGTGGACTTGGGAAAAGCACAATCCAAAATGGAGGATTTCAAGCCAGTGGCCTGTGTCAATGGCCTTGAAAGTACAAAAGTCGGGGTCAAGGTCAAGTGGCTAACTGGATATTTGAAGAATCCAGACACCTTTGGAATTTGTAGAAGGAAATATCATGGTTAACCTATGAACCAGTTGTTAGATGTACATAATCAGACAGGTGTTATAGTTGTCCCAATCCGTTTTGCTTGGTTTCCTTTTGAATCTCACCTCGGGTTTGCCTAGTTCGAACTTAAATCTTATGATCGGCGAGAGATTGTTCGCGCGATAGCCTCCAATCTTTTACTATATGTTTCAGACTCTGTGTGTAATAGGAATTTCATTGGAGTCTCTTCTTCTGATATAGTTGCCATACGAAATTTCCACGTGTGGTAATTATTGTTGTTTGGGGCTTCTATCATGAAACTCTTTTTTGCAGTTGAATTCATAATGGATTACTGGAAAATATCATCCATGTGATTTTTATATATCTGTCAAGCCAGGACCCATAACCCATTATGGGTGATTAATAATTAATACGTGACCCTTTTCTATTTACACTTTATTACATTAATTAATGTACAAGACGGAATTTATTATGTGTGTTAGCATGACAGTTCTAACTTATACCATCAATAAAACATAACCTAACATTATTACCAAGGCAGAGCATAAGCATAAACAGAGTGTCACTCAAGTAAAAAACGTAATGTCTTTCTCCACGATCATCACAGAATTTGCTAATTCTGAAAACAAATTTGAATACAGAATGCTGGAATTCTCTCTCTCAAGATTGAAGAAATATTCTGCCCCCAAGTATGGTCTGCTACTCGGTTAGAATGAAAATTCGTGATGCTCGTGGTTCCTCACGCTCACCTTCGGCTTGCGCTCGGAACATTCCACTCCTAACTCTCTAACCTTGTTAAATAATATGCTATTCTTACACCCAAATCGTGGAACCAACTTGCTCACCTCTAAACAACACCGTTCAATGTTTTGTGTGTAAGCACCACTATTGGGATCAACCAAATGTTTATAATTATTTGTAATTTTTAGTGCCGAACTAGTATACTTAATTAGGAAAAATTTAATACATACCCATCGCTTCTCGACCAACCGGCACAGATCAAAGTGAGAATATTCATAACAATATCAGAAAATAAGAAACACAACAAAACAAATAAGAAAATAGTGAACAAAATTACATATATCCTCAATAAACATTAATCACAAATAAGATGTAATAAGAATAAGGAATAATATTCCTTTTTCGAATAATAGTAATAACAATTAATAGTTTTCAAAATAATTCAATACATATTGATATGAATTTTTAATTTATATTGTTGATATGTGTTTTAATTTATTTATTGTAATATATTTATTTGGGCGCCAATTAATATGAATTTTGATTTAAGTATTAGTGATATCATACATCACTCACCTTTTATGATGACTCTTCACCTCAGGCTGGGTTCATGGGTCTAATGCTCACTTAGTTTTTATTTTTTTATTTAATATATCCTCAGGCCGGTCCTGTGTCCTTGCCCTTGAATAATAGGAACTATTTAACTGTGAAGCAGTTTTGCCAACTTAATAGGAAGAAAACTCTTTATATTAGAAATTTATGAAATATTATTTAATTTATTTTTTAATGAACGGCGTATTTATATAGAATTGATAAGTAAATACATAAGAAACAATTCAAAACACTTATCTAAATGATCTTTCGCTCAACGTTCACACTAAATGAAGTTCTTATATCTAATAAATATATGAAAATTATACAACTCTTTTTACATGTAACACTAATAACCAAAGACAAAATAGAACATCTGTTTTTAACAGATTTTATATACAAATTTGACGATATTGTAATCGTAACGAAGATGAATAAATATTAAGTTCTGGATTTAATCACACGTACGTAAGTTTAATAATTTAACTTATAGTTTATGAAATACCTTTTTATCTTGTATTATTTTTTTGGAGATTTTCTATGTTTTAGACCTTCCTGGGCCTTGGAGTCCCTCGTAGAAGTGGCTTCAATATGGCTTCGGGGTCGGCTTGGGAAGATTTTCAGTTTTGTTTACCTCTCGGAACCTTCACTCATGGTTTGTTTAGGGAATTTTATATTTACAGAGATTATTCAACCTCTGTTTTTAACAGGAACTTGTTAAGGAAAGGTTAGCAACACCAAATCACTTTATAGTTTCACTTTTAACACAACGTAGTCTAATTTTAAATAAATTTTTAAACATGAAAAAGCTTATACTTCTCAATTCTGTATATTTTTCGAAACTAACCGTTTTCTAATCAATAGCAACCAATATCAAATTTTTCTATCCTTTCAAAATCCATATGTCTCTTTATTTTTAAGTTTTTCTATATTTGCTGACCAATCAAATTCATTTAATAATTTTTGATTTCTGTTATTTGACTTGATTGTTTTATAATTTGATCTTTTTCTGATATGAAAGTTTATTTTTAAAGTCTCCAAATAATTTATTATTGTTTTTATCTTTTAGTTAAAAAATTTTAAAATTATTTGACATCTGTTTTAATTTCAGTTGTCATCTCCTTTCTTCCGTTCGAGTTGACAAATCTAGATTCACACTTTGTTAGATATGTTCATAAGTGTACTTCTTCTATTTTTACCAATGTCAGATTTTATAACCTAACTAATAATTTTTAATTCTCAGGTTCTTTCCTTTTAGATTTATGATGAGCCAAGGAACTTTCGCAAAGCTTTTGAAAATTCTGAAACTATGTGATAGGATTTCAATAAATTAGAGAAAAGTTATAAAGATTCCCGTTTAAAGTTTGGGTTGTAAATATTTGTCAGGTGATTTGTTTATATTTTATTTAGATTTTATACTGAAATAACCCTTGTTTGGTGTATGTGTTGTATGATTTCACTTTCCATATCAATATATCCATTCCGAATAAAGCATTCAACGAGTAAAAACATATAGTCTAATTTCAGAATTTTTTAAGTGAATACCAGTAAATACGCGTTATTTTTGCGTGTATTGTTTTCCAAGTGGTAAATCGCTTTATATTTACCGTATAGTGACGATTAAATAGATAGGCTAGACCAAAAAAATGTCAACCACAACCAGCTGGACCTAGCTTCGAAGTAGTCACTAAAAATTCAGCAAGCACCTACATCATTCCCAAGCAGAAATCAAGGTATTGTCATAAACCCTCTTCCAGACGTCGTCCTTTTTGACAACATTAATGCAATCGGCGAAATTGTAACACCGAAAGGGATTACCTTTGCATCGCGCATTTCCAATCACCGTATACGTATCTATCTATTTTCTGTATCCGTAATAGATAATCCTATAAAAATTCATCTTTGTGATACCATCAAACAACAAATCATACTAATTCGTAGACTTATCACACCGGCTAAAAGATTGCTACTTTCCAACTTTCCAATGTTTGTCCCTCTATCCCAACTCACTTATCGAACCAGCTCTTAAAAATGAACTTGGGCTACAACTCACCTCTGTAATGTTAGGGATTTGTTGTGGAAAGGCCTCTTTAGCTGGTGGTGTTCCAGGTCACTTGGAGGGTCATCTTACTTTAATAAAACTACGTTTCTGGAACTGGGATATGTTTTATTTATTACCATACTTGTGACAATAAGAAACTTTTGAATCCACACCACAAAAACTGCGCAGTGCAAGTTGCTGTGACTGACCTTATCTTTACACTGAATTTTATTCTTATTTGAATTGTTGTTTCTTCTTATTTCAACTGCAATCTTCTTGATCTGTTCTATTACTGGAAGCTACTCTAAATAAATTATACAAATGTAAAAAAATTCAGATTGAAATGATTCTATATTTCATTGTATAACAGTATCAAAAATACAAAATATATCAATACTCCTTCAAACGCTTTTAAGAGAATATCTATTTTTAATAATGACGACATGTTAGACTTCCACTTAACAAATTCGAACAAAAAGCAAACAGCTGCATTTAACTAGCGGTTCGCAAAGCGCCACAAATTATTCCTGAGTCTTAGGAACATCCGTCATATGACGTCACTGACTGTTAAGCGCGATAGAGGCTATAAATGCGCGTCTGTCGTAGCCGTCAACTGCACTTTGTGCGTCGACGAATAAAATATTTCTCATAATTTAATGCATTGCAGACACAACAAAATACGTAGAGTCTGGAGAACGAATTAAATTATTTCGGGAATGTGGTAAATAATTCTCCCAATTTCCAAGGTGAGTATTTTGAATATACTTATGGACGGTAGAAAAAATTCAGTATCATGTTCAGTATCATGAACTCCTTACATAAATAGAAATATAACATTCAATTGCTCTTTATTTTGATCCCAATGCCAAATCTTTCCGACTTTCTTACCAAATAAAAAGTTCTGTCAAATCTGTCATATATGTATAAATTTACCTTAAATACGAAATATGCACAATTATTACATTAACGATAAAATAAACATGTGCTGCCACTGGCGACGGATAGAAGGTCGCAGCGAAGTTACTAGAAAACGG
The DNA here is from genome assembly GCA_947563755.1 of Lochmaea crataegi. Lineage (NCBI taxonomy): Eukaryota > Metazoa > Arthropoda > Insecta > Coleoptera > Chrysomelidae > Lochmaea > Lochmaea crataegi. Next base: position 14,266,609 of record OX387430.1, read on the forward strand.
ACGGGTCTTGCTCGATCATCCTCAAACATTCGAGAAGCCACGCACAAGTATACAGACACATGCAATGAGAAATGTTTTAAGCATTGTAGCAGAACTGCTTTTGAACTAGTCGACCAACATCAAGCTTCAACAGATAAAAACACGATTATTACAATCGTTTATTTGGACAACTACAACATATCGTACAATTCCCACCACTCCGTATTCTCAACTGTGGGCGGTCCTTAATTAAAGTCAAACAGTCAGTAAACAACAGTCGATAGCTGAGAGTACTGTTCAAGCCCATAACTGTTCAAAATAAAATAAATTCGCAGAGAAATCAAAATGTACACCCTTCAGGATAAAATTCAAATTTTATCGTAGTATTTTGGAGGTCACTCGATTAGGGAAATAGTAAATTTATTCGTTGTTGCTTTTGAAAACCGACCAGCGCCTTCACAGTCTACAGTTGATCGAATAATTCACAAATTTCGTAATTGTGGATGTTTACAAAACTGCAACAAATGCAGTAAAATTTTGGAAGGAGAAGGGGTTCTGAACAGTGGTTCTGAATCCAGCTGTCCAACTAAATACTTGATATTTATTGAAGTGAATTTATAGAAATGTTTTGTTGGTGGACTATTTAGATCGGAGAATACTGTCCGTTTCTCATTGCATGTATCTGTATAAGAAAGTTGCGTTAAGCAGGACGAGCAGAGATAGTTAATAATTGTTCTAGTGTGCAGTTTGCCCCAATTCTAAAGAATTTTCAAATGAAATACTCGGTAAAATATGTTTTTTCTCGCAGATATGAAAAATAACGAACGAACATCGAGTTTTTTAATGACCGTTGGGAATCAAATTATATAATCACCAACAACAATAATAAACTTCAATTAGTACTCTCGGTTCCCAATGAATATAATACGAAACGACATTACGTTACACGAGGAAAAGGTTCAGAAATATATAGGGGAGTCGAGAAAAGGATTATGAAGAGAACTAAAATAACAAACATTTCCCAATAAATCCGACACTGATAACCAGCGCTTCTTACGACGTAGCGCTGGAAATTGTTCAAGAGAAGAAACTTTTTAGTGATTGTGTGCTTATTAGATATTGTGCAATCAAAATGGCAAGACAATAAAATAAAAATTACCGTTAAATTCGAAACAGTCTCAGTGTCGCATCGAATAATTGCAAGACGGGTAGACCATGTCAAAATGTATCTAAAAAATTACATGACATGGTTGAAAAATGGAAATATTCTTGGATGAAAGCACTGATCCGTCCAACATTAGCTGTTTGTGAGTTTTGTCCGAACTATTCAAAAAGACTCCATTGTAGCAGAGGAGATGTTTGATCTTATTCCCCTCGATGGTACAACCAAAAGTACGGATATTCCTGAAGCTATAAATAAGGTGGTGTCAGACTCCGGGTCATTCGATAAATGTTCCTGTATTGTCACTGATGAAGCCAGAGCAATGATAACTACTGAAATTGGATTTGCTGGAACAAAACAACATCAACAGTCTTGTGATACATTATTCAATAAAAAGCACTTACTAACTAAGAAAAGTGGTTGTTAAAATAACTAGTATTATTTAACTCACAAAACTAATATTCAGCCCCCTTTTTTCTATTGTGCACTGTGGGCTCCGCGAACGATGGGGGCCCCCTAGTTTCTTCTTGATTACGAACCAATAACTGATAAATATATTTTATCTGAAAATATGAAACGATGTGTTGAATAGAATTCATACTTGCTCAATAGCTTTTGCATGGTTTTATTATTGAAAGAAAGGCCTAAGGAGATTCTTATTTTCAAAGTCCAGCAGTACGGATCAGGGAAATCAAATGGTAGATGCACAATTTTGAACAGACCTTGCATTTTTAACAGACCTGACATCTCCCTTTGACTACATGAATTTTGAAGCTACAAGGAAAACAACCGAATATTGCCAATTTATTTTGATACATACATGGATTTAGGAATAAAATCAAGCCATTCCAGTCTTCAATAAAAAAAATTAATTTGAAGCTTGCTTCTTATTGCACGGCAAAGGACTTTTGGGAAGGCTAGTGAACTCGTGAAACGTGTGATGTTACGAAAAAGCGTTCGTCACGCGATAACTCATTCAAGCGACTGTGCGCAATCTCTCTTGCCGCACTGAGCTCGCACACCTGTAGGTGTGAAAAATTGTCAAAAATGGTCAAAAATTGTCAAAATTTTGAATAAATGGTCAATAATTATAAAAGAGTGTAAAAAATGATCAATAATTGTTAAAAATTATTAAAATTTTTGAAAAATGGTCAAAATTTTTGAAAAATTGTCAAAAATGGTCAATAATTGTTAGAATCTGTCAAAAATTGTCAAAAACTGTCAAAAATTGTGAAAAATTGTTAAATATTTGAAAAAATGGTCAATAATTCTCAGAAGCTGTCAAAAATGGTCAATAATTGTTGAAATTTTCAAAAACGGTCTAAAATTGTTGAAATTTTGAAAAAATGGTAATTTATTATAAAAAACTAATTAAAAATGGTCAATAATTGTTAAAAATTGTCAACATTTTTGAAAAAAGGTCAACATTTTTGAAAAATTGTCAAAAATGGTCGATAATTGTCAGAACCTGTCAGAAATGCTCAAAAATTGTCAAAAATGGTCAATAATTGTTAAAATTTGGAAAAATGGTCTAGAACGGTCAAAATTTTTGAAACATTGTCAAAAATGATCAATAATTGTCAAAACTGTCAAAATTGGTCAATAATTGTCAAAAATGGTCAATAATTGTTAGAAATTGTCAAAATTTTTGAAAAATGGTCAAAATTTTCGAAAAATGGTCATTCTATTGTGCATAAGAAGCAAGCTTCTGTCGGCGGTCCGACGACCGCTCACCTTTTTTTGATTTTTGATTTTTTGAAGAAATTGAGGATTTTGAGGAACTTTCATTCACCTCACATAAAATATATTGATACAATTGCCAAAAATCGATTTAGAAATATGAGTGAATTTCAAGTCGATATTTTCAAGCATTGGGAAGTAAGCAAAAAGCAATTTATATCTCTAAATATTTCCAACAAGGGGTAGCCCTTTTTTCAAAATTCACAACAACAAAAATTTTTTTCGACATGAAAAGTGCTCAAAACTCGTAGTAAGGGGTTTTTGGGACGAGAAATCGAATGGTATAGTCAGTTTTTTGATAAAATCATTCTTTCGCCTTTAAAAAGAGTCATGAAATTTTCGAAAATACACTTTTCAAACAAAAGATACTCATAACTGGACTAATTGATAACATAGAACGTCCTATCTTTCACCAATCGATTCAGGGGACAATTTTACATATTTGAGTGAATTTTGAGTCGATATTTCCAAGGATTAAGGGAGTTAGAAAAAAGCAATTTGTATCGCAAAATATTTCCATTTTCGACAAAAAAATTATAAAAAATGCTAAAAATTTGTACAGAGGGGTTTTTTTGGCCAAAAAATCGACTTGCACAATCAGTTTTGTGATAAAATCATTATTTCGCCTTCAAATAGAGTCATGAAATTTTCGAAAATCCACTTTTCAAAACAAAAAATACTCATAACTCGACAAATAGGAAAGATAGAACGTTCTAGTCTTCACCAATCGATAGAGGGGACAATTTTACATATTTTAGTGAATTTTGAGTCCATATTTCCAAGGATTATGGGAGTTAGAAAAAATCAATTTGTATCGCAAAATATTTCCATAGCTTTTAAATTTTCGACAAAAAAAAAATAAAAAATGCTTAAAATTCGTAAAGAGGGGTTTTTTGGGCCGGAAAATCGACTGGCACAATCAGTTTTTTGATAAAATCATTATTTCGCCTTCAAATAGAGTCATGAAATTTTCGAAAATCCACTTTTCAAAACAAAAAATACTCATAACTCGACAAATAGGAAAGATAGAACGTTCTAGTCTTCACCAATCGATAGAGGGGACAATTTTACATACTATGGTGAATTTTGAGTCCATATTTCCAAGGATTATGGGAGTTAGAAAAAATCAATTTGTATCGCAAAATATTTCCATAGCTACCCCCTTTGTTCTAAATTTTCGACAAAAAAATTATAAAAAATGCTAAAAATTCGTAAAGAGGGGTTTTTTTGGCCAAAAAATCGACTGGCACAATCAGTTTTGTGTTAAAACCATTATTTCGCCTTCAAATAGAGTCATGGAATTTTCGAAAATCCACTTTTCAAAACAAAAAATACTCATAACTCGACAAATAGAAAAGATACAACGTTCTAGTCTTCACCAATCGATAGAGGGGACAATTTCACATATTTTAGTGAATTTTGAGTCCATATTTCCAAGGATTATGGGAGTTAGAAAAAATCAATTTGTATCGCAAAATATTTCCTTTGTTCTAAATTTTCGACAAAAAAATTATAAAAAATGCTAAAAATTCGTAGAGAGGGGTTTTTTTGGCCAAAAAATCGACTGGCACAATCAGTTTTGTGTTAAAACCATTATTTCGCCTTCAAATAGAGTCATGGAATTTTCGAAAATCCACTTTTCAAAACAAAAAATACTCATAACTCGACAAATAGAAAAGATACAACGTTCTAGTCTTCACCAATCGATAGAGGGGACAATTTCACATATTTTAGTGAATTTTGAGTCCATATTTCCAAGGATTATGGGAGTTAGAAAAAATCAATTTGTATCGCAAAATATTTCCTTTGTTCTAAATTTTCGACAAAAAAATTATAAAAAATGCTAAAAATTCGTAGAGAGGGGTTTTTTTGGCCAAAAAATCGACTGGAACAATCAGTTTTGTGATAAAATCATTATTTCGCCTTCAAATAGAGTCATGAAATTTTCGAAAATCCACTTTTCAAAACAAAAAATACTCATAACTCGACTAATAGGAAAGATAGAACGTTCTAGTTTTCACCAATCGATATAGGGGACAATTTTACATATTTTAGTGAATTTTGAGTCGATATTGCCAAGGATCAAGGGAGTTAGAAAAAATCAATTTGTATCGCAAAATATTTCCATAGCTACCCCCTTTGTTCTAAATTTTCGACAAAAAAATGATAAAAAGTGCTAAAAATTCGTAAAGAGAGGTTTTTTTTGGCCAAAAAATCGACTGGCACAATCAGTTATGTGATAAAATCATTATTTCGCCTTCAAATAGAGTCATGAAATTTTCGAAAATCCACTTTTCAAAACAAAAATTACTCATAACTCGACTAATAGGAAAGATAGAACGTCCTAATCTTCACCAATCGATAGAGGGGACAATTTTAAATAATTTAAGTGAATTTTGAGTCCATATTTCCAAGGATTATGGGAGTTAGAAAAAATCAATTTGTATCGCAAAATATTTCCTTTGTTCTAAATTTTCGACAAAAAAATTATAAAAAATGCTAAAAATTCGTAGAGAGGGGTTTTTTTGGCCAAAAAATCGACTGGAACAATCAGTTTTGTGATAAAATCATTATTTCGCCTTCAAATAGAGTCATGAAATTTTCGAAAATCCACTTTTCAAAACAAAAAATACTCATAACTCGACTAATAGGAAAGATAGAACGTTCTAGTTTTCACCAATCGATATAGGGGACAATTTTACATATTTAAGTGAATTTTGAGTCGATATTGCCAAGGATCAAGGGAGTTAGAAAAAATCAATTTGTATCGCAAAATATTTCCATAGCTACCCCCTTTGTTCTAAATTTTCGACAAAAAAATGATAAAAAGTGCTAAAAATTCGTAAAGAGAGGTTTTTTTTGGCCAAAAAATCGACTGGCACAATCAGTTATGTGATAAAATCATTATTTCGCCTTCAAATAGAGTCATGAAATTTTCGAAAATCCACTTTTCAAAACAAAAAATACTCATAACTCGACAAATAGGAAAGATAGAACGTTCTAGTCTTCACCAATCGATAGAGGGGACAATTTTACATATTTTAGTGAATTTTGAGTCCATATTCCCAAGGATTATGGGAGTTAGAAAAAATCAATTTGTATCGCAAAATATTTCCATAGCTACCCCCTTTTTCTGAATTTTCGACAAAAAAATTATAAAAAATGCTAAAAATTCGTAAAAAGGGGTTTTTTTGGCCAAAAAATCGACTGGCACAATCAGTTTTGTGATAAAATCATTATTTCGCCTTCAAATAGAGTCATGAAATTTTCGAAAATCCACTTTTCAAAACAAAAAATACTCATGACTCGACAAATAGGAAAGATAGAACGTTCTAGTCTTCACCAATCGATGGAGGGGACAATTTTACATACTTTAGTGAATTTTGAGTCCATATTTCCAAGGATTATGGGAGTTAGAAAAAATCAATTTGTATCGCAAAATATTTCCATAGCTACCCCTTTGTTCTAAATTTTCGACAAAAAAATTATAAAAAATGCTAAAAATTCGTAAAGAGGGGTTTTTTGGCTAAAAAATCGACTGGCACAATCAGTTTTGTGTTAAAACCATTATTTCGCCTTCAAATAGAGTCATGGAATTTTCGAAAATCCACTTTTCAAAACAAAAAATACTCATAACTCGACAAATAGAAAAGATACAACGTTCTAGTCTTCACCAATCGATAGAGGGGACAATTTGAAATATTTTAGTGAATTTTGAGTCCATATTTCCAAGGATTAAGGGAGTTAGAAAAAAGCAATTTGTTTCTCAAAATATTTCCATAGCTACCCCCTTTGTTCTAAATTTTCGACAAAAAAATTATAAAAAATGCTAAAAATTCGTAAAGATGGGTTTTTTTGGCCAAAAAATCGACTGGCACAATCAGTTTTGTGATAAAATCATTATTTCGCCTTCATATAGAGTCATGAAATTTTCGAAAATCCACTTTTCAAAACAAAAAATACTCATAACTCGACAAATAGGAAAGATAGAACGTTCTAGTCTTCACCAATCGATAGAGGGGACAATTTTACATATTTTAGTGAATATTGAGTCCATATTTCCAAATATTATGGGAGTTAGAAGAAATCAATTTGTTTCGCAAAATATTTCCATAGCTACCCCCTTTGTTCTAAATTTTCGACAAAAAATTATAAAATATGCTAAAAATTCGTAAAGAGGGGTTTTTTGGCCAAAAAATCGACTGGCACAATCAGTTTTGTGATAAAATCATTATTTCGCCATCAAATAGAGTCATGAAATTTTCGAAAATCCACTTTTCAAAACAAAAAATACTCATAACTCGACTAATAGGAAAGATAGGACGTTCTAGTCTTCACCAATCGATAGAGGGGACAATTTCACATATTTTAGTGAATTTTGAGTCCATATTTCCGAGGATTATGGGAGTTAGAAAAAATCAATTTGTTTCGCAAAATATTTCCATAGCTACCCCCTTTGTTCTAAATTTTCGACAAAAAAATTATAAAAAATGCTAAAAATTCTTAAAGAGGGGTTTTTTTGGCCAAAAAATCGACTGGCACAATCAGTTTTGTGATAAAATCATTATTTCGCCTTCAAATAGAGTCATGGAATTTTCGAAAATCCACTTTTCAAAACAAAAATTACTCATAACTCGACAAATAGGAAAGATAGAACGTTCTAATCTTCACCAATCGATAGAGGGGACAATTTTACATTAAAGAATTTTGAGTCCATATTTCCAAGGATTATGGGAGTTAGAAAAAATCAATTTGTATCGCAAAATATTTCCATAGCTACTACCCCCTTTGTTTTAAATTTTCGACAAAAAAATTATAAAAAATGCTAAAAATTCGTAAATAGGGGTTTTTTTGGCCAAAAAATCGACTGGCACAATCAGTTTTGTGATAAAATCATTATTTCGCCTTCAAATAGAGTCATGGAATTTTCGAAAATCCACTTTTCGAAACAAAAATTACTCAAAACTCGACAAATAGGAAAGATAGAACGTTCTAGTCTTCACCAATCGATAGAGGGGACAATTTTACATATTTTAAAGAATTTTGAGTCCATATTTCCAAGGATTGTGGGAGTTAGAAAAAATCAATTTGTATCGCAAAATACTTCCATAGCTACCCCCTTTTTCTGAATTTTCGACAAAAAAATTATAAAAAATGCTAAAAATTCGTAAAGAGGGGTTTTTTGGCACAATCAGTTTTGTGATAAAATCATTATTTCGCCTTCAAATAGAGTCATGAAATTTTCGAAAATCCACTTTTCGAAACAAAAATTACTCAAAACTCGACAAATAGGAAAGATAGAACGTTCTAGTCTTCACCAATCGATAGAGGGGACAATTTTACATATTTTAAAGAATTTCGAGTCCATATTTCCAAGGATTGTGGGAGTTAGAAAAAATCAATTTGTATCGCAAAATATTTCCATAGCTACCCCCTTTTTCTGAATTTTCGACAAAAAAATTATAAAAAATGCTAAAAATTCGTAAAAAGGGGTTTTTTTGGCCAAAAAATCGACTGGCACAATCAGTTTTGTGATAAAATCATTATTTCGCCTTCAAATAGAGTCATGAAATTTTCGAAAATCCACTTTTCAAAAAAAAAATACTCATGACTCGACAAATAGGAAAGATAGAACGTTCTAGTCTTCACCAATCGATGGAGGGGACAATTTTACATACTTTAGTGAATTTTGAGTCCATATTTCCAAGGATTATGGGAGTTAGAAAAAATCAATTTGTATCGCAAAATATTTCCATAGCTACCCCTTTGTTCTAAATTTTCGACAAAAAAATTATAAAAAATGCTAAAAATTCGTAAAGAGGGTTTTTTTGGCCAAAAAATCGACTGGCACAATCAGTTTTGTGTTAAAACCATTATTTCGCCTTCAAATAGAGTCATGGAATTTTCGAAAATCCACTTTTCAAAACAAAAAATACTCATAACTCGACAAATAGAAAAGATAGAACGTTCTAGTCTTCACCAATCGATAGAGGGGACAATTCTACATATCTTAGAGAATTTTGAGTCTATATTTCCAAGGATTATGGGAGTTAGAAAAAATCAATTTGTATCGCAAAATATTTCCATAGCTACCCCTTTGTTCTAAATTTTCGACAAAAAAATTATAAAAAATGCTAAAAATTCGTAAAGAGGGGTTTTTTGGCCAAAAAATCGACTGGCACAATCAGTTTTGTGATAAAATCATTATTTCGCCTTCAAATAGAGTCATGGAATTTTCGAAAATCCACTTTTCAAAACAAAAAATACTCATAACTCGAGAAATAGAAAAGATAGAACGTTCTAGTCTTCACCAATCGATAGAGGGGACAATTTTACATATTTTAGTGAATTTTAAGTCTATATTTCCAAGGATTATGGGAGTTAGAAAAAATCAATTTGTATCGCAAAATACTTCCATAGCTACCCCCTTTTTCTGAATTTTCGACAAAAAAATTATAAAAAATGCTAAAAATTCGTAAAGAGGGGTTTTTTGGCACAATCAGTTTTGTGATAAAATCATTATTTCGCCTTCAAATAGAGTCATGAAATTTTCGAAAATCCACTTTTCGAAACAAAAATTACTCAAAACTCGACAAATAGGAAAGATAGAACGTTCTAGTCTTCACCAATCGATAGAGGGGACAATTTTACATATTTTAAAGAATTTCGAGTCCATATTTCCAAGGATTGTGGGAGTTAGAAAAAATCAATTTGTATCGCAAAATATTTCCATAGCTACCCCCTTTTTCTGAATTTTCGACAAAAAAATTATAAAAAATGCTAAAAATTCGTAAAAAGGGGTTTTTTTGGCCAAAAAATCGACTGGCACAATCAGTTTTGTGATAAAATCATTATTTCGCCTTCAAATAGAGTCATGAAATTTTCGAAAATCCACTTTTCAAAAAAAAAATACTCATGACTCGACAAATAGGAAAGATAGAACGTTCTAGTCTTCACCAATCGATGGAGGGGACAATTTTACATACTTTAGTGAATTTTGAGTCCATATTTCCAAGGATTATGGGAGTTAGAAAAAATCAATTTGTATCGCAAAATATTTCCATAGCTACCCCTTTGTTCTAAATTTTCGACAAAAAAATTATAAAAAATGCTAAAAATTCGTAAAGAGGGTTTTTTTGGCCAAAAAATCGACTGGCACAATCAGTTTTGTGTTAAAACCATTATTTCGCCTTCAAATAGAGTCATGGAATTTTCGAAAATCCACTTTTCAAAACAAAAAATACTCATAACTCGACAAATAGAAAAGATAGAACGTTCTAGTCTTCACCAATCGATAGAGGGGACAATTCTACATATCTTAGAGAATTTTGAGTCTATATTTCCAAGGATTATGGGAGTTAGAAAAAATCAATTTGTATCGCAAAATATTTCCATAGCTACCCCTTTGTTCTAAATTTTCGACAAAAAAATTATAAAAAATGCTAAAAATTCGTAAAGAGGGGTTTTTTGGCCAAAAAATCGACTGGCACAATCAGTTTTGTGATAAAATCATTATTTCGCCTTCAAATAGAGTCATGGAATTTTCGAAAATCCACTTTTCAAAACAAAAAATACTCATAACTCGAGAAATAGAAAAGATAGAACGTTCTAGTCTTCACCAATCGATAGAGGGGACAATTTTACATATTTTAGTGAATTTTAAGTCTATATTTCCAAGGATTATGGGAGTTAGAAAAAATCAATTTGTATCGCAAAATATTTCCATAGCTACCCCTTTGTTCTAAATTTTCGACAAAAAAATTATAAAAAATGCTAAAAATTCGTAAAGAGGGGTTTTCTGGCCAAAAAATCGACTGGCACAATCAGTTTTGTGTTAAAACCATTATTTCGCCTTCAAATAGAGTCATGGAATTTTCGAAAATCCACTTTTCAAAACAAAAAATACTCATAACTCGACAAATAGAAAAGATAGAACGTTCTAGTCTTCACCAATCGATAGAGGGGACAATTTTACATATTTCAGTGAATTTTGAGTCCATATTTCCGAGGATTATGGGAGTTAGAAAAAATCAATTTGTATCGCAAAATATTTCCATAGCTACACCCTTTTTCTGAATTTTCGACAAAAAAATTATAAAAAATGCTAAAAATTCGTAAAGAGGGGTTTTTTGGCCAAAAAATCGACTGGCACAATCAGTTTTGTGATAAAATCATTATTTCGCCTTCAAATAGAGTCATGAAATTTTCGAAAATCCACTTTTCAAAACAAAAAATACTCATGACTCGACAAATAGGAAAGATAGAACGTTCTAGTCTTCACCAATCGATGGAGGGGACAATTTTACATACTTTAGTGAATTTTGAGTCCATATTTCCAAGGATTATGGGAGTTAGAAAAAATCAATTTGTATCGCAAAATATTTCCATAGCTACCCCTTTGTTCTAAATTTTCGACAAAAAAATTATAAAAAATGCTAAAAATTCGTAAAGAGGGGTTTTTTGGCTAAAAAATCGACTGGCACAATCAGTTTTGTGTTAAAACCATTATTTCGCCTTCAAATAGAGTCATGGAATTTTCGAAAATCCACTTTTCAAAACAAAAAATACTCATAACTCGACAAATAGAAAAGATACAACGTTCTAGTCTTCACCAATCGATAGAGGGGACAATTTTACATATTTTAGTGAATTTTGAGTCCATATTTCCAAGGATTATGGGAGTTAGAAAAAATCAATTTGTATCGCAAAATATTTCCATAGCTACCCCCTTTGTTTTAAATTTTCGACAAAAAAATTATAAAAAATGCTAAAAATTCGTAAAGAGGGGTTTTTTTGGCCAAAAAATCGACTGGCACAATCAGTTTTGTGATAAAATCATTATTTCGCCTTCAAATAGAGTCATGGAATTTTCGAAAATCCACTTTTCAAAACAAAAAATACTCATAACCTGACAAATAGGAAAGATAGAACGTTCTAGTCTTCACCAATCGATAGAGGGGACGATTTCACATATTTTAGTGAATTTTTAGTCTATATTTCCGAAGATTATGGGAGTTAGAAAAAATCAATTTGTATCGCAAAATATTTCCATAGCTACCCCTTTGTTCTAAATTTTCGACAAAAAAATTATAAAAAATGCTAAAAATTCGTGAAGAGGGGTTTTTTTGGCCAAAAAATCGACTGGCACAATCAGTTTTGTGATAAAATCATTATTTCGCCTTCAAATAAAGTCATGAATATTTCGAAAATCCACTTTTCAAAACAAAAAATACTCATATCTCGACAAATAGGAAAGATAGAACGTTCTAGTTTCCACCAATCTATAGAGGGGACAATTTTACATATTTTAGTGAATTTTGAGTCGATATTGCCAATTATTAAGCGAGTTAGAAAAAAGCAATTTGTTTCGCAAAATATTTCCATAGCTACCCCTTTGTTCTAAATTTTCGACAAAAAAATTATAAAAAATGCTAAAAATTCGTGAAGAGGGGTTTTTTTGGCCAAAAAATCGACTGGCACAATCAGTTTTGCGATAAAATCATTATTTCGCCTTCAAATAAAGTCATGAATATTTCGAAAATCCACTTTTCAAAACAAAAAATATTCATAACTCGACAAATAGGAAAGATAGAATGTTCTAGTTTTCACCAATCGATAGAGGGGACAATTTTACATATTCTAGTGAATTTTGAGTCGATATTGCCAAGGATTATGGGGGTTAGAAAAAATCAATTTGTATCGCAAAATATTTCCATAGCTACCCCACCCCCTTTGTTCTAAATTTTCGACAAAAAAATTATAAAAAATGCAAAAAATCCGTAAAGAGGGGTTTTTTGGCCAAAAAATCGACTGGCACAATCAGTTTTGTGATAAAATCATTATTTCGCCTTCAAATAGAGTCATGAAATTTTCGAAAATCCACTTTTCAAAACAAAAAATACTCATAACTCGACAAATAGGAAAGATAGAACGTTCTAGTCTTCACCAATCGATAGAGGGGACAATTTTACATACCTTAGTGAATTTTGAGTCCATATTTCGAAGGATTATGGGAGTTAGAAAAAATCAATTTGTATCGCAAAATATTTCCATAGCTACCCCCTTTGTTCTAAATTTTCGACAAAAAAATTATAAAAAATGCTAAAAATTCGTAAAGAGGGGTTTTTTGGCCAAAAAAATCGACTGGCACAATCAGTTTTGTGATAAAATCATTATTTCGCCTTCAAATAGAGTCATGAAATTTTCGAAAATCCACTTTTCAAAACAAAAAATACTCATAACTCGACAAATAGGAAAGATAGAACGTTCTAGTCTTCACCAATCGATAGAGGGGACAATTTTACATATTTTAGTGAATTTTGAGTCCATATTTCCAAGGATTATGGAAGTTAGAAAAAATCAATTTGTATCGCAAAATATTTCCATAGCTACCACACCCCCTTTGTTCTAAATTTTCGACAAAAAAAAAAAAAATGCTTAAAATTCGTGAAGAGGGGTTTTTTGGGCCGGAAAATCGACTGGCAAAATCAGTTTTTTGATAAAATCATTATTTCGCCTTCAAATAGAGTCATGAAATTTTCGAAAATCCACTTTTCAAAACAAAAAATACTCATAACTCGACTAATAGGAAAGATAGGACGTTCTAGTCTTCACCAATCGATAGAGGGGACAATTTCACATATTTTAGTGAATTTTGAGTCCATATATCCGAGGATTATGGGAGTTAGAAAAAATCAATTTGTTTCGCAAAATATTTCCATAGCTACCCCCTTTGTTCTAAATTTTCGACAAAAAAATTATAAAAAATGCTAAAAATTCTTAAAGAGGGGTTTTTTTGGCCAAAAAATCGACTGGCACAATCAGTTTTGTGATAAAGTCATTATTTCGCCTTCAAATAGAGTCATGAAATTTTCGAAATCCACTTTTCAAAACAAAAAATACTCATGACTCGACAAATAGGAAAGATAGAACGTTCTAGTCTTCACCAATCGATAGAGGGGACAATTTCACATATTTTAGTGAATTTTGAGTCCATATTTCCGAGGATTATGGGAGTTAGAACAAAATCAATTTGTTTCGCAAAATATTTCCATAGCTACCCCCTTTTTCTAAATTTTCGACAAAAAAATTATAAAAAAAGCTAAAAATTCGTAAAGAGGGGTTTTTTTGGCCAAAAATCGACTGGCACAATCAGTTTTGTGATAAAATCATTATTTCGCCTTCAAATAGAGTCATGGAATTTTCGAAAATCCACTTTTCAAAACAAAAAATACTCATAACTTGACAAATAGGAAAGATAGAACGTTCTAGTCTTCACCAATCGATAGAAGGGACAATTTTACATATTTTAGTGAATTTTAAGTCCATATTTCCAAGGATTATGGGAGTTAGAAAAAATCAGTTTGTATCGCAAAATATTTCCATAGCTACCCCTCTGTACTAAATTTTCAACAAAAAAATTATAAAAAATGCTAAAAATTCGTAAAGAGGGGTTTTTTGGTCAAAAAATCGACTGGCACAATCAGTTTTGTGATAAAATCATTATTTCGCCTTCAAATAGAGTCATGGAATTATCGAAAATCCACTTTTCAAAACAAAAATTACTCATAACTCGACAAATAGGAAAGATAGAACGTTCTAGTCTTCACCAATCGATAGAGGGGACAATTTTACATATTTTAAAGAATTTTGAGTCCATATTTCCAAGGATTATGGGAGTTAGAAAAAATCAATTTGTATCGCAAAATATTTCCATAGCTACCCCCTTTTTCTAAATTTTCGACAAAAAAATTATAAAAAAAGCTAAAAATTCGTAAAGAGGCGTTTTTTTGTCCAAAAAATCGACTGGCACAATCAGTTTTGTGATAAAATCATTATTTCGCCTTCAAATAGAGTCATGAAATTTTCGAAAATCCACTTTTCAAAACAAAAATTACTCATAACTCGACAAATAGGAAAGATAGAACGTTCTAGTCTTCACCAATCGATAGAGGGGACAATTTCACATATTTTAGTGAATTTTGAGTCCATATTTCCGAGGATTATGGGAGTTAGAAAAAATCAATTTGTATCGCAAAATATTTCCATAGCTACCCCCTTTGTTCTAAATTTTCGACAAAAAAATTATAAAAAATGCTAAAAATTTGTAAAGAGGGGTTTTTTGGCCAAAAAATCGACTGGCACAATCAGTTTTGTGATAAAATCATTATTTCGCCTTCAAATAGAGTCATGAAATTTTCGAAAATCCACTTTTCAAAACAAAAAATACTCATAACTCGACAAATAGGAAAGATAGAACGTTCTAGTCTTCACCAATCGATAGAGGGGACAATTTTACATATTTTAGTGAATTTTGAGTCCATATTTCCAAGGATTATGGAAGTTAGAAAAAATCAATTTGTATCGCAAAATATTTCCATAGCTACCCCCTTTGTTTTAAATTTTCGACAAAAAAATTATAAAAAATGCAAAAAATCCGTAAAGAGGGTTTTTTTTGGCCAAAAAATCGACTGGCACAATCAGTTTTGTGATAAAATCATTATTTCGCCTTCAAATAGAGTCATGGAATTATCGAAAATCCACTTTTCAAAACAAAAATTACTCATAACTCGACAAATAGGAAAGATAGAACGTTCTAGTCTTCACCAATCGATAGAGGGGACAATTTTACATATTTTAAAGAATTTTGAGTCCATATTTCCAAGGATTATGGGAGTTAGAAAAAATCAATTTGTATCGCAAAATATTTCCATAGCTACCCCCTTTTTCTAAATTTTCGACAAAAAAATTATAAAAAAAGCTAAAAATTCGTAAAGAGGGGTTTTTTTGTCCAAAAAATCGACTGGCACAATCAGTTTTGTGATAAAGTCATTATTTCGCCTTCAAATAGAGTCATGAAATTTTCGAAAATCCACTTTTCAAAACAAAAAATACTCATGACTCGACAAATAGGAAAGATAGAACGTTCTAGTCTTCACCAATCGATAGAGGGGACAATTTTACATACTTTAGTGAATTTTGAGTCCATATTTCCAAGGATTATGGGAGTTAGAAAAAATCAATTTGTATCGCAAAATATTTCCATAGCTACCCCTTTGTTCTAAATTTTCGACAAAAAAATTATCAAAAATGCTAAAAATTCGTAAAGAGGGGTTTTTTTGGCCAAAAAATCGACTGGCACAATCAGTTTTGTGATAAAATCATTATTTCGCCTTCAAATAGAGTCATGGAATTTTCGAAAATCCACTTTTCAAAACAAAAAATACTCATAACTCGACTAATAGGAAAGATAGAACGTTCTAGTCTTCACCAATCGATAGAGGGGACAATTTCACATATTTTAGTGAATTTTGAGTTCATATTTCCGAGGATTATGGGAGTTAGAAAAAATCAATTTGTTTCGCAAAATATTTCCATAGCTACCCCCTTTTTCTAAATTTTCGACAAAAAAATTATAAAAAAAGCTAAAAATTCGTAAAGAGGGGTTTTTTTGGCCAAAAAATCGACTGGCACAATCAGTTTTGTGATAAAGTCATTATTTCGCCTTCAAATAGAGTCATGGAATTTTCGAAAATCCACTTTTCAAAACAAAAATTACTCATAACTCGACAAATAGGAAAGATAGAACGTTCTAGTCTTCACCAATCGATAGAGGGGACAATTTTACATACTTTAGTGAATTTTGAGTCCATATTTCCAAGGATTATGGGAGTTAGAAAAAATCAATTTGTATCGCAAAATATTTCCATAGCTACCCCTTTGTTCTAAATTTTCGACAAAAAAATTATCAAAAATGCTAAAAATTCGTAAAGAGGGGTTTTTTTGGCCAAAAAATCGACTGGCACAATCAGTTTTGTGATAAAATCATTATTTCGCCTTCAAATAGAGTCATGGAATTTTCGAAAATCCACTTTTCAAAACAAAAAATACTCATAACTCGACTAATAGGAAAGATAGAACGTTCTAGTCTTCACCAATCGATAGAGGGGACAATTTCACATATTTTAGTGAATTTTGAGTTCATATTTCCGAGGATTATGGGAGTTAGAAAAAATCAATTTGTTTCGCAAAATATTTCCATAGCTACCCCCTTTTTCTAAATTTTCGACAAAAAAATTATAAAAAAAGCTAAAAATTCGTAAAGAGGGGTTTTTTTGGCCAAAAAATCGACTGGCACAATCAGTTTTGTGATAAAGTCATTATTTCGCCTTCAAATAGAGTCATGGAATTTTCGAAAATCCACTTTTCAAAACAAAAATTACTCATAACTCGACAAATAGGAAAGATAGAACGTTCTAGTCTTCACCAATCGATAGAGGGGACAATTTCACATATTTTAGTGAATTTTGAGTCCATATTTCCGAGGATTATGGGAGTTAGAAAAAATCAATTTGTTTCGCAAAATATTTCCATAGCTACCCCCTTTTTCTAAATTTTCGACAAAAAAATTATAAAAAAAGCTAAAAATTCGTAAAGAGGGGTTTTTTTGGCCAAAAAATCGACTGGCACAATCAGTTTTGTGATAAAGTCATTATTTCGCCCTCAAATAGAGTCATGGAATTTTCGAAAATCCACTTTTCAAAACAAAAATTACTCATAACTCGACAAATAGGAAAGATAGAACGTTCTAGTCTTCACCAATCGATAGAGGGGACAATTTTACATATGTTAAAGAATTTTGAGTCCATATTTCCAAGGATTATGGGAGTTGGAAAAAATCAATTTGTATCGCAAAATATTTCCATAGCTACCCCACCCCCTTTGTTCTAAATTTTCGACAAAAAAATTATAAAAAATGCAAAAAATCCGTAAAGAGGGGTTTTTTTGGCCAAAAAATCGACTGGCACAATCAGTTTTGTGATAAAATCATTATTTCGCCTTCAAATAGAGTCATGGAATTTTCGAAAATCCACTTTTCAAAACAAAAATTACTCATAACTCGACAAATAGGAAAGATAGAACGTTCTAGTCTTCACCAATCGATAGAGGGGACAATTTTACATATTTTAAAGAATTTTGAGTCCATATTTCCAAGGATTATGGGAATTAGAAAAAATCAATTTGTATCGCAAAATATTTCCATAGCTACCCCCTTTTTCTAAATTTTCGACAAAAAAATTATAAAAAAAGCTAAAAATTCGTAAAGAGAGGTTTTTTTGGCCAAAAAATCGACTGGCACAATCAGTTTTGTGATAAAGTCATTATTTCGCCTTCAAATAGAGTCATGGAATTTTCGAAAATCCACTTTTCAAAACAAAAATTACTCATAACTCGACAAATAGGAAAGATAGAACGTTCTAGTCTTCACCAATCGATAGAGGGGACAATTTTACATACTTTAGTGAATTTTGAGTCCATATTTCCAAGGATTATGGGAGTTAGAAAAAATCAATTTGTATCGCAAAATATTTCCATAGCTACCCCTTTGTTCTAAATTTTCGACAAAAAAATTATAAAAAATGCTAAAAATTCGTAAAGAGGGGTTTTTTTGGCCAAAAAATCGACTGGCACAATCAGTTTTGTGATAAAGTCATTATTTCGCCTTCAAATAGAGTCATGAAATTTTCGAAAATCCACTTTTCAAAACAAAAAATACTCATGACTCGACAAATAGGAAAGATAGAACGTTCTAGTCTTCATCAATCGATAGAGGGGACAATTTTACATACTTTAGTGAATTTTGAGTCCATATTTCCAAGGATTATGGGAGTTAGAAAAAATCAATTTGTATCGCAAAATATTTCCATAGCTACCCCTTTGTTCTAAATTTTCGACAAAAAAATTATCAAAAATGCTAAAAATTCGTAAAGAGGGGTTTTTTTGGCCAAAAAATCGACTGGCACAATCAGTTTTGTGATAAAATCATTATTTCGCCTTCAAATAGAGTCATGGAATTTTCGAAAATCCACTTTTCAAAACAAAAAATACTCATAACTCGACTAATAGGAAAGATAGAACGTTCTAGTCTTCACCAATCGATAGAGGGGACAATTTCACATATTTTAGTGAATTTTGAGTTCATATTTCCGAGGATTATGGGAGTTAGAAAAAATCAATTTGTTTCGCAAAATATTTCCATAGCTACCCCCTTTTTCTAAATTTTCGACAAAAAAATTATAAAAAAAGCTAAAAATTCGTAAAGAGGGGTTTTTTTGGCCAAAAAATCGACTGGCACAATCAGTTTTGTGATAAAGTCATTATTTCGCCTTCAAATAGAGTCATGGAATTTTCGAAAATCCACTTTTCAAAACAAAAATTACTCATAACTCGACAAATAGGAAAGATAGAACGTTCTAGTCTTCACCAATCGATAGAGGGGACAATTTCACATATTTTAGTGAATTTTGAGTCCATATTTCCGAGGATTATGGGAGTTAGAAAAAATCAATTTGTTTCGCAAAATATTTCCATAGCTACCCCCTTTTTCTAAATTTTCGACAAAAAAATTATAAAAAAAGCTAAAAATTCGTAAAGAGGGGTTTTTTTGGCCAAAAAATCGACTGGCACAATCAGTTTTGTGATAAAGTCATTATTTCGCCTTCAAATAGAGTCATGGAATTTTCGAAAATCCACTTTTCAAAACAAAAATTACTCATAACTCGACAAATAGGAAAGATAGAACGTTCTAGTCTTCACCAATCGATAGAGGGGACAATTTTACATATGTTAAAGAATTTTGAGTCCATATTTCCAAGGATTATGGGAGTTGGAAAAAATCAATTTGTATCGCAAAATATTTCCATAGCTACCCCACCCCCTTTGTTCTAAATTTTCGACAAAAAAATTATAAAAAATGCAAAAAATCCGTAAAGAGGGGTTTTTTTGGCCAAAAAATCGACTGGCACAATCAGTTTTGTGATAAAATCATTATTTCGCCTTCAAATAGAGTCATGGAATTTTCGAAAATCCACTTTTCAAAACAAAAATTACTCATAACTCGACAAATAGGAAAGATAGAACGTTCTAGTCTTCACCAATCGATAGAGGGGACAATTTTACATATTTTAAAGAATTTTGAGTCCATATTTCCAAGGATTATGGGAGTTAGAAAAAATCAATTTGTATCGCAAAATATTTCCATAGCTACCCCCTTTTTCTAAATTTTCGACAAAAAAATTATAAAAAAAGCTAAAAATCCGTAAAGAGGGGTTTTTTTGGCCAAAAAATCGACTGGCACAATCAGTTTTGTGATAAAATCATTATTTCGCCTTCAAATAGAGTCATGGAATTTTCGAAAATCCACTTTTCAAAACAAAAATTACTCATAACTCGACAAATAGGAAAGATAGAACGTTCTAGTCTTCACCAATCGATAGAGGGGACAATTTTACATACTTTAGTAAATTTTGAGTCCATATTTCCAAGGATTATGGGAGTTAGAAAAAATCAATTTGTATCGCAAAATATTTCCATAGCTACCCCTTTGTTCTAAATTTTCGACAAAAAAATTATAAAAAATGCTAAAAATTCGTAAAGAGGGGTTTTTTTGGCCAAAAAATCGACTGGCACAATCAGTTTTGTGATAAAATCATTATTTCGCCTTCAAATAGAGTCATGGAATTTTCGAAAATCCACTTTTCAAAACAAAAATTACTCATAACTCGACAAATAGGAAAGATAGAACGTTCTAGTCTTCACCAATCGATAGAGGGGACAATTTTACATATGTTAAAGAATTTTGAGTCCATATTTCCAAGGATTATGGGAGTTGGAAAAAATCAATTTGTATCGCAAAATATTTCCATAGCTACCCCACCCCCTTTGTTCTAAATTTTCGACAAAAAAATTATAAAAAATGCAAAAAATCCGTAAAGAGGGGTTTTTTTGGCCAAAAAATCGACTGGCACAATCAGTTTTGTGATAAAATCATTATTTCGCCTTCAAATAGAGTCATAGAATTTTAGAAAATCCACTTTTCAAAACAAAAATTACTCATAACTCGACAAATAGGAAAGATAGAACGTTCTAGTCTTCACCAATCGATAGAGGGGACAATTTTACATATCTTAGTGAATTTTGAGTCTATATTTCCAAGGATTATGGGAGTTAGAAAAAATCAATTTGTATCGCAAAATATTTCCATAGCTACCCCCTTTGTTCTAAATTTTCGACAAAAAAATTATAAAAAATGCTAAAAATTTGTAAAGAGGGGTTTTTTTTGGCCAAAAAATCGACTGGCACAATCAGTTTTGTGATAAAATCATTATTTCGCCTTCAAATAGAGTCATGAAATTTTCGAAAATCCACTTTTCAAAACAAAAATACTCATAACTCGACAAATAGGAAAGATAGAACGTTCTAGTCTTCACCAATCGATAGAGGGGACAATTTTACATATTTTAGTGAATTTTGAGTCCATATTTCCAAGGATTATGGAAGTTAGAAAAAATCAATTTGTATCGCAAAATATTTCCATAGCTACCCCCTTTGTTTTAAATTTTCGACAAAAAAATTATAAAAAATGCAAAAAATCCGTAAAGAGGGGTTTTTTTGGCCAAAAAATCGACTGGCACAATCAGTTTTGTGATAAAGTCATTATTTCGCCTTCAAATAGAGTCATGAAATTTTCGAAAATCCACTTTTCAAAACAAAAAATACTCATGACTCGACAAATAGGAAAGATAGAACGTTCTAGTCTTCACCAATCGATAGAGGGGACAATTTTACATATCTTAGTGAATTTTGAGTCTATATTTCCAAGGATTATGGGAGTTAGAAAAAATCAATTTGTATCGCAAAATATTTCCATAGCTACCCCCTTTGTTCTAAATTTTCGACAAAAAAATTATAAAAAATGCTTAAAATTCATAGAGAGGGGTTTTTTTGGCCAAAAAATCGACTGGCACAATCAGTTTTGTGATAAAATCATTATTTCGCATTCAAATAGAGTCATGAAATTTTCGAAAATCCACTTTTCAAAACAAAAAATACTCATAACTCTACTAATAAGAAAGATAGAACGTTCTAGTCTTCACCAATCGATAGAGGGGACAATTTTACATATTTAAGTAAATTTTTAGTCTATATTTCCAAGGATTATGGGAGTTAGAAAAAATCAATTTGTATCGCAAAATATTTCCATAGGTACCCCTTTGTTCTAAATTTTCGACAAAAAAATTATAAAAAATGCTAAAAATTCGTAAAGAGGGGTTTTTTGGCCAAAAAATCGACTGGCACAATCAGTTTTGTGATAAAATCATTATTTCGCCTTCAAATAGAGTCATGGAATTTTCGAAAATCCACTTTTCAAAACAAAAAATACTCATAACTCGAGAAATAGAAAAGATAGAACGTTCTAGTCTTCACCAATCGATAGAGGGGACAATTTTACATATTTTGAAAAATTTTGAGTCCATATTTCCAAGGATTATGGGAGTTAGAAAAAATCAATTTGTATCGCAAAATATTTCCATAGCTACCCCCTTTTTCTAAATTTTCGACAAAAAAATTATAAAAAAAGCTAAAAATTCGTAAAGAGGGGTTTTTTTGGCCAAAAAATCGACTGGCACAATCAGTTTTGTGATAAAGTCATTATTTCGCCTTCAAATAGAGTCATGGAATTTTCGAAAATCCACTTTTCAAAACAAAAAATACTCATAACTCGACAAATAGGAAAGATAGAACGTTCTAGTTTTCACCAATCGATAGAGGGGACAATTTTACATATTTTAAAGAATTTTCAGTTCATATTTCCAAGGATTATGGGAGTTAGAAAAAATCAATTTGTATCGCAAAATATTTCCAATCAGTTTTGTGATAAAATCATTATTTCGCCTTCAAATAGAGTCATGAAATTTTCGAAAATCCGCTTTTCAAAAAAAAATACTCATAACTCGACAAATAGGAAAGATAGAACGTTCTAGTCTTCACCAATCGAAAGAGGGGACAATTTTACATATTTAAGTGAATTTTGAGTCCATATTTCCAAGGATTATGGGAGTTAGAAAAAATCAATTTGTATCGCAAAATATTTCCATAGCTACCCCACCCCCTTTGTTCTAAATTTTCGACAAAAAAATTATAAAATATGCTAAAAATTCGTAAAGAGGGGTTTTTTTGGCCAAAAAATCGACTGGCACAATCAGTTTTGTGATAAAATCATTATTTCGCCTTCAAATAGAGTCATGGAATTTTCGAAAATCCACTTTTCGAAACAAAAATTACTCATAACTCGACAAATGGGAAAGATAGAACGTTCTAGTCTTCACCAATCGATAGAGGGGACAATTTTACATATTTTATTAAATTTTTAGTCTATATTTCCAAGGATTATGGGAGTTAGAAAAAATCAATTTGTATCGCAAAATATTTCCATAGCAACCCCTTTGTTCTAAATTTTCGACAAAAAAATTATAAAAAATGCTAAAAATTCGTAAAGAGGGGTTTTTTGGCCAAAAAATCGACTGGCACAATCAGTTTTGTGATAAAATCATTATTTCGCCTTCAAATAGAGTCATGGAATTTTCGAAAATCCACTTTTCAAAACAAAAAATACTCATAACTCGAGAAATAGAAAAGATAGAACGTTCTAGTCTTCACCAATCGATAGAGGAGACAATTTTACATATTTTACTAAATTTTTAGTCCATATTTTCACAAGGATTGTGGGAGTTAGAAAAAATCAATTTGTATCGCAAAATATTTCCATAGCTACCCCCTTTTTCTGAATTTTCGACAAAAAAATTATAAAAAATGCTAAAAATTCGTAAAGAGGGGTTTTTTTGCCAAAGAATCGACTGGAACAATCAGTTTTGTGATTAAATCATTATTTCGCCTTCAAATAGAGTCATGGAATTTTCGAAAATCCACTTTTCAAAACAAAAAATACTCATAACTCGACAAATAGAAAAGATAGAACGTTCTAGTCTTCACCAATCGATAGAGGGGACAATTTTACATATCTTAGTGAATTTTGAGTCTATATTTCCAAGGATTATGGGAGTTAGAAAAAATCAATTTGTATCGCAAAATATTTCCATAGCTACCCCCTTTGTTCTAAATTTTCGACAAAAAAATTATAAAAAATGCTTAAAATTCGTAGAGAGGGGTTTTTTTGGCCAAAAAATCGACTGGCACAATCAGTTTTGTGATAAAATCATTATTTCGCATTCAAATAGAGTCATGAAATTTTCGAAAATCCACTTTTCAAAACAAAAAATACTCATAACTCTACTAATAGGAAAGATAGAACGTTCTAGTCTTCACCAATCGATAGAGGGGACAATTTTACATATTTAAAGTAAATTTTTAGTCCATATTTCCAAGGATTGTGGGAGTTAGAAAAAATCAATTTGTATCGCAAAATATTTCCATAGCTACCCCCTTTTTCTGAATTTTCGACAAAAAAATTATAAAAAATGCTAAAAATTCGTAAAGAGGGGTTTTTTTGCCAAAGAATCGACTGGAACAATCAGTTTTGTGATAAAATCATTATTTCGCCTTCAAATAGAGTCATGGAATTTTCGAAAATCCACTTTTCAAAACAAAAATTACTCATAACTCGACAAATAGGAAAGATAGAACGTTCTAGTCTTCACCAATCGATAGAGGGGACAATTTTACATATTTTAAAGAATTTTGAGTCCATATTTCCAAGGATTATGGGAGTTAGAAAAAATCAATTTGTATCGCAAAATATTTCCATAGCTACCCCCTTTTTCTAAATTTTCGACAAAAAAATTATAAAAAAAGCTAAAAATTCGTAAAGAGGGGTTTTTTTGGCCAAAAAATCGACTGGCACAATCAGTTTTGTGATAAAGTCATTATTTCGCCTTCAAATAGAGTCATGGAATTTTCGAAAATCCACTTTTCAAAACAAAAAATACTCATAACTCGACAAATAGGAAAGATAGAACGTTCTAGTTTTCACCAATCGATAGAGGGGTAAATTTTACATATGTTAAAGAATTTTGAGTTCATATTTCCAAGGATTATGGGAGTTAGAAAAAATCAATTTGTATCGCAAAATATTTCCAATCAGTTTTGTGATAAAATCATTATTTCGCCTTCAAATAGAGTCATGAAATTTTCGAAAATCCGCTTTTCAAAAAAAAAATACTCATAACTCGACAAATAGGAAAGATAGAACGTTCTAGTCTTCACCAATCGAAAGAGGGGACAATTTTACATATTTAAGTGAATTTTGAGTCCATATTTCCAAGGATTATGGGAGTTAGAAAAAATCAATTTGTATCGCAAAATATTTCCATAGCTACCCCACCCCCTTTGTTCTAAATTTTCGACAAAAAAATTATAAAATATGCTAAAAATTCGTAAAGAGGGGTTTTTTTGGCCAAAAAATCGACTGGCACAATCAGTTTTGTGATAAAATCATTATTTCGCCTTCAAATAGAGTCATGGAATTTTCGAAAATCCACTTTTCGAAACAAAAATTACTCATAACTCGACAAATGGGAAAGATAGAACGTTGTAGTCTTCACCAATCGATAGAGGGGACAATTTTACATATTTTATTAAATTTTTAGTCTATATTTCCAAGGATTATGGGAGTTAGAAAAAATCAATTTGTATCGCAAAATATTTCCATAGCAACCCCTTTGTTCTAAATTTTCGACAAAAAAATTATAAAAAATGCTAAAAATTCGTAAAGAGGGGTTTTTTGGCCAAAAAATCGACTGGCACAATCAGTTTTGTGATAAAATCATTATTTCGCCTTCAAATAGAGTCATGGAATTTTCGAAAATCCACTTTTCAAAACAAAAAATACTCATAACTCGACAAATAGAAAAGATAGAACGTTCTAGTCTTCACCAATCGATAGAGGGGACAATTTTACATATCTTAGTGAATTTTGAGTCTATATTTCCAAGGATTATGGGAGTTAGAAAAAATCAATTTGTATCGCAAAATATTTCCATAGCTACCCCCTTTGTTCTAAATTTTCAACAAAAAAATTATAAAAAATGCTTAAAATTCGTAGACAGGGGTTTTTTTGGCCAAAAAATCGACTGGCACAATCAGTTTTGTGATAAAATCATTATTTCGCATTCAAATAGAGTCATGAAATTTTCGAAAATCCACTTTTCAAAACAAAAAATACTCATAACTCTACTAATAGGAAAGATAGAACGTTCTAGTCTTCACCAATCGATAGAGGGGACAATTTTACATATTTAAGTAAATTTTTAGTCCATATTTCCAAGGATTATGGGAGTTAGAAAAAATCAATTTGTATCGCAAAATATTTCCATAGCTACCCCTTTGTTCTAAATTTTCGACAAAAAAATTATAAAAAATGCTAAAAATTCGTAAAGAGGGGTTTTTTGGCCAAAAAATCGACTGGCACAATCAGTTTTGTGATAAAATCATTATTTCGCCTTCAAATAGAGTCATGGAATTTTCGAAAATCCACTTTTCAAAACAAAAAATACTCATAACTCGAGAAATAGAAAAGATAGAACGTTCTAGTCTTCACCAATCGATAGAGGAGACAATTTTACATATTTTAGTAAATTTTTAGTCCATATTTCCAAGGATTGTGGGAGTTAGAAAAAATCAATTTGTATCGCAAAATATTTCCATAGCTTTGTTCTAAATTTTCGACAAAAAAATTATAAAAAATGCTAAAAATTCGTAAAGAAGGGAGTTTTTTTGGCCAAAAAATCGACTGGCACAATTAGTTTTGTGATAAAATCATTAATTCGCCTTCAAATAAAGTCATGAAATTTTCGAAAATCCACTTTTCAAAACAAAAAATACTCATAACTCGACTAATAGGAAAGATAGGACGTTCTAGTCTTCACCAATCGATAGAGGGGACAATTTTACATATTTCAGTGAATTTTGAGTCGATATTGCCAAGGATTAAGGGAGTTAGAAAGAAGCAATTTGATTCGCAAAATATTTCCATACCTACCCCTTTGTTCTAAATTTTCGTCAAAAAATTTTAAAAAATGCTAAAAATTCGTAAAGAGGGGTTTTTTGGACCGGAAAATCGACTAGCAAATCTTGACAATTTTTTTAAGTCTTAAACTTCAAAATATTTTCGTAAGTTCCAAATTGTCAATCTTTTTAAAGGCGTGAGTTAGGGAAAAAATTAGTTAAATATAATAGTTCTTGATCACGATGTTTGTTGAAACTCTATTTTTAAAGTTTCGGTAGCGGTCCAGCTGCCGTTATCAAGAATAATGAAAGATAATAAATTTTCGAATCGTCGAAAATTGATTATTTTCGATTAATCGATTATTTTCGATTAATCGATTATTTTCGATTAATCGATTTTTTTCGATGAATCGATTTTTTCGATTAATCGATTTTTTTCGATCAATCGATTTTTTTCGATCAATCAATTTTTTTCGATCAATCGATTTTTTTCGATCAATCGATTTTTTTCGATCAATCGATTTTTTTCGATCAATCAATTTTTTTCGATTAATCGATTTTTTTTCGATTAATCGATTATTTTGGATTAATCGATTATTTTCGATTAATCGATTATTTTGGATTAATCGATTATTTTCGATTAGTCGATTTTTTTCGATTAATCGATTTTTTTCGTTTAATCGATTTTTTTCGATTAATCAATTAATCGATTAACATCGATTAATCGATTAATCAAAAATAATCGATAATCGATTATTTTATATAATCGATAAACGATTATGTTTTTTGATAATCGCCCAGCCCTAATTTTGAGTCGATATTGCCAAGGATTAAGGGAGTTAGAAAAAAGCAATTTGATTCGCAAAATATTTCCATACCAACCCCTTTGTTCTAAATTTTCGATAAAAAAATTATAAAAAATGCTAAGAATTCGTAAAGAGGGGTTTTTTGGCCAAAAAATCGACTGACACAATCAGTTTTGTGATAAAATCATTATTTCGCCTTCAAATAGAGTCATGGAATTTTCGAAAATCCACTTTTCAAAACAAAAAATACTCATAACTCGAGAAATAGAAAAGATAGAACGTTCTAGTCTTCACCAATCGATAGAGGGGACAATTTTGAATATTTTAGTAAATTTTTAGTCTATATTTCCAAGGATTATGGGAGTTAGAAAAAATCAATTTGTATCGCAAAATATTTCCATAGCTACCCCCTTTGTTTTAAATTTTCGACAAAAAAATTATGAAAAATGCTAAAAATTCGTAAAGAGGGGTTTTTTTGGCCAAAAAATCGACTGGCACAATCAGTTTTGTGATAAAATCATTATTTCGCCTTCAAATAGAGTCTTGGAATTTTCGAAAATCCACTTTTCAAAACAAAAAATACTCATAACTTGACAAATAGGAAAGATAGAACGTTCTAGTCTTCACCACTCGATAGAGGGGACAATTTTACATATTTTAGTGAATTTTCAGTCTATATTTACGAAGATTATGGGAGTTAGAAAAAATCAATTTGTATCGCAAAATATTTCCATAGCTACCCCTTTGTTCTAAATTTTCGACCAAAAAATTATAAAAAATGCTAAAAATTCGTAAAGAGGGTTTTTTTTGGCCAAAAAATCGACTGGCACAATCAGTTTTGTGATAAAATCATTATTTCGCCTTCAAATAAAGTCATGAATATTTCGAAAATCCACTTTTCAAAACAAAAAATACTCATATCTCGACAAATAGGAAAGATAGAACGTTCTAGTCTTCACCAATCGATAGAGGGGACAATTTTACATATTTAAGTAAATTTTTAGTCTATATTTCCAAGGATTATGGGAGTTAGAAAAAATCAATTTGTATCGCAAAATATTTCCATAGCTACCCCTTTGTTCTAAATTTTCGACAAAAAAATTATAAAAAATGCTAAAAATTCGTAAAGAGGGGTTTTTTGGCCAAAAAATCGACTGGCACAATCAGTTTTGTGATAAAATCATTATTTCGCCTTCAAATAGAGTCATGGAATTTTCGAAAATCCACTTTTCAAAACAAAAAATACTCAAACTCGACAAATAGGAAAGATAGAACGTTCTAGTCTTCACCAATCGATAGAGGGGACAATTTTACATATTTTAGTGAATTTTGAGTCCATACTGCCAAGGATTAAGGGAGTTAGAAACAAGCAATTTGATTCGCAAAATATTTCCATACCTACCCCTTTGTTCCAAATTTTCGACAAAAATTTTTAAAAAATGCTAAAAATTCGTAAAGAGGGGTTTTTTTGGCCAAAAAATCGACTGGCACAATCAGTTTTGTGATAAAATCATTATTTCGCCTTCTCATAACTCGACAAATAGAAAAGATAGAACGTTCTAGTCTTCACCAATCGATAGAGGGGACAATTTTACATATTTTAGTGAATTTTGAGTCTATATTTCCAAGGATTATGGGAGTTAGAAAAAATCAATTTGTATCGCAAAATATTTCCATAGCTAACCTCCTTTGTTCTAAATTTTCGACAAAAAAATTATAAAAAATGCTAAAAATTCGTAAAGAGGGGTTTTTTGGCCAAAAAATCGACTGGCACAATCAGTTTTGTGATAAAATCATTATTTCGCCTTCAAATAGAGTCATGAAATTTTCGAAAATCCACTTTTCAAAACAAAAATTACTCATAACTCGACTAATAGGAAAGATAGATCGTTCTAGTCTTCACCAATCGATAGAGGGGACAATTTTACATATTTTAGTGAATTTTGAGTCTATATTTCCAAGGATTATGGGAGTTAGAAAAAATCAATTTGTATCGCAAAATATTTCCAATATTTCCCTTTGTTCTAAATTTTCGACAAAAAAATTATAAAAAATGCTAAAAATTCGTAAAGAGGGGTTTTTTTGGCCAAAAAATTGACTGGCACAATCAGTTTTGTGATAAAATCATTATTTCGCCTTCAAATAGAGTTATGAAATTTTCGAAAATCCGCTTTTCAAAACAAAAAATACTCATAACTCGACAAATAGGAAAGATAGAACGTTCTAGTCTTCACCAATCGATAGAGGGGACAATTTTACATATTTTGGTGGATTTTGAGTCTATATTTCCAAGGATTATGGGAGTTAGAAAAAATCAATTTGTATCGCAAAATATTTCCATAGCTACCCCCTTTGTTCTAAATTTTCGACAAAAAAATTATAAAAAATGCTAAAAATTCGTAAAGAGGGGTTTTTTTGGCCAAAAAATCGACTGGCACAATCAGTTTTGTGATAAAATCATTATTTCGCCTTCAAATAGAGTCATGAAATTTTCGAAAATCCACTTTTCAAAACAAAAATTACTCATAACTCGACTAATAGGAAAGATAGATCGTTCTAGTCTTCACCAATCGATAGAGAGACAATTTTACATATTTTAGTGAATTTTGAGTCTATATTTCCAAGGATTATGGGAGTTAGAAAAAATCAATTTGTATCGCAAAATATTTCCATAGCTACCTCCTTTGTTCTAAATTTTCGACAAAAAAATTATAAAAAATGCTAAAAATTCGTAAAGAGGGGTTTTTTGGCCAAAAAATCGACTGGCACAATCAGTTTTGTGATAAAATCATTATTTCGCCTTCAAATAGAGTCATGAAATTTTCGAAAATCCACTTTTCGAAACAAAAATTACTCAAAACTCGACAAATAGGAAAGATAGAACGTTCTAGTCTTCACCAATCGATAGAGGGGACAATTTCACATATTTGTGTGAATTTTGAGTCGAGGGAAGGGGAATTTATATTTTCGAAATATTTCCATTACCTACCTCAAAATTTCCAACAAAAAAATAATTTTTTCGACATGAAAAATGCCAAAAAATTCGTAATAACTAGTTTTTTGGGACCAGAAATCGACTGGCACAATCAGTTTTCTGATAAAATCATTTTCTCGCCTTCAATAGAGTCATGAAATTTTCGAAAATCCACTTTTCAAAACAAAACTCGACTAATTGGGAAGATATAACGTTCTATACTTCACCAATCGATTTAGGGGAAAATTTTACAAATATGAGTGAGGAAAAACTAAAGCTGGATTGGAATTTTTAAAGTTTCTGTAAAAAGAACGATACATATAGAACTTTGGGTTCACACTGCCCTTTTTGATGAGTCACTCAGCTGCTTCGTTTATCAACAACATATATTAAAGTTAATATTGACGCATTAATTAGTAGAAACCAATATCCTCAAATTTCTCACTAACTTTTTCATAACATGATATTTTTTCAATGAATTCAAATAATAATCTTCACTGATCACAGTTTACACTACCACTACACCAGCACTTTACACTCTCCCATTTATCTTCTTCAGACACTGGAGATAGTGTGAAGTGTTGGTGTAGTGGTAGTGTGAACTGTCTTCAGTGTCAAGTGTCGCCAACGGTTCCAAAATTGTCAACTTAAAATAATAATACAAACGCATTTTTTCTTTGTAAACCTTGCCTATTAAAACTCACTGATTAAGTTGTATACGAAGTATTTTATAATGCGGCCCTCCAAACCCCATCTTTTTTAAAGCGGCCCTTGAGGCTCTTGCAGCTGATTACTTTGCAACTACTATCGGATCTCCAATTATTAAATCGTCGGTGTCAAGTCAATAAGTCGTAAATTGAAATTGTTCATTTTGCAGCAGGCGAAAAAAACTTGTTTGATCCAAATCCAAATTGCCTAAGCTGATTTCAGTGCCAAGCATTTTTAGTAGTAATTTTATTGATTTTAAAAACCGATTCCATCGTTAAAAATAATGATTTATTTTCATTTTAGTAAATATGAGACAAATTGCCATGATAAACTGAAGACATACGACTTGTTGATTTAATTCCATTTCTTTTCTGTGTATGTTTAGAAGAACAAATAATCAAGCTAGTTTAGAAAAAAATAAAGTTTATTGATACCAAAACAAAACACATTAAGATGGTATTTAAATGTAGAATTTCTTCGCGAGCACTCCTAGTCACCAGGTTAGCTACATACGTTTTTCTCTGTTGCCAGGATAGTTCACTCCAAAATAAATCAAACATGTTTTTCCTCAACTCTTCATCAATTGGGTCACCTTTACGTTTAATTGACTTCTTACAGAAAGAAGTTTTGCCTAATTTCCTAAGCTTCTTGTTTATTCTTTTATTGTTCCGTTGATCACTGTTCACTTCAGAAATCTCATTCGTTGTCTTTATCCTCATTTTCATCAGTTTCTGCTTCTCATTTGTTTTCATTATCGAGATATCTCGACTGATTGTCTGCATCTCCCTCCCCACTTATTTTATTCTCATCAGGTACATATTGCAACATTTTCAGATTCAATTTCTTGAATGTTGACTAATATAATATCATTTTCTGTATTATATTTACGCCTTTGGTAGTCTGTGGGTAAGTGACTTTAAAATTGATAGCCACATCCACAACATTAGTTTTACTCTTCTTTTCAAAAGTTTCCATTAGATTCTTGCACATGTCGTCGTTGGTTTAGGAATAGCTCCTATGAGCAGCTTTTACCTTATATTAGCTTATAGTCTGAGAAAGTTGATCCGCATCGTTTAATAATATCAGCTATGTCGATAGATGCTAACAGTTCACACTACGAACTTGGTGACGATGGGATTCTTTTACCTATAGACAATGAACTTCTATAGTATATCGATTTGAATCAACCATCTACATCTTATGATCAATTATTCATCGAAACGTCTGTGGAAACGGAAAGCGAAAAAAGAACAGAATTGTTAGAGTCAGAAGTTGAAACTGTCAAGCAAAATGAAGAATGGCAACCAGGGTCTGAACACCAGTATTATTCAGTAACTGAAAATATTATTGATCAGGATAATAATACAGAAAATGATAATCTGCAATATGAAGATAAGCCAAGTAATGAAGAAAGAAAAAACAGTTTACTAGAATCAAAGGAGGCAACACGTCTAAATAGGATAAAGGGAGAAAAATATATTGGATACAAAAGGGCCCATGGGAAAGTTTCCTTCAATTCCGAGAGACCAGTTCGAAGATTAATGGAACGAGGCTACTCCCATTCCACATTAATTCCGAAAAAAAGTGGAAAGACATTTCTGTGCGGTGCAATTTCGGATGAAAAACGACAAAAACTATTGCATATTTTTGGAAAAAGTTGCTATGATGGAATGAGAAGAAAGCATTATTCACCGGTTTGGTAGCAGCAAGGGGTGTGAGGAGACGAAGGAAAGTTGATCCTCCAAAACAACCAAAAAAATGTGAAGGGTATGACATTTATGTTTCAAAAGATAATGGAGAAAAAGTTAGAGGGTGTAAAAGATTCTTGCTCAGTACGTGGGTTAAAAGAACGGATGCAACACGAAACAATTTAGAAATTCAAGAAGATGATGAAGATGAAGGAGACGACGTGGTTCCAAAGAAAAAAGGTAGAAAAAGAGTGTTACGTAGGGAAGAAAAAGAAAGAAACATTCAAATGAAAAAGCATTCAAAAACAGAGATTGTGCAACAGTGACTAGATCTCCTCCCTAGAGTACTAAGCCACTACTGCAGAGCTTCTTCAAAACAAAAATTATGTAGAGTCAAACTTTCGATCATTTTTGCAGATGTTCAATGTATTCTTTGAATGGTGCAAAGTAGAAAATAAAACTCCAATAGGTCGAAAGCTATTTGTTGAAGTGTTGCAGGGCCAGAACATTGCAATACATAAGCCAAGAAAAGATCAGTGTGACATTTGCTCTTCTTTAAAAACTGGTAATATACATGAATCTACATACATAAACCAAGTGGCCAAAAAAGATAGGGCAAGAGCTGCAAAGAAAGCAGAAGAAGAGGGTGCATCAGACACAAAGTTGGTCATAACTATGGATCTGCAAACTGTGTTATTGTGTCCGAAGACCCTTGCCTCTTTTATGTATTATAAACAAAAATTGCGAGTTCATAATTTTACCATTTATGAAATTAATAAGCCGAATCAAGATGTCTACCTATATGTATGGAATGAGGTGAAGGGAGGAGTGACTGCAAATTAATTTACATATTATAGACTATATTCGTAACTTTCCTGCTAGCTTTCAAGAAGTTGTGCTAATTTCTGACGGGTGCCCATATCAAAACAGAAACAGAATTCTGGCCAGTTCTTTAAGTGACCTGAGCAAAAAGAAGCAATTAACTATTGAGCAGCTTTTTTGGAGAAGGGGCACTCTATAATCTCTATAATCTGTGCTATAATGCAGACTGATAATGTTCATTCTGTCTTAGAGCATCTGTTCAAACCTCCTATGAATTCCCCTCCGGATTATGTGGCCAGAATGAGACTATCTAGGCCAAAACAACCGTATAATGTAAAAGTAGTAGATTACGACTTTTTTTTAAACCGTGAAGCTCTCCCAAGTAACCTACCTTCACTACGCCCAGGAAAAAAGCAGGAGACCCTACTGTCACTGAGATTCGAAGACTACAATACCTTCGAAGCGGAGAAATCAACTGTAAACTTGACTATGTTGGAGATTGGATGCCCATCCCATACAGGAGACCAAAAGATGTGATAAATACGCTACCAAAAAAATTATATTTAAGCAGAATTCCTATTACACACAGCAAATACAATCAACTGCAAGAGCTTAAACCGGTGATTGAAGAAGAACACCATTTTTTCTACGACAATTTACCTTACCATGTTTGTGAGAAAAGTTTAAAAAAATCTGAAGCTTGACTGTTCATGATTATAATATTTTTCTGGTACAGTTTGAGTTTAAATGTCTGAATTCATGTACCTACCGTACCGTCCTTGTTTTATAGACATTTAAATTCAAGCCTAACAATTTTTCTCTATCTTGTGAAATATTATTGCTAAACTTGTTTCAGCAAAATAAAATGTGTTTTAAATATCTCTTATGTGTGTTGAATTAACCAAATGATATCCTCCTATGTGCAAATATTTCCAAAAATTCAACAAATTTAGGTTTTAAAATATAATTTAGTCATCATTCAGTTTACTGGTCTGTAGTTCAAAACAATGTTGCTACTTAGATGTTAATATATTTCACATTCTCAATAAAAACAATTAAAAACATGTTTTTTTTCACTTCCTACACTCTTCTTGCATTTCGGAGCTGTTCCTAAACCAACG
Source organism: Lochmaea crataegi (assembly GCA_947563755.1). Lineage (NCBI taxonomy): Eukaryota > Metazoa > Arthropoda > Insecta > Coleoptera > Chrysomelidae > Lochmaea > Lochmaea crataegi. Next base: position 14,301,411 of record OX387430.1, read on the forward strand.
ACGATCTGCAGTAATCTCTTGCTTCTGGAACTCGCAATACTCCGTTATTAAATTACTAAATATAATTACGATATTATTCGTACCATTCCTCTAGTAACATATTTTTTATCATTTTATGTTATTGCTTACGCCGGGCCTGCTTATTACTGAATAATTTAGCATTAAGTATGTAAGCATTCCTAAAACCGCACCAAAACGAGTTTTAGTAGTTTTATGGCTATATTAAAACGGTATTACGAAATTAAACAATAACTTACTTTTATTTATTGACCTTAAACATTTAAACTTACTTTATAAATACTTAAACAACTAATTTTTTATATAACAGAGTTAGTTCATATATTTAAATAAAAGATAATGTTCCCAATTCATACTTTCCTTAATATTTATGCATTTTTAAAAGATTAAACTGCATCTAAAACCAAGTGATAAAACAATTTACTACGAAACTGTGAAGTTACATATTATGGAAATTTATGCAGTGTTGATATTTTAGTTTCAATAAAATATTCAATATAAATTAATTTACCATTAAAAAGATCCAATATTTCTGTAGAAGGCGACTTCAGTATTATATGTAGACAAAGAAGGAAGCGTGAAGTATGTATCCGTAAGGATTATGGAAGAACTAATAAGAATGAGGTGGAAATTCATGGATTGAATAAGAGTGTAATAGTTTAGGGTTGTTGTTAATCAAAACTCTTATTAATAGTCAATTTTATTTTATATTTTAACTTTATATATGTAAAAGTTTCATCGAACTCTAGTCAGTCCCAAACGACCTTCAAGTTCACTTTATTAATATCTTTATTCTAATTGTCAATGTGAAATGTACTAGGGGCCGAGACTGGTAGCTAACGAGCACGGGCAAAATGTTACAAAAGTCTCATGTGGTAGTGCTTTGGGTGCAGCCATTCTTCCTGTGGTGTTATTCAAAATGGAGAAAATAAAGCCGGAATGGGCAGATTCACTGCCACCGGGTATTAGGCTCTAATGACAGGGAAAGAAAGTATGACAATAGAAACATTTAAGAAATGTTTATAACATTTTCCAAATATCGAACATTTGGACCTTGCCTTTTGATATTCGATGGTGCCAAGTGTCATTTGGACTATTCCATTGTAGCTGTTGCCGGTCAACGTTGTATCGCTTACCAAGCAATACCACGCATAAATTGCAGCCGATGGTTAAGTCTGCATTTCGTAGCTTTGAATATTACTGGGACGAGGAAGTTTTAAAATATTGGGCAAGGTACAAAGAACGTTCTATTATGAAATAACGTTTCGGACAGTTTGGGACAAATGCATGACTCCATCTAACATTAGGTCAGTTTTTTCGGCCACTGGCTACTGGCTACTTTAACCATTTAACTCTGGCATTCTACCTCCAGAAGCATTTGCCCCAAGTATCGTGACATGATACAAGAATGTTGAAGAATTTGGGCTACGTAATAATTCCTCCACAAATAATCAAATGCATCAAACTAGACATCAAACTAGAGTCATCACTCCTCCTCCAGGACCATCAAATGTTACTAAAAAACGTCGGGTAAATTGGATACGCATATTGGGGCTCTTAAGGTTGAAATTTCCGATCTTAAAAATAAACTAGCTAAAGTCGAGACTTTTAACACCGGGGAAAATACCCACAAAATAGCAAACGAGGCCGTTGAGCGCATGACGCGTTTGAGAAATATCATTATTAGGAGTGTATCCGAGCTTAATGGTGATATCCAGGCAAGAAAGGATCACGACGGGAGCAAAATTGATGAGGTACTAAATGTGCTTAATTCACAGGCAAAACCAACAGCTTTTTATCGAATAGGAAAGTCAAATGATCACTATCCCAAATTATTAAAGGTCATAGTGCCAACCGAATACGATGCTAAGTACGTATTAAAAGACAAGAAAAAACTTTTGGAACATACAGGCACAAGAGGCTTATCGATAATTGATGACAAGACACCAACCAGTACAGCAACAATTCTGGAAGGATCTCCTTACACAGCTGAATGCCCGTACGAAAAATGGTGAAGACAATCTGAGAATCAAATACGTCAACGGCCTTCCTAAAATTTTGCCAATAGCTCTTTGTCCACATGCTTTGTCCAATTGTCTCTTTTTTACACAAATCTTTGCTCGCTTATGGCTAAATATAGCGAATTCATATGCTCAATCCAATTACTAAGACCTGATATAATCTTTATAGGTGAAACTTGGTTAAAACCTTCAATTCTCGACTCTCTTATTCATATTTCTGGCTATACTATTTTCAGATTGATATTCTTCTCGTAAAAATTTCCAAACGCTCTACCTCATTTCATTTTATTTGCGTTTACCGTCCAGGCGACACACAGCTTGTCGATGATATTATCTTTTTGGAAAATCTCGAAGAACTTTCTATTCTGCAAAACCTCATAAATATTGGAGATTTTAATTTTCCAGATATCGTTTGGCCAGTAGTAAATGTTCCTGAAGAAACGCTTTTATGAATTTTGTTCTAAACAGCAATTTAACGAAACTCATACTCGAAATCACCCGCTTTCGAATCAATAACGTTCCATCGATTCTCGACCTCGTATTTACAAACGATGACCAGTTAATATCATCTCTGGAAGTACCCCTTCCCGGAAAAGAACTTAACTATTCGATATTTAAGTCAACAGATTATGCCAAAGTCAATCATTCTCTATCTCAAATCGAGTGGGATGAAGTATTATGTGACTCAAAGAATACATCAATATGGAACAAATTTCACTCTATCACAACTCAATGTCTCGAGGAGAATACTACCGAACGAAGAGCATACCGTAACAAACTAAAACCATGGATTAACTGGGAACTTCTACAGATGCTGAAACACAAGCGGAACTTATGGAAGAAATATAAACAATCTTCTAATCTCTCAGTGGTAGCAGCAAAAAGTTTTATAAATACATTCGCACATCGTTTTCCTCAAAAGTTGCCACCCCATCTTTACAACAAGAAGATGGAAGCACATGCTCTGATTACGAAACAGCTGATATTCTTGCTTTGTCTTTCGCTAACGTTTTCACAAACGAACCACCTGATGATGCACTACCAGCCTTGTTAGGACCTCGTCGTATCGAAGCATCACTTCACAATATCACCTTTCCTCAAAACCAAATTCTATATCGCCTGTTACATCTTAAAACCGATTCCTCCCCAGGTCTAGATGGATTGCCTGCATTATTCCTTAATAAATATGCTCACACAAAATCATATCCGCTGTCCAAAATCATGAACTCCTCTTTTTCGGAAGGCTGCATTGCGTCAACCTGGAGTGGAAGTCACCCCAATATATAAAAAAGGCAATACATTGGATCCTAACAATTACCGTCCGATAAGCCTCTTACCCATCATCTCCAAAGTAATGGAATCCATTGTTGCCGACCAAATGGTCGACTTTTTGTTGTGGGAAAATGTAATCCCAAACTTCCAACATGGTTTCATGAAGGGTCAATCAATTTTAACCAATTTACTACACTGTACCAGCGATTGGTCCAAAGAACTCGATGGCAGACATCCTTTAGACATAATTTACCTTGACTTTTCTAAAGCCTTTGACAGAGTGCCAAAACGTAGACTTCTATTAAAGCTCGATCATCTTGGCATAAGAGGTACTCTTAACAAATGGTTTTCAGCCTTCCTAACAAACCGGTTATTCAAAGTCAGAGTTGGACAAAAATTCTCCGAGGAAAGATCCGTAACTAGCGGTTCCTTTCTTGGACCCTTACTTTTCATCGCATATTCCAGTGATCTTCGATACTGTCTGTCAAGCTCAATTTCGGCTTATGCTGACGACACGAAACTTTACGGAAATCCCAACATCAGTTATCTAAGTTTGCAGAATGATCTAGATAAACTACAAGAATGGTGTTCCAATTGGTTGATGCCTTTGAACATTGATAAGTGTGTCGTGTTACACGTCGGAAACAATAACCCTCAAAATCCGTATTCCATCAGTGGACAGACATTATAAGCACGGTCTCATCACATACCGACCTTGGTTTATTGGTGGTGGAATGAGATTTACCATGGCAAATCTTACAACATTCGAAGAAAGACGTCTCCGAGGTGAACTTATTCTTTCCTTTCGAATTTTGAAATTCAGCTTCGGCGACCTTCAAGCAGCTTTCCCCCTTCATTTAGATGGCCGTCTCCGTGGGCACTCCTTAAAGCTGAAGAAAGAGCCTTTTAGAACAGGTTACAGACAAAACTTTATGAGTAACAGAATTTTTGATATTTGGAATGGTCTTCCTCAGCAAATAATTAATTCAGAAAATGGTAATAGTTTCAAAAATCAAATAGACTCCTAAAATTTTCGATCATCAGTTTTTTAGGCTTAGTGTCAGTTTTTGTTTTATTTATATTCTCTAAATTATTATGGGCAAGACAGGACTTGAATCTCTGCCCTTATCATGTAATAATAATAATAACTGAGCTAAGTGTCAGTTATTCAGAGGTCGATGATGAAAATGAAGAAGATAAGAATGATGAATCAGAAGATTATGAAGATGAGCCAACTAAAGAAGAATCCTTCTGTGACATGCTTGAATCACCTGAAATGGCACACAAGTATAGCACAAGACAAAAGGAGGCAGCACTAAATAGTCGCCCACAGGTTGTCACAAAAGTCCTCTTTAATAAGAAATTTGATTTGGTGCCAGGAAAAACAAAAATGTCTGTGAATACTTCTAAACCTACTAAAGCCATTATTCACAAAAAAGAAGAAAAAAGTAGAGGCGAAACATGGTATAAGGAAGATCGAATTGACCATTTCCAAGTACGTCATCGTGACGAATTTCTGTCACCGGACAATCTTCACACTAAATTCTAATATAACCTCAAACACACGATAACACTCCTAACAATTGCCTTTTTACACTTTTTAATTATTATAGTATCCAATTAATACACACTGGTACACAAATTTACCAAAACCAATTAACTTTTGTTCTAGATTTATATTCATATCAATTTCCAGTTTCCATTTCCATATGAGCTTCTTTCTGAAGATTTTCCGTGATCAGCTGTTTAAGACTACATGGTGCGGGATGATGACGTCACTTGGAAACGCTCTATTGCCTACATGCGTCTTTCGTCTTGTGCAAATGCTACCTCCATGATGCTTGTTGGGGACTAACAGAAGAAGATACATTTGAAGGATACATATGTCCTCATTGATCATGAGTGTCGGTATAAAATGTGTTCAATTACGTTCCATTATTCCATATTCAAATTCAATTTATGTTAAAAAGTAACCCATGGTGATATTGACAGCTGGGGTTGACAATAACGCCAATTGACATACTTAAAAAAAAACTGATTAATTAGTAATAGTCAGGATAATGAAATTGAAGGATCACAATTTATTGGTGTATAGTATAGGCCACAAAATGGCAACCTCGCTTTTTCTTTGTTTTAATATTTAATCTCCGAAATTTGCGTTTTTTCTCAGCATGGTGATATTGTATACACATATGTCATCAAATGCAAAACTATATATAGTTATGCTTACTAATACTTTTATATCATTGTTGATACACATATCTATCTAATATTTTGTGCTGACGCTATTTTGTGAATGACCTACATTTACTCAAATTATACGAGGGACACTACAAGAGAAATTGAAGTTATTTACTGAGAAAGCAAAGCTATCTTCGTTGATTTCGTACTCTTTAGGATTGATAAAACATCTTTATCCTCAAAACATACGCTCCTAAATGAAAAATAGAAAGTATACAGGACTGGTACTCTGTAATTTGTATTGAAAGAAAAGAGATAAAGAATAAGCAAGCGAAAAGAATCGATATACTTGATTAGCGGTACTCTATAAGCGAATCTCTATCGCCTCGGCTAGAGTTCGACAAGATTCGTGATCGTCAATCGGATAGAGAATAATCTACTAATAATTTAGAAAACATTATGCAAATTTGACTATTTAATGATAAAAATAAAACAGAAGAAGAAATTTGACATTTATCTTGTTACCTTGATTAAAAAGGTCCTGTTAATCTCAGGGTGGGATTCGAAATAAAAACCGATTCAGATGTAATGTTGGTTTAATATAATAAAATAAAATTTGTTATTATAGAAATGTACAGAAAACAAACAAGGCCTTGCCTACTAATTGTAACGCCAAAAACTCCCTGAAGGATTTCCGCTGTACGACACTATTTATGTGAAGTTAGCTTTCCACAATTATTTTAGGTTATCAAAAAGGCATGCACAAAATTATAACTATAATGAAAAGTTTTACACTATCCAATCTTACCTTAGGGGTGGTTGGATACAGAATTATATTAAAGAACTACCTTTTGTATGCATACGCTGGTTTACAAATTATAGTGATTGTGTTAGTAACTAAATCTATGATTTGTCCTCAACAGAGGGTAAAGACACCAGGAAACTAAGTTCCTCAGTAGGTATGACAAAATACTCTATTTAGATTATTTAGTTTTATATCAATATGTGTTATTCTAGTGAAAGGTTGGCTTCTACTCAAACCACTGGATTGCTTGACATATGTACTTTATGAAGGTTACCTGTTAACGATCGGGTGCCGTGGTGTGTCCCTCCAAAAGTACTGGTAGAGGCAGACTATATCCTAGAGGTAGAGGTGTATACAGGTGTATCCGATGTGATGACGGGGTGCACATGATGTCGATGCTGGAATGAAATGGAGATCTCGATAAAGCCAAAGAAAGAAATACGAAATACGAAGCAGAAAGAAGAGAAGAAAGAAGAAAGAGACCTAAAAAGGAGCTTGTGTAAGTATTTGGTAATAATAATTAAATGTTATGAGGGTTGAGTATAGTAAACTGACAAATTAAACTCACCGTAGAAGTTGTGTGGCCTCAAAGTGGTTTCGCCTACGGATGTGGAGACAGGAATTTAAGCTGAGCCAAATAAATATCCACTTATACAAATGGTAGAGCTCCAACAGGATCACTCTAATAAAATTTAAGCTCACTTAAATATATTTTCAAAAATCAGCAAAATTGCTAAACCATGTGGTCTATCACGAACCTCACATGGAAGAAAAAAAAACCAATCTCCTATCTAGGTATTGATGGTCTTAGAAAAAAAGGTATGTTCTTTTCATTTACTTCTTTATTACCAAAGTACTTAACACCAGAGCTAAGCTCTGATAACAGAAATTAAAAAAGGAGAAAACTATTAATTGATCAGGAAGGTCAATGATCTGTAATCAGTAGATCTATGAATAGAAAAGTGACATTATGATGAAAGATTGAAATCAATTTGAGAAGATTTATTTTTAAGATTGACAGATATGACAAGATTGTCATCTACTTTGTACGCCATGTAAACAAAATAACCTTTAAGCCTTTGATATTTTTAAATCAGTAACTTTTATGATCTGGTGATCATCCTATGTTTAAATAAGATTCCGGTAAATTTAGAATATAAATATTTGATTATTATTATTCCTACTGTTGTAAATAATAAGTGGTTAATACTTATTTATTATTCTTAGGTGCCCTTCAGGGAGACGATGTTTATTTTTGGATGTTTGAAAGAGAGGCACCAATAATTCTTTGTCCCGTAACAATCTATGAGATTTAGTATTCACTTGAAATTGGTAGAGGTAGATAGGTCGCATAGTTTACTTTGCAATTAACCCAAGAAATTTTGATAATAATACAAACGCAACTGTAAGACGCAGTCGCGGTTAATGGTAACATATAATACCGATCCGAACATCGATAGGTACGAACCGTCGTAACGCTGGGCTTAGCGTATGGGCTTCTAACCGAGGGTTTCCGGGTTCGATCCCCGATGGTTCCGCTTTTTCAATTTTCGGGATATGTAGCTTATACAACTAACCCTAGAAAATTAAAAGTAATAACAACAACATAACCTCTTTTCTTTTTTCATCGAATGGAGATGAAAAATCTTACACGTTGAGTAGAATAAGACAGAACGATATGTTTCTTAAATAGAAAAACCCTTGAAGTTGTCGCTGTCATTCGCTTCGCTATCGCATCATCGGTCATGTTCAGCTAGGCTCGGAAACGACCGAACTTAGTTACAGAGTACGAAATAGCGAAGAGAAGGGAATCTTTATCGCTACTTTGTTACAGAGTGCCAGTCATGGTACCAAATGGAAATAATCTTGTGCATCTAGTGCAGAAAATAGTGTATTTCATACGAGTGTGACTCGCATAGGCTTGTGTTCCATCATCTTGTCACACGAGAAGCATTAAAAAACGCTGTTGACAAGTACTCGAAGGTTTTCTACGGATACTCAGTCAGATAACGATCTTGTGCGGGGGTGATAACTTCTAGGTCTTTTTCTCACGTTTTCAGCTGCTCGATATATTCGGAGAAGTCACGAAATGACTCTTTCACTGACTTGGAAAACGTCCGCAACTTCTCTTTGGAGTTGACTGGATAAAATTGTGTAGTGCCTCTTGTTTAGTAGGTCATTCACGAAATAGCTTAATTAACACTTTTATAATATTGGATAGATATGTTTATCAACAATGATATAAAAGTGTTAGTAAGCATAAATATATAGTTTTGATTAGGACGACACATGACTAGACATTTTAGAACTATAACTTGGAATGAAGTCAGTTGGGTTGATCGGAGTTTAAATAAATGGATTTTAAGTAAACTAAGAGAAAAGTAAACTACAAGTGACATTAAAATAGTAAACCATTCTAGTTGAAACAATAACTGATGTGAAATTCATAAGAATACAAAAGAAAACAATTTATCTCATCCACATTTTGTGTTGGAACCAGTATGTGGAGATTGTAGCTACTTGCAATACCCCTAGTGACTGTCTCTTGATGGAAATTAGAGATAGTATTTTTCATCGCAGGAAGTTTTGTGTTGGGAGATTAAGCCAGATGGTATCTATAAATACTCGGGAATCCTCTTTGAGCAATGAGTGGAAAACATCAGGACTCGCTTCCAAATCCTTGTTTGGTTTAATTATTTTTGATTTACACTGTGAATATTATTCTGCTATAACCTTTAATTAGAATATACTTATAAATAAGAACCTATTTGCATACAAGGTTTTTTCTTGGTATAAAAACAAAATGAGAAATCATTAATTCATGCATATTAATATTGTGAATGCATATCGCGTATACATAATTATGATTTTATAGTGTTTTCTGCATAACAAGAAGCAGTTTCAGTGATAAATATCGATTGCACTCATTTTTTGCATATTTGATTTTGTCATTCGAATAGAAAAAGAAATTTTTCCTACGACCCACTTGAAAAACGTATTATTGTAGAACGAAATGGCGGTATTTAGCACTAGGACGAAATTAAATGTTCAAAGTGTTTTTATTGGGCTCAGGCTAGTTAAAATTATAAAATCACCCAATACACATTTTAAAAAATGCTTAAGAATGCCATTCCAATGTCCCAGACTCCAATCAACCATATTAAATAAATACAGCTAACTTGTATTCTGATTCAATATTAATTTTATCATGAGTCGTTTCAGTTGAAGGCATGTGACATTTCTTTTTGGATTGGAACTGGAAGTTGCTCCTGATTTCTTGTTCAGGAACGGGTTTTGTGGAAATTTTCATTAATTATGACAATATATGTATTTTGTTTTCCATCCAGTTAGTTTTATAAATATATTATCAATAAAATGTAAGCACGACCGAAATCTACTGTGAAAATTTAGGATATAGTAGATGTGATAAAATCTATGTGAAATAACGCTACCAAAAAACCTACTATAGAACAAGAATGAAAAATGGTAATAAATATATAAACTTGCGAAGCCTATAAGGCTTGTTTGCAAGGATAAAATAATTGTAATATAAAACTTATACTAGGTGACAAAAATAATAATAAGAAGCAATATATGATTAATAAAATTCATACTATAAGTAATTATTAAATATTAATGAAATAGAAATTGATAGAATCTCTTTTGCGAAACCTGGAGAATGTTACAGTAAGTCTTCGCCACAGGTGGGGTGGACACCTGACCAGACCGTAAATTTAGATTCAACTAAACTTCTATAAACCATTAGTTTTTGTTTATATTGTAGGTGATATGAGATATGTTTGAATTTATACAATATACATATCAATTTTGAACTAAATAGTTAATATGATTATCCCACCTAAGATGTGGGTCTAGCATAATTCCTAAATATTTTATTTGTTCTGCAGGTTGAATATTGGTATTTTTTTTGGACAATAATGGTGTAGTTCGGAAGATATGGTTCTAAGGATGCAAAAGGCAGGTGAACAGTTTTTTTTATAATTGATTGAAAGAAGTCTATAATCAAACCACTGCTTTATACAATTTAAATCATTTCCAATTTTTAACTTTAGATCGTACCAATTCTGATCAATGTACCTATATGAGAACTGTATCTTCTGCAAAACTGATGATTTCACTGCTACTTTCAACCATAAATAAGTTATTTAAATAGATATTAAATAAAACAGGGCCTAGAACCGTACCTTGTGGTACACCATAGTTTATTGTCTGTTCTTTACTGCATTTCTTACCCACTCTTACTTTTTGAGATCTGTTTGTTAGAAAAAGCATGTGCTGTGCCTCTAACTCCAATGTCTTCTAGTGTTTCCAAAAGAAGGAAGTGGTCCATGGTGTCGAAGGCCTTTGCTAAGTCTATGAAGACCGCAATTGTAGGTAAACCCACATCAATATTTTTATATAAAATATTCATTACTTTCAGTACAAGAACGAAAAATGTTTGTATGTATAATATTGAGGTGATATTAATTGGATATTCAAAGATCTATTATACCCCCTTTCTTCTACTCAGTTCGGGAGAGAAGCCTTAGGGACTGGTAGTTCATTTAGTGCTTTTTTTAAGGAATTTCAAGATATCCCAAGCTTCAGTTTGGGTAAGTGTTCGAAAACAAACCATTTGTTTTCAATTTTACATGCATTCACATCACTTACCACAGTTTAAAAATAATTTAAAAAATGGCTTTAATCACCCCTATTCATTGTGTATAATACCCCAGTTATTTCATAAGATCCAATGTAAAAGATCTACAGTCAAACTGTGGCCCCACATCCGAAATATGTTTTCAGGTTTTCCGATTTAAAAAAAAGGAGGATCAAGATGATGTGTTGGTATCTCAATAACTGCCATGTTTTTTCTTCGGCTTTGGTCATCTCTGTGAGTCCTCCTTGGGTGTCTGACCGATGTTTCTTTCATATGTAGTGGTGTGAAGTTGAGAAATACTTCCTTAGCCTCCGTTGGACATGTTTTAATTCCTTTTGTAATACATATACAAGTTAGTCTTTAAATTCTGGAGAGGTTGTCTCCCATCGTCGATAGTCTAGTTCAACTACTCCACGCAATGGCTTCATGAATGATATTTGCTTCCTCTATGGCACTTCTATCTCAGGTTCCTTGGGCTACACTCCAATTTTTTTCTGCCAAACTTTTGCTCACTACTAGAGCCATTTTCGCTTTATGTGCTATCTCTTTTTCAAGTTTATTCCACAGGAGTTTACTATCTATAGTCAGACCAAGATACTCGACTTCTTGTCTCCATCACCATTAAGTTTAACAGTATCAAGGTTTAGTTTTCTTTTTTTTTAGTAAAGGTTATTACGATAGTTTTGGTGGAGTTGATGCTTAGTCCACATGTCTAAACCAGCTATTCGTATAGACAAGTCCCCCTTGTACCATGTCCCAAAAAGTATTATCTAATTTTGCCCTAGCTAATATTACAATGTCATTGGATATTCCGAAGTCAGTCAAACCACATGGGAGTTTGTCTGGTTGTGCAGATGGATACGATATCTTTACTCATCTTCATCTTTGCTACCCTGGTGGTAAGTAGTTCCAACATTCTCTTGGATGTTGTGCTGAGCACACCTCTTCTATTTAATGCTCTTTTGATAGCCTCATGTGGAATATTGTTAAAAGCTCCTTATATGTCTGGAAGTACCCGTAACGATGTATATTTGCTGACTGGTAAACATTCTATGTGGATGGAGAGGTAGTCTCACTAGGATTTCCATTCTAATATAACTGTCAATAGAGCTTTTCATCTTTTTAAGCACAATGTTAGGCTAATTGGTATAAAGGATTTTGGGTTTATTGAATTTTTTGGAATAAAGATGACTATTGCCCTTCTCCCTGCTTCTAGTATGTAGCCCAGCTCTGAGCTGGTTCGACATAATTCATATATTTGGGTTGTGCTCATCAGCCCAGGCACTTGAACTGAATCTTTGTACCATTCCCCATGTTATCTACTTCCATTCCAGAAGCTTCGTGTCTTCTATAAAAGCCACTAGTTTGACTGGAGGGATTTTCAGTAGTTGTGATGGTCGTATTAATTCCTTTCCAAAGTGCTTCCGTCTAAGTTCTTGGAAGTTCTCGCAGGAGCAGAGTATGTGAGTAGGTGTTTCATCAACAAGTTCACATTTTCTGCACATAGGTTCACTAACTTTGCCCTTTTTGTACAGATGTTTCCTCAAGGTACAGTGTCCAGTCACCAGGTCAGTAACTGTCTTCAAATGTCTTCTGTAGCCTGGTTGAGAGTTCCTTGTGTTTCTTTATATGAAGGTGCCCTTGTGTCACCCTCCATTTGAATTGGTGTTCCCCATCTAGCCAGTTCCCGATTTCCCCTCTTATGCAAACTTTTGTGATTCCACAAAACGGTTCCGGACCTATGAAGTCTCCTTCAGAGCCTTCTTTATCTAACTGGTCCGCCATTTCATTACCTGCAGTCCCCTCATGTGCCGGCACCCATATTAGAGACACTTTGTTGTCTCTTGCCAGCCTGTTGAGGGATTCTTTACAGTTTTTCACCAGTCTAGACCTAGTTGTTGGATTACTGATAGCTTTAAGCAGAGCCTGGCTGTCAGTAAATATTTCAATTTTTTGTCCGGTATTCCTCTTCTGATGTTTTCATCAATACAAGCTATAGCGGCAATCGTCTCTGCTTGAAACAGTCGTATATGGACCAAGGATAAAAAACATTCTCTTTCTAGGTCCTTTTATACCAGCCCCAGTACCATGGTTTGTTTTGCAGCCATCGGTGAACCAGATGATTTCTCCAGAATGCTGCTTCGACTTATTCTAGCCAAAGGTGGTCAAATTTCGTCTTGTTCAAGCTGAAGCAAAGCTGGGAAAATCCCATCAGCTCCTGGTGCCTTGGAAGGTGGAAAGGTTGTAAGTAGTGCTTTATCTTGAAGGTCTGTCGCGAAGAGAGGTTTTACTGTCATATTCTTTCCTCCTAATTTTGGTATATTCACCATCTGCCTTTCTCAAGACCATATCTGTGTTGACCCTTCTTTTCCTGACTTTATATAGCCTTGCAGCAGCTGGTAAAGTGTTTATATATTCACAGAATTTTCTAAGATTTTGAAGCTTGTTTCTTATTGCACGACATATGACTTTCGGGAACGCTAGTGAACTCGTGAAACGTTTAATGTTACGAAAAAGCGTTCGTCACGCAACAGTGTTGCCAGATTTCTGAATAATCCACTAATCCAATGAAATTTAAATTGAAGCTTGCTTCTTATTGTACGACATAAGACTTTTGGGAAGGCTAGTGAACTCGTGAAACGTGATGTGACGAAAAAGCGTTCGTCACGCGATTACTCATTCTTCGTCTCTTTCTCGGCCGCCCGCTGCGCTAACTCTCTCCCCTCTCTTCCTCAGCCGCCTTCTTATTTTCTCTTTCGTAGGCTACACAGCGGCACGCCTCTCTCTCACTCTCTCATACACGCCGGCACGAGGGATTCCCAAACGGTCGAAAGAGAGACAGAGAGGCGTATCGCGCGTCTCTCTCTAATTGCCAAATATGTTAAAATTTTTGAAAAATTGTCAAAAATTTTGAAATATGGTCAAAAATTGTAAAAAATTTGGAAAATCGGTCAATCATTGCCAAATATTTTCCAAAATTGTCAAAATTTTGAAAAATGGTAAATAATTGTCGAAAATTGTCAAAAACTGTCAAAATTTGGAAAAAATGGTCTATAATTATAAAAGACTGTCAAAAATGGACAATAATTGTTGAAAATTGTCAAAATTTTTGAAAAATTGTCAAAAATGGTCAATAGTTGTCAGAATCTCTCAAAAATTGTCAAAAACTGCCAGAAGTGGTCAAAAATTCTTAAATATTTTAAAAAATGGTCAAAAATAGTCAATAATTCTTCAAATTTTGAAAAATGTTCAAAAATGGTCTATAATTGTCAGAAACTGTCAAAAATGGTCAATAATTGTCAAAATTTTGAAATATGGTAAAACATTGTCAATAATTATAAAAAAATGGTCAAAATTTTTGAAAAATTGTCAATAATTGTTAAAATTCTGAAAAATGGTCAAAAATTGTCAAAATTTTGAAAAAATGGTCAATAATTGTCAGAACCTGTCAAAAATGGTCAATAATTGTTAAAATTTGGAAAAATGGTCTAAAACTGTCAAAATTTTTGAAAAATTGTCAAAAATGATCAATTAATGTCAAAACTGTCAAAATTGATCAACAATTGTCAAAAATGGTCAATAATTGTTATAATTTGAAAAAATGGCCAAAAAATGGCCAAAAATTGTCAAAAAATTTGAAAAACGGGTCAATAATTTTCAAAAATTGTCAAAATTATGGAAAAATGGTCATAATATTCGAAAAATTGTCAAATTTTTGAAAAAATGGTCAATAATTATAAAAACTGTCAAAAACGGTCAATAATTATTAAACATTGTCAAAATTTTTGAAAAATTGTCAAAATTGTTCAATAATTGTCAGAACCTGTCAAAAATGCTCAAAAATTGTCAAAAATGCTCAATAATTGTTGAAATTTGGAAAAATGGTCAAAATTTTTGGAAAATTGTCAAAAATGATCGATAATTGTCAAAACTGTCAATAATTGTCAAAAATGGTCAATAATTGTTGAAATTTGAAAAAAATTGTCAAAAATTGTCAAAAATTTTGAGAAAATCGTTAATAATTGTCAAAAATTGTCAAAATTTTCGAAAAATGTTCAAAAATGGTCATTCTATTGTGCATAGGAAGCAAGCTGAAATTTCCTTGGAATAGGTATCGTGTACCTCAGTGTATCTCTGTCAGATCCCGGTGAAATCTGCTCTATTAAAGAGGTCCCGGGTTGGAGATCTAACTACCAGGGTCTATTCGTACCATTGCAGTGTTCTTGAAAAGCTAATTTTTCTGTTGCCAATAAATTATGAAATACAAGAGTATAACAACCGATCGACAATTCAAAGTTCATGAAATACGATCTACAAATGAATATAGCTTTATAAATAATAATCTCAGAAAATAATCTCCATATAATACCTATTTAAATTTGAGGCACGCTTCAAATATACCCAATTTACAAAATAAGCATCTTCTTGAAACTTTTAATATAAAATTATTGCCCAAAACGATCACCAGTCCCTATTAAAAACCATTTACTGGGCTGAAAGCTGAACATATATACTTACAATTATTCACCATGCAATTTCGAGTTATCTTAACAGCTAGCTTAAACCTGTTTTTGTATCATTTTGGCCGGTATGTATATTTGTACACATAAAGTTGATTATATCAACTGCAGGAAAGTGGAGTGTATTTATGATTATGAAGACTTCGAGGCACTCCAAATTGCCAATAATATTCTCTAAAATGAGATACAATTTACATATGCATTTCACTATTTTGGTGTAGCGTTGCAAAACAATAGTTACGTGGTTGATGTTTATTTCGTGAGATATAATATTAAAATTGGAACAAGAATGTAGAAGATACTCAATCGCTTTAGTTTCTTAAAATATGGGTAGGTATATAGAGTGTTTCAAAATTAATTTGAAATATTGTTGTGGGCAATTATTCGTCAGACAAAATGTTCCTATAAACATCATAATAATCACTCACTGACTTACGTCGTTCTTTAGCAATAGTTCATAACGGAATGAGCAGACTCCTACTCCTACTCGAGATAGATACATAACATCTCTTCCCCCATGGGAGAATTCTCTTTTACAGGTTCAGACGGTTAGGAGCCCTTCGGATTCGCGAAGATGTCCTCAAGAGCACTGGAGATGAACAAGCACTGGTTGATAAAGCTGGTGAGACGATGCGTTATTCCTTGGTGTGCTGTGAGGTGAAATGTGTGTTGGAATCGGCGTTGGTGCTATAGGCGGAGTATCCTGCACAATCCTGTCAGCTCCACAATGCTTGGATAACGTGGTGGTGTAGGAATCAAGTATTTTATGTCACCAAGTGGATGAATCACTCAGGGAATGTTGGGCTCCGGGACGATTTGATCTCCTACCTTCTGCATTTGGTCGACATGTCGTCTCCACATTTCTCCCTTGACTTGAACTGTGTAGTTCAAGTCTCCATCCTTGGCCAAGATCCGCACAATGGCCCTCTTTTTGTTAGGGCTTTGGTAGCTTCGAGCAGCAACAATTTCTCCTGATAAAAACTCTTTAGTATAGAATGAAGATTCATCTTTTTTCCTAGCAGAATGGGAAAATTCGGAACATTTTGGAATTTGATTTTGCTGTTTTTGAAGGTTCGAATTTTGCGTTCTGATTTACTGGGTTTTGACCCTGTGTGTTCAGCTTGTTTACATTCAAAGGATCGGTGAGGATGCCCCTTGAGCTAGGAGTGGCCTTCAAGATGGCATGGGACATTTCTAGGGTTTGATCAAGGATAATATCATCTTGTTCAAAAAGCCTGTCTAGTATGAATCTGTCTCTTAGGCCCTCCACTTTTGGAGTTCCTTCATAAACTCAGCAATGGCTAGTCCTTCACGTTGCTTACGGTTGATGGATATGTATCTTGATGGAATTATCAATGGCTGAGGAGCTAAGTAGTTCTTGAGTAATATTTGTAAATCTTAAACTGTCTTGGTTTTATAGGTTTCGGAATATAGTAGGGTCTTAAGAAGTTGGAATAGTCGAGGCCCAACCGCAGTAAACGACTCAACTTTTTTTTCTCTGGCACCTCCTGCAAGTCGAGATATGCGTCAAACCCATCAACGAAACTTTCGAAGTCTCCACAATTTTCATCGAATCTTTTAAAAGGTATTCCTGGATTACCTGCATTTTCACGGGGTCTTACTGGTTTGAGAGAACTGCCAGAAGATTCGTCGAAGGTCATGAATATTGCTTGATGTCGTGCTGGCATTTCTGCTGGTTTGGTTACGACGTGAACGAGGCTGCTCACAGTTTCTTGAATCGAGGCGTTTTGCGCAACTAGGGTATTGGGTTGTACTTCTGTCGACTGCGCCATTTTAGTATTCAAATGATCGAAATACCAATTGAATTGAATTAATTACTTCATTGAATTAAAATTACACAGAACATGTAATAATCAATCACTGGCTAACGTTGTTGCTTAGCAATAGTTTATAACTGGGTAGCAGACTCCTACTCCAGCTCGAGGCAGATACATAACATTAATACAGCCTCGTATGATGTGATTTTGAAGATCTTGTTGAAGATCGGGTTGTGAAAACTAGTGATTTTAAACATCCCAACACACAAAAATCAAGACGATTGTGTTCAGGTAACCTCGGGGGCCATGGGCCTCGCTCTATCCAGCTTTTCCAGAGGTCTGGGAAACGGTTATTCAAAAACTCGCGTACGATTACTGCAAAATGCATGAACCACATACGTCTTCTAATTATGAGAGGTTCATCTTCTGAAATAACTAATAAGTTTATTTTCTAGAAAATGAAGATATGTATCACCGTTAAATCGTTGAGGAAGGGAAAATGGTCCTAATAAGCTATTGTCTATAATACCAAGTCAAAACAATGACCAGAGAGGAGTGCTGGAACTGTGAAATGTGGACATCAGCCCATGTGTGGTTATTATGAAATTTCATTATGCTATTTCTTGAGAAGTTGGCTTCATTTGTAAACAAAAAAGAGGTAGCAAAATTGGGATTGTTCGTAATTTTTCTTGAAATCCATTCGCAATACTGCGGAGCGGATAGTTATCATAGGTAGTGTTAGTGTCAAATACTTCAAACTTACCAAAAGTTGACATTTACAACAAAGGAACCAAGACTCCTGCGACACAATGAGAAAAAGAAGATTTTCTAACCTAACTCTGTTAGTTTTGTTTTATATAAGTTACTTACTTTGTTTTTGTTTTGTTATGACAGAACACATTTTTTTCTGACGTTTTGTACTGTTCTTGTATAAAAATAATACCACATCATTTTGTGTAATGTATCACTAATCAAGACGTGAAATTATGAAAATATAGACGAAACCACAACGGGTAGCAAATGTAAAACACGTAGGACATGATATGGATACAATAAATTTGGTCTTAAAATTTAATGATGAATCGCCTACAAAAATATTTCAGTTTACTTTTCCTATATATTGTTATTTTAAAGAAGGTTCTCTATTATTAAATACCTATTACCCATTGCTATCAATAAATCTCATAAATAATAAAATCCCAATGAAAATAAAATGGCTTTCAACTGATGGATTATTACAAAAACATATTCAGGGTGTTCCTAAATTTCCTCAGCTCACCCCTTTCCGAGATATTACCCTTGAAAGGTGGTGACTGATTTTTTTTCTAAAATTTCAGTAAAGCTAGAAACTTGAAATTCTATCATTTCCAGCTTTTATCATGAATCGTATTACATTTTACATCTTTACTGTTTTCCAATCAATTTATTAAAAAAATTATAAACTATGGTGTTTATTTTTTTTCTCTGCAGCTATTGGTTCTGGGAAAAAAATGTAAGAATAAAAAAAGGTTTTAAATAAAACAAGGATTTTAAGTTAAATTTTATTTCATAAAACTTAATGTCGAAAAAAAGTTTTGATATGAAATAAAGTAAGGGTTGCTAATTTCACCCCCGTATAATGTAACAGGAATATTGAAAAAATACCCGTGGTTAGTCCTTTGCCAGTGCACGAAAATTACAGAATTTCAAGTTTCTAGCTTTACTGAAATTTTAGAAAAAACATCAAAAATTTTAATCACCACGTTTTAAGGGTGATATCTCGGAAAGGGGTGGGCTGAGGAAATTTTGTTATAGGAAAGACCCATCTCAATTTCAAACCTCCTGAATTTCGTCGCATGAATTTAGAAACACCCTGTATCCAAGAAAACATTTTGGATATATACAGGGTGTAAGGGAAAAGAGAAATGATGTTTTTCCCTATGAATTAAAAACGTCCTGTGGGATGTCTCAGGTATAGCAGCGCCGGGCCACAAATATTTGAACGTGTACGGCATTTTCTATATTTACCGTTTCCCAGTGTTGATACGCAATTCATTATTTATTAAAGACTATTAGTTCTCATCCTCCTTCGTGCTTCGGTAATGTGATTCGTTCTACGAATGGTTTACATTTGGTATTTAATTGCTTTAATCATGTTTTTTTAGTTAAGTTGGCTTCTAAGAATCGGTTTTTACATTTGTTGAGTGCAAGGTTTTATTTTATGTTGCTATGTTTTAATGTTTTCTTAAGATCCTTAGTAATTGTATGTTGATCTGTGTGATTTCTTGATTGTTATCAACTTGTACTCGGGTGTCTGCAGCCCATTTAGCTTCTTGCAGTTTAGCATTTTTGCATTTTTTTATTTCAAATTCCATTTTGATATCATTACTACTGTTTTCTGTGATTTGGTTTAAATATATGTTGATTCGCATAATTTGATATTATCCATGTATGTCTCATACTGTAGTGAGTACTGAGGGAGTCTCCTTGGAATATTATGTTTGAGAAAGCTGGTGAATGTGATTGGGATTTTGTATATTTCAGAATGTTTTGCAACCAGCAACTTCATATTTCAGGTGCCTTCCAGTTGTGTGTTTCCTACAACTCCTCCAAGGTTTCATCATCCACTACGTTGCCTTCTCACACCAGTTTTCATCGATTGAATGACCAGTTAGTAGTAAAGCAGCTACGCAGGTGCAACCCCTGCTCTGTCTCAGCTTTTGCTACTTTGTCTTATCTCCACGGTTTAAAATAGTAGGCTCGCAAGGGTGGTGGACTACTGAAATTATTGTTGTATTATTTGATGTTTTGTATCAAATTTTGCGATGTTTCATCCAAGAGGTAGTGACGGTGTTGAAGAAATATTCATTTTCATTTTCAATTTTAATTACATCATAAAACTTTTACTGTTATAGTGAGCAGAAGTATTTATAATAAGTATAATCCATAAGTACTAACTAATTGACTGGTTTTTTTTATAACTCCTCCGCAGCGTACAGCATACTCTGCTCTACCGTCCTACCAAGTATCCTTCTCTTCCACTCTCCTGGCCCTCTCACATTACACATCAATCTCCCCAGCCATGATGCCCTCACTTTCCCCTTCTCTGCCGCCTTCAACATGTGTGTTCTGAATTCTCCTTCCCTTCACCCCCACTTCCCTCGTCTTGCTCCGTCCCTTCACTAGCAACCCCACCGTCTTATCTTCCGCCACTTCCAGTCCGCACCGCTCTATCTTCTCCACAATCTTCCTACACATTATCTTCGCCTTTCTTTCTATCTCCGGCTCTCCCTTTGCCGTACATACCCGATACACATCGTCCGTATACAGAGTAATCTCACATCCCTATTCACATACTATCCCACATACCTCATCAAACACACACTTCCAGAGCGTCGGTCCAAGAACCGAGCCCCGGGGCACTCCAGCCTCCGTCTCATACCACACGCCCCATCAGGTAGTCCTCCACCAGGTTAACCAGCCCCTGCCCCACTCCAAGCCTCAGCAGCGTGCTCAATACTGTCCGTTTGCTGACTCTGTTGAACCCGTACCCGACGTCGAAGAACACGAGTAGGGCCAATTGCGTCTTGTTCCTTCAGCTGCTCTCCATAGCTCTTTCCACCAAGCCCATCACCCTGCCCATTCCCCTACCAACTTCCTCCTCAATCCTATCCTCTATTATACCCTTATCCCCTACATCAATTTACCCATACCACACAGCAGGCTGATAGGCCTGCTTCGCCTCTCTGCCCGCCTTCTTCATAGTATCACCATGGCCACTTTCAATTCTTCCGGGAACTCTTCCTCTCTCAGCACGCTGTTGAATAGTTCCCAGAAGTACTCCCCATTGTCATCCAACAGCCTCTTCATCATATCACCCCTCAGACCATCTATCCCTGGGGCTTTCCTTACTTTAATGTTTCTTCCCCCCTCCTCTACTTCCCACTTCTCTACCAGCCTTATCCCCCTCATTTTCCCTACCCTCTAGCACATATCTAGTTCCTATTTCCTCCCATCCTCTTCACCGCTACCTCATACGCCTTTCTCCATGGATTGTTTTCCAATTCCCCCAGTAACTCTTCCCACTTCCATCTTTTTTCCCTCTCCACCTTACGCTACAGTTCATTCTTCTTCTTTTTATATCCCCATCTTCCCTTCTCCTTTCTTTCAGCATTCGTCTTCGTTCTTTCTTACACTCCCTCCACAGCTCCTCTATTTCCTCATTTCACCAGTAATTGGCCATCCGCTCACGCCTATTGCCCCTCTTTCCCTCTCTTTTACAGCCCTGTATCACATTGTACAATTCATCTGCATAATGTCCAAGTCCCCTTTCTATCTCCTCTCTTACTTTCCTCGTCATACTCTCTGCCTCGGCCTTCGTCCACTTCCTTCCCCTCTCTTCAAATAATTCCTTTCTTCCTTTCCTATTATCCGTCTCCACAAACCTATGTAAGCTCAAGCTTTCCTCATCCTCCAGTACCCTCTAACTACTCACTATTTCCCCCCGCCATTCACCACATGCTGTTATATCAATGAATGACGAACCCCCGTCACCCCTCACGAAGGTGGGAAGTAGACCATCATTCAGCACCACCATCCCGTTGGATGTTAATACTTCCTCCAGGATCTTCCCTCTCCTATCCGTTTTCTTTCCTCCCCATACAGTATTCTTAGCATTGAAGTCCCCTGTCACCATTCTCCCAATGATCCTCCCTTTTCCTTTTGACACCCTCAGATCGACCTCCAATCCAGTCATGCTCCTCTCATATTCTTCGAGGCTGACATTTGGGCTTATATACACAATGTACACCACCATGACTGGTGTGTTTGAAAGATAGTAATGCACATCTGTTTTCATTAAAAACAATATTTTATCACTCAGAGCAATGGCTCCCACCCTTGGGGTCTTCTGCTCTTGCTGTTAAAACTTTCAAAGAACTCTGTAAAGACATGAACTCAGATCACAATACTCTTCTGTTTTATACTGCAGTTCGTTGGTTGTCAAAACGTGTCTTTGAGCTAAAAGACGAACTGAAAGTTTTTTTGGAAATACAAGAAAAGCAGAATTTTTTGCAACATCTTTTTGACCCAACTTGGATCCAAAGTTTCGCTTATTTATCGAACATCTTTGATCAGTTAAGCAAATTAAATTTAAAACTCCAGGGAAAGGACTTGCACATTCTGTATTTTAGAAATAATCTTCAAGTATTTGTTTGTAAAGAAACTGGCGACGAAAAATAATGCTTGGAAACATTTCAATGCTTGAAAATCTGAGCTGCAGTTGAAGCCTCTGTAACAGGAATTGAAGAGGATCTAAAACAGGAAATTAATCACCACCTTAAATTTATGGGGAATGAAATTCATCACTACGTTCCTGATGTGTATGAGCAAGAAACCGCAGTTGTAAGGAACCCATTCCATACCCATTTAGATAATTCCGGCATTCCAGATGAAGTGCATGATGAATTTTTAGATCTTAAAAATGATTCTACAGCTCATGCTCTCTTCCAGGAAAAAACTCTGAGGGAATTTTGATGTGCCTTGTATTAGTACCATTTGCTTCCACCTATCTTTGTGAAAGTGGTTTTTCAACTCTTTTGCAAATTAAAACAAAGACCAGAAATAAATTTAATGTTGAAGATGACATTAGACTACAACTTTGACTTGCAAGCACAGTCGTCACATTGGCATTATGCTATTGTACCAAATAAAATAAATAAATAATACTAAATAATACGAAATTGTCTTTTTTGAAACATTAATATTTATTTATTGGGGGTCGCCAGCTTTGAAGCAAATCCAAAAGGGGTCGTGACTGAGAAAAGGTTGGGAACCACTGACTTAGAGAATATCTCTTTAAAATATTACCTGTATGTAGTTATTAAATTTTGTTTTGTGTAAAATAGGAGAACAAGAATTCAACGAAACATACTTTTTATTGATGCCCGAAAACACAACATGATTGAATTAATTGCAATTGAGATAATTAGTGGATTAATGAATTGGTGCCATGAGCATTTCAGTGTATTGTTGACATTCGATACGGGGAAGATATATCTGTGTAATTTGGTTATCAACTTGAAACTGTAAACCAAATTTCATTGGGCAGTACTAATATTCAAGAGATTTCGTAAAAAGGTTGTCATTTTGGGGGTAGAGTTTTTATTTTTAATTTGAAACTTTTGGTCATTTAAGGACAAGTGTAATAATTTCTCAACAAATATTCAAGGATTCCATTAAACATCTGCAAACATGTGTTACGGGAAAAAAAGGAAATGATCTAGAAGCGCGTTTGCGACCTATCAAAGACAAGTTATATCTAATTACAATTTAAAAATATTGTTTGATTGACTTTCTAAACCTCTTTCAAAAATTTTATAGTACGCCCATGACAGAAGGAAATTTTCCCAAATGAATTCACTTCCAACGAAAATTCTGTTACCCATCCAAAAGAGTCTAGCACGTACATGATAGAGTTGAGGAGCTGGCATGTCGCATGTCGGTGTCATGAGCTCATAAGTTATACCCCTTTCAAATATCATCAGGACGCACATGGCATAGTCAAGGCGCAGCAAGTTACATTAGCATGTCGGTGACGATGGTGACGCAAGCTCATAAGTTCTGTTTAGATATTAGATATGCAGGTAACTGTAGTTAAATGATATCTATTAAGATTTGTGCATATCGAATGATCCAATTAAAGTGCGAAAGTAGAAAAACTCGCATTTAATGGCTATCAAGACCATCACGATTTTCATAGTTTACATCTTTAGAAAATTCCCTCAATCGTATTAACAGGCCCACCCTTGGACATTTGGTGGCCTGAGACATACACTTATCCAAGTCCCCCCCCATATTTATTTGGGTATCCATCCTACTTACGTCCCCCCACCTAAAAAATAGCGAATAGTCCTCGGACTCCATGATCTCGTCGTATTCATTAAATCATCAACAAAAATTATTCTACAATTTTTCAGTTTCTTTTTGCTTGAGGGACACTTAGAGTTTGGGGCTCTGGGTCAAAATTAGTGATGCGATACGATATTTTGGTTTGCGAAATTCTCGTCTCGTCTCGTCTCGACTCGTTTTGGAGACGAGACTCGAGACGATACTTCAAATTTTCCTTGCGAGACCAGACGAGACTTTCAAAAGTCTCGTCTCGAATCTCACTCGAGAGTCTTACAAAAATCTCGAAGTATCGCATATAAAAATGCCAAATATTAATTAATTATTCAAATTATCGCGAGTGTTGACATACATTTCTTAAATCCGCATAATAGTGGACGAAGGCCGAGGCAGAGAGTATGAGGAAGAAGGTAAGAGAAGAGATAGAAAGGGGACTAGGACATGATGCAGATGAATTGTACAATGTATAGGGCTGTAGTACAGTGGGAAAGAGGGGCAGTAGGCGTGAGCGGAGGGCCAATTACTGGTGGAATGAGGAAATGGAGGAGCTGTGGAGGGAGTGTAAGAAAGAACGAAGACGGATGCTGAGGGGAAGAGGAGGGATAGAGGGAAGAGGGGGATACAAAGAGAAGAAGAAGGAACTGGAGCGTAGGGTGAAGAGGGAAAAAAGGGGGAAGTGGGAAGAGTTACTGGGGGAATTGGAAAATAATCCATGGGGAAAGGCGTATGAGATAGCGGTGAAGAGGATGGGTGGAAATAGGAACGAGGTACTAAAGGAGGATTTGGAGAAGGAGATCATAGAGAAATTTTTCACAGGGGGAGAAGGAGGAGTGGGGGCAGAATTCGAGAAATCCAGGTTACTAGGTGGTAGGGAAAATGAGGGGGATGAGGCCGGTAGAGAAATGGGAAGTAGAGGAGGGGGGGAAAACATTAAAGTGAGGAAAGTCCCAGAGATAGATGGCCAGAGGGGTGATATGATGAAGAGGCTGTTTGATGACAATGGGGAGTACTTCTGGAAACTATTCAACAGGGTGCTGAAAGAGGAGGATTTCCCGGAAGGATGGAAGGTGGCAAGGGTGATACTGATGAAGAAGACGGGTAGAGAAGGGGAGCGGGCGGGGGACTACAGGCCTATCAGCCTGCTGTGTGGTATGGGTAAAATGATGGAGGGGATAATAAAGGATAGGATTGATGAGGAAGTTGGTAGGAATGGGGGTTTTAGGGTAAACCAGCAGGGGTTCACGAGGGGGAAATCATGGATCTTGTCACTGGGCAAGGTGATGGGCTTGGTGGAAAGAGCTAGGGAGGGCAGCTAGAGGAAGAAGAAATTGGCTCTACTCGTGTTCTTCGACGTCGGGAATACGTTCAACAGTTTCAGCAAACGGGCAGTGTTGAGCACGTTGCTGAGGCTTGGAGTGGGGGAGGGTTTGGTTAACCTGGTGGGGGACTACCTGACGGGGCGTGTGATTGTAGACTTCAGAGGGACGAAATATAAGACGGAGGCTGGCATGCTTCAGGGCTCGGTTCTTGGACCGACGCCTGGAAGTGTGTGGGAAACTATGTGAAGGGGGAGGTGAGATTACGGTGTATGCGGACGATGTGTGTTTAGTATGTACTGCAAAGGGAGAGGCGGAGATAGAAAGAAAGGCGGAGATAATGTGTAGGAAGGTTGTGGAGAAGATAGAGCGGTGCAAACTGGAAGTGGCGGAAGATAAGACGGTAGAGCAGAGTATGCTGTACGTTGCGGAGGTGTGGGGTGAAATAGCGGGGGTGAATGCAAGGGATACTGCTAAGGGTGTTGAAAGGGTACAGGACAGTGGGTGGACTGGCAGCACCGGTGCTGGCAAGGTCCTACCCATTGGACGTGACGGCTAGAGCTAGGAACAAACGATGGAGGAGTGCGACCACAGAGGAAGTATAGGAATGGATGGAGGAGGAAATGGAGAGAAGGTGGGAGGAGTATGAAGGCGCGCTAAAAGGAACGATTGGGAATAGGAGAGATTGGATGGACCGGAAATTCGGGAAGGTGAACTACTTCTTGACATAGGTGTTCGTTCACTGGACATGGGTCAAGAGTAGGGTACCTCCACAAGATTGTAAAAAGAGAGATTGGAGTGTGCGAGAGGTGTGAAGTGGAGGATGATGTGGGGCAGGTGTTTAGATGCTGGAGGAACGAGGAAGTGCTGAAGAAGTTGAAGAGAAAACTAGGGGAGGCGGTGTACTGGGAGAACATGGTGAAGATAATGTTGAGGGGGGATGAGGAATGGATAGAGGTGAGTGGAGTAGAAGGGAGCATGGTTAGGGGGAGAGAAGCACTCGATATGGCATGAGAGGTTGGAGTGATAGTAGGGTGAAGACAACGGTGTGAGCGGAGAGTGTGCAAGGGAGCGCCACCCGTCTCGAAGTATGCTAGGGTAGTGATTCCTAGGTGGGGGTAACGGCAAGTTTGAGGTGGGATTGGTTGGTAGGCATCCCCTTGGGGATGAGTCCAACACTATTTGGGTCCTGGAACCATTCGAACATGAGTTTCCCATCTCGGCCCAAAAAAAAATCCGCATAATAGCGAACACTCTGTGTTTACAATAACATTGTCTCGGAGAAACGAGGAATTTTTTTTTTAAATATTTGTCCTCAAATTGCAAGACCGCATAATAATTTTGGTTATCGCAATAAGTTACGACTATCATCTTTAAAAATCAGGCCAAAAATTTGATTACTTCAAAGAAATATAGAAACTATTAAGCAGCATCGGCATTGACAATATAAACCCTTAATCCGGCTTTATTAGCGAAAATTTTATTATTTGTATTGCATGTATCTATGATCTATTTCCGTATCTTTTTCTATTTATCTTGTTAGATTATTAGGTTTTTGTTCATTAAAATAAAAACTAGAACTGATTTCATTTGTGTATTTTATCTAGAGAGGAAACACGAAAATTTTGCGAGACTCTTGCGAGACATGAGACGAGACGAAACTTTTTTTGCGAGACAAGACGAGATTTTTTAAAGTATCGTCTCGTCTCGGGGGCATCACTAGTCAAAATGAACCAGCAGCTTTTCCCCCAATGTTAGCGGCCTTGCGTATCAATAATATCAATTAGTTGATATACTAATTTAAATAAGCAACAGATCAACCATTACTTTCAGGAACTTTAAACCGTATAAAAGCCATTCGGCTGAAAAGCGATTACTTCTAGGTTCGGAATCAAAACTAATAACAAAAATGTAGAAAGAAGAAAGGGTTAACTCGAACTAATTAATGTAATTAGTTCGAGTTTTGCCCTCTAGAATCTCGCTAACACTGTATGGCGCTACTTGATCCTTCTGAAGACGTTTGTTTCTCGTTCCCTTGTAATTAGGAACAGTACACTGGTCTTTTTCTATTGTTATCGCCGCGCGATCTCTCCGTCTCTCTCTACGGTCGCTTGGAAGGGAACCAGTCTTCAGTCGAGAGTGAGCTTTGGTGCGGTGTAGATCGAGAGCACTCAGTCGCAGTTGTATGACGGAGAGGTATACGTCGATGAACTCCGCGAGCGAAAAATACTCGCGCACAGAAAAAACTCGCAACTCGTAAGTGACCTGATAAGCTTTTGGCTTATTTTTGTGAAGTTACGATCTGCTGTTTGGATTATGTTAAATGTGAATTTTTGTGTTACTCTGGATTTAACCAGAATTGTATAATAGTGATTCGTTGTTATTTTTTGGTGAAAGAAATTAAAACAGTGCCCTTAATTGAAGGATTAGCTGTGGATTTTGTTGTGTTTAACTTAGGGTTGGATTTTTATTACACAAAAAACGGTAAGTGCTTTTGTTAAAGGTAGATACATTTGGAAAACTTGATTACTTAAATGTGACTGAGAGGATATGGTGAAGCACGAAAGCTTTCCTGAAAAGTATTTATTTCCAATTTCAATCCACGATGCTTTGCAGCAGAATTGGGGGTGGTTTTTTTTTACATAAGCAAAACTAGGTAGGTATATACCTATTGAGTAGGTGAAAAAAATTTTTTTTTCTAAACTTCTAGGTTTAATTAAGGAATCTTACGTATAAGGGATAGAGACAAGTAGGATCATCAAGAATTTTATCTAGAAATATGCAATGAAAATGTATGAAAACAAATAATTAAATCAATGAATATAAATCAAGACGTGAAAAGAGTGACACAAAAATATCATTGATTTGATCCTAGTTTATCAGTCATCATCTACATATATGTTCTTTGACATTTATAGGTGATATATATATATATATATATATATATATATAGTACCCATTATAAGCTTATGTGATTATAAATAGCTAAGTAGGGGAGGATTAAGTATCTATTAATCTTAATAATTACGGGAGGTGTTCAAGGGAGTGAGGGGGTCAAGTAAAATCATTCCAAATCTCACTTGGGGAAGAGGGGGGGTTTACACAAATATCACGTCTTTTTTTTTCAATAGAAAACCATGTAAAATTGCGTGAAAGTAAAGTTAAATTAAAGTAAAACATTTTTCTAGAGTAAAAATATGGCGAAATTTAATTTTATCACAGTGATTTTAAACTACGGCAATATTCTCAAATCACAATTGTATACTAGTCTTTGCTAGTATTAAATTGAAGTAATAGAACAAATTGTTTTTTTTGTATTTTTTTCAAATCCAACGGGCTTACAGCCAAAACACATTTTAAAAAATCTCACGTGAGATTTGGGGTGGGGGGAGGTAGTAAAGGAAAATCTTACGAAATCTCACCAGGGGGGCGGGGGAGTCGAAAAATCCTAAAAAATGTCTCACATGATTTATGTTGTATTTTCTCGAAATTAAGAAAACCGTATGGAGCTATGTCGAAATATCGGTTAACGCTTCTTATTTATCTATTAGGGATCTAAGAATTATCATTTTTTTTTATGAATAAAACAATCAAGGAAACTAAAATCGCCTAAAGATTTTCTATGTATAAAGTATGTTACAGTTAAATTATTTACTTGGCTAGTTTATAAACTAACTTTTAAAAAGGAGAGGGAATATGTACTTACATTCACTTTAACTGTAACAAATACATAGAATATCTAATATCTATTATTCCTATAGATTATTAATGACATACTCGCATAAGTTGATTTTTGAATGAAATTGTATTACTTCTTTATTACTCACAATAAAACATCGGAATTGATAGGTAGTGACTACATTTAAAGAAGGATTAAATTTAATATATTGGATTTAAAATACAAATAATACTATATTGACTACAATGCGAGCTACAATGATAGTATATTGTGTAACAAGTGCGCAAAAGTGCTAATTTCTCACGAAAGTTGCGATAAACGCAATTCACACAAGTGAGAAATTAGCATTTGCGCACGTATTTTACACTGTATTTTTCCTACGACCACTATCCAAAACGACAGGGTTGTGATGTTTAAAACAAGCGTTTAAAACACCCGAAAAAAAAACATGTAGGTAGTAAACAGTGTTTTTTTAACATGTTTTAAACATTTGTTAATCTCAAATTTATTTTTTTATTACTTTAAAAAAACTCTTCAATTCATCTCAGCCTTTTATTAATACATATTTGTAACTGTAACTGACACCTATCTGATATAAGTATGAGTGCTTAACAAAAATAAAAATATTCTTTCAAAGATAATATAAAAATAACATAAAATAATTTAGATATATTATGCAACATATGAACAAGAAAACTACTCAAAATCAAAACATAGTTCATCAATATCAATCGGTCTCTGGGTATTAAAGTGTTTTGAGGTTTCTGCCTTCGCGCTTTCTTTTATGTTTAAAACAGTTTTAAACATGTTTTTTTAAAGGTGTTTTAAACTGTTTTAAACAAAAAAAAACGGTTTTAAACAAAAAAAACAGCATGTTTTATTTTTTTTTGAAAAAATGTGTTTTTTATCATCCCTGCAAAACGACCACCATTCAGAAATCGAAAATTTTGCTGTGGGTATTTATTTTGGGTATGCCCATGTCACTTTGGCTAAGCTTTATGTCACTTTGGCTATGCCTTATGCCACTTTTCCCACAACTTTTGTGCTATGAGAAATTGTTAATTTTGCGTATTATAACTAATGTGCAAAATAGTGTTTTGGATGGTGGTCGTAGGAAAAAATAATGAAAGCTTTAATCAAAGTTGATAACTACTTAGGTACCTACCAAAGTGTAAAACTTAAACCTCGTTTTTTTATTTGAAAACCTCGGGGGTAATTAGCGGCACAGCTATAAGTAAATGGTTTATATTTTGTTAATATGTTGATATAAGTGAGACATTTTGGTGTATCGAGATTTCTTGTGTCGAATTCGTGAAATATATATATGGGAGTATGTGTATCTATGTACGTAACAGTTTATTTTTCTCATTTCCTACATCTTTCCCATGCCTATTAATTTATGTTCACTTCTGGCGAAAAACGAAAAGGCTATTTTTGACATACTTATAAGGTTTATTACTGATTCTAAATTGGAAATATAGTATTTTCCTTATGATTAGTATCTAGCCCTTATACACTCTCTGTGGTTAATGGACACAGACAAAGAGTGTATTTTTGTATGTATCTGTGTCTATTTGTATGATAATGTGTTTTATATTCTATATTCAGATAGGTCCATTAGTGATTTAAATTTTTAAATTTTTAATATTCATCTGTTATAGGTAGGTACATTGTTTAATTTAATTGCTCCTTGAAACAAGTGTTTTACACTTATCGAGTATTCATTTATTCACAGCTGAACGTTATATTTCTTTTACTTTGTATTTGTACCATGCCAATGTGAATAAATATTATTATTATTATCATATTATTTTAAAAGGATTTTGGGTATTACAATTTTTAGACGTCAAAAAATAATAGTTCAATAATATTATAACGCTTTACAAAATAAGAAATTTATAAGAAATTTATTTTTCTAATTTTGTAAAGCGTTATAATAGTATTGAACTATTATTTTTTGACGTCTATAGATCACGCTTATGGAGGGTAGAAGGAAGGAGCACCATCTGAATGTATTAGAAAGTGTCCATCGAAAGGAAGCAAATTAAGGTGGCGCCATAGTAACAAGTGGAAAGATTTTAAAAACAGCGCCATGAATTATTAGAGTAAGATACAAAATTAAAAAAGGAAATACTACGTAAATAATTGAGATTTCAAATACTGCATATTTCTAAACTACACAAGTCACGAAAAATACTAAAATTTTCATCCCAGCACAATTCACTCGGTTTATAACCCTGAATTCACATCATTTCCATCAGCTACACGAGCGCCTTTTCGGTGAATCTTCGAATTATAATTTGCTGTTTACTGGTGGACACTTTTTCAACTTATCCCCCATACAATATGGTGCTCCTTCCTTCTACCCTCCATAATCAAGCTTTACTAATATGACAATTATTTACAGATAACTGTAATTAAGTAAAAATTACAATTTTTGCCAAGAAGGTATACCTACTAGTACTAGATTGTCACTAAGGTTATTGTCCTGTCTTGATCGTTGAAATTTTGGACATTCGGTTATCAATCATTATTTAAATGTATAAAATTCGATTCAAACATTCAAACTACGATAGGACGGTTGTCTTTTATATTTTGCTATAGAGCTGGAAAAAAACACTGGATAACTATTGTATTTCAAAGTATTCTCTATGAAGATAAATGCATTTTTACATGCTTTGGAACCAATTCTGGAAGCAGCTATTCTACTCGCTTGTTGGTACATTCAAAATAGAGTTTTTGAAGGAGTTGACTGTATCTTTTGGGAAGTAAATTCTTAATTTTTGGAAAAGTAAAAAAGTCGTTAAGACTTAATCATACCACAATTCTTCAATATATTCCAACAGAATGGACCTCTCTATACCTAATATATATTTATATAAAGTTAGGGATCTAAGTTAGAGTCACCATGTGGAATATTAGTATTTTTCACATGGGAGTTAATAATTTTTGTTTTTTCTTTGCTACGAATTCCAACTTTTGTTTTAGGATGCACGAATTTATTTTGGTGTACTTTTTAGTAGAATTGAGGGTTTCTGAGTGATTACGTGTTCCATTGACCGTTTCGGAATGTTATTACGTTAAATTGTGCTTTATTGGATCAAATAACGTCGCATTGTGTGTTTTGCTTCGATTTAGACTCTATTCATGGTATTATAACCGATTATAATTCTAAATAATATTTTTTTTGAATAAACTTCTTTCGAACTTTTCTTCAATATCCCAACTTTTTCCATGTGTACCTAATACTTAATTTTAAATCTAAATTCAACAGATCGGCAATTTTTGCTTCTGAACTGGTCAAAAAGCGCAAAGTTGAAAATTTTTTGGGTTTTATTAGATTAAGAATAAGGTATTATCGTTTGTTTTGTAAAATAGATTAAGCAATATTTTTAAATCTAAAGCTGATATCCCATTTTTGAGATCTTCAGACAAACAGATTACAGTATAAGGCGAGATTCTCACTATATATAACGTCACCATCACGTCACCGACACGTAAATAGTTATTTATACTACAGAGCCGTTCGGCAATTAACTCCGCAATGGAGAGTGAAAGGAGTGGAGCAGAAGCAGATTTCTCGTAGAGTAAAATGATCATTTGTTACCGAACTCTCAAACTCTCAATGTCATTCGGTGTAATATTTTCATGATTATTTTTTAGTATTTTCATAAAATATGAATAATTATTACTTCGCAATTGTAAACTATGTAACCTAAAATACAAGAGAATTTTATTTTTTGTCCGGTAATCGAAATGCGCATATTCACTCCTAAAACCCTACCTCGCCGAGGTTGTACAATCTTTTCACACTACTCCACAGTAAACGAACGATTTAAAGTCTGCTCCTTTTAAACGCTCTGTAATAACCGAACGGTTTAAAGAAGGGAGGAGTGTTCGGAGTCAATGGAGTAGCATTGCCGAACGGCCCTTCCTTTTACTTTACGAAAAATCTGCTTTTGCTCCACTCCTTTCACTCTCCATTTCGGAGTTAATTGCCGAACGGCCCTGATGTGGTACAATTGGAGCAACTCTTTTCACACCACTCCACAGTAAACGAACGATTTAATTTACTCGTTCTGTAATAACCGAACGGTCTAAAGAAGGGAGGAGTGTTCGGAGTCAATGGAGTAACATTGCCGAACGGCCCTTATACGGGATGTAAGTAACATTCACTAGTCCAAAACGATTTAGCGGCCGAGCGATGGCGAGGGCTGGCAACAAAGTTCGAGACTAGTAAATATACTTACATCCCATGAAGTATATAAGATTTTTTCTCCTCCCCGCAAAACTTGGATTTTTATTAATTTAATTCGATACTTTTCGCATGAAATTATTAACGTTGAGCTGACAGCTTATTAACAAAAATTGAGAGAAATTGAAATTATTTATATGTCTACCAGCCAAATGGATATAGAAGAATCAGCAAATATCACTCGTCTGTCGCTGCTGCCAGAAAAATCAAGAAAGAGGAATAAAGCAACGTATCAATACTTCAAGATACGGTGCCAAACAAAGACTGATACTGCAGTTTCATAAACCGTACTTTTGGCGTACTTTCATGAAAAATCAGCTGTATTAAAGTCTCCATCAGGCTTATGGTGTGAATATTCCCTGCTGAAGTCTACCATTTTGATAGAGGAAAACAGATATTTCCAAGTTTACTAATCTCTGGGCATTTTTTAAAAGAAGAAATGACGGATATAAATCCAAAAAGTCTAAAATGTGTTGGACAGGGAAGATGTAAATAAATTCCTGTTTTAAGTCTCCGATGATATTTATTTAATGATGAAGGTTGTAATGATAATGGGAATTGCTGGAGCGTGCCGTTCTAGTAAACTCTGCAATGAATATGGACAATGTAAATGAATATGGCACGTAAATTCATAGTGACTTAAAGTGACGATGAGAAAGTTTGTTATTTCAAAATAGTTCGAAATTATTTACATTGTTATAAGATGACTGATGAATTTTAATCCTCGCTTCTTCATGCTATATCAAAATGGAAAGTGCTTAAACCAGCCAGTCGGGAAAAACTCGATTTCTTCAATTCCAAGTAAAATTGCTAAATTTCTGAACTTTGAGAATTCTAAGGAGTATACTGGACACTCCCCTAAAAGAACGTCGGCCACTTTATTAGCGAATACTGGAGTTGATGTCTTAGCTCGTCGCGAATGGAAATCTGCAACTATTGCGGAAAGTTATGTAGCGGAGAGCGTCAACAATAAAAATGGAAGTTGAGTCAGAACATTTCATAAAAATTGAGAAAAAACGATAAAACATCCAAATTTTGTAAATAATGTTCATAATTGTAGGTAATAATCGAACTATTGATATTCATATAAATAAATAAGATACATATTTTAAGTATATATAAGGCATAAATTATTACCACCCAAGGGTAGTAAGTTGACTAACAACACGTCGTCAAAGGCAATTGATACCTTTTTGGTGATTTTTGCTTACGTCCTGCAAACCCGTGTCAAAATGCGTTGTTTACAATATAGGAAGAAGAAAAAATGTGACCGATGACGTATCTGGATAGTGTAACTTATTATAAGCTCTAGCCTAACTTTGCAAGAAATCGATTTTAACGATGGTTTTTAAGTGTTCCAAACGTTTTCAAATACACAACAAATAATATAGTTTCCAATATACATAAATAATTCAGGTCTAGTTGATTTGGAAACAACTAGTAGATATTATTGAAATACAACGAAGAGTGTTTTTGTTAGATCGATGAAAATGAAAGAACTTACGCAAACAAAAATATTTACCTTCCTTCATGTAATGCATAATATACTGAAACAACAATATTAAACAAACAGTCCGACACATTTTTTATTCGTCTCGATGTATACACAGTCCTTGTTTTTGTACGATAGATTATAAATACATATATTTTTCCGGCGACCATAATGTTAAAATGCTGGTAAAATGTCATAAAACATGGATACTTGAATAAAAGATATATTTGGAGATTGTGCTTCAATCTGTGGTCATCGGAAAAATTGTGTACAACGACAAAAAATATGGTCTTATGAATTTGAGATGAATCGCCCTTCTTCTTATTCTGGAAGATTATATCTCCAATTAGTCAGTGCTTCACATTCAAATAATTCAATAATATGGGAGGCTGTTTCCTCCTCTTCCATGCATAACCAACAAATAGGTTCATCCCAATTTTTTTCCCACTTTCCCTATTTGACCACTTCTAGTAAGAATCTTTTGGTCCCCTTTCGATGTTCATTTGCAAACACGTGACGAGAACTTCCTTAAAGATGCGTAGACATTGCTCCTGAGTTCTGCACCGTGGACTCCAGCTCCTGATCCTATATCAGTTGTAGATTCATCAGTGACTGCATGATTCCAACCCATTCCAGTTTACCTGGATATTGTGGTTGTCATTAATTATGACCAGCATTTACCATTTCTACAAGCGAGCTGTTACTCTATAATGTCTGTGGGTGTTGGTTCCTTCGTTCCAGTTCTCATTGCGTTCCAACCTGTATGCAGTTGTGTGAATTCCAGGTTAGCTTTAAATCAAGAATTATACCCATATACTTGACCGCCTGGTTTCAACACAGGTGCACGTTGAAGAATCTCTCCAGTTTTAGTCAATCAAGCTTCCTTTTGCAGGATTTACCCTTGAGCACTCCTTCCTACACCGTCTCCCGAACTTGTTGCATTAGCTCTGATATAACGTTAGAATGTTTCTCTATTCCAAGTACTATCAGTTCATCTGCATACCACTGGATGTAGAGCACCTGGTTCTTCCAGGAGTTCATCTATGACGAGGTCCCACAGCAGAGGTGATAATACTCCTCCCTGTAGGCAGCTCATCATTATAGAGTAACCCTTGGATAAACCATTTTCAAACACAGTTTTTCACCTGATTTTTTAAATGATTTCAAGAGTTAATTTTCTTTTTTTTTAATAAAAAAATTGAGAGTGAATTGAAAAAATATTTCGAACTACCGCCTGTAGGTGCTTTTGGCGGTCGATAAGCGGTCTGTTGGATTGTATACCAAAATAATCCATCAATTTGAGGGTACTTTGCCATAAATATCTTAATAATACTTGACACTGTGATAATAGTAAAATATAAAGGTTTAAGGCTTCAAGTGCTCTTAGTTATGGGTAAAATATAAACTTGCGCTAAGATAAAATATCGTCTGTCGAAAACAGTTTCGTAAACAACCTCTATGTGAATATCATGTATTCTTAATTGCCCTTTAAAATATTTTTAGTTACTAAGTCTTAGTTTAGTTCCCATGCAGAAGAGATCAAGCTTACTCGTGACGATTTTAAAAATCTAGTTATATTCAAGTTCATAGATAAGCTCTGTGTGTACAATTTATCCCATTTCCTAATAGGTTATGGGCCCAGTACCTGTGGTACCTGAAACTGATGGTTTAAAATCAGTATAATGTGATGATTATGAAATATTTGGGTCCGAAACCGTTACAAATGTGAAAAATCTGGTAATGAAAAATCAGATGAGAGAGACTGCAGAAATCTGTAAATGAGACAAATCTGGTAGATTCGAGATATACCTATAGTTGTGATAAAAATTGTGTAAGGAAAAAGACAAGATTGTGATAATAACATATCCTATCCTCTAATTAAATGCCAATAAGTTGTTGAGATAAGAAGAAGTGATCATATTTTCTTTACGTGCCTCATGGTGTATTCATTTTTTGGTTTGGTTTTATTCAATTTTTAAGAAGTGTCACTTGGGAAAAATTTAAAAAAGGCATTGAAGATTAATTCCCATTGGAAAACAAATCAAATAAGGTGTGACAGACATAAGCTTTCACAATTATATTATGAAAATGAAGGAAAATATGATTACTGGTGCTGTGAATAAATCGAGCAGTGAAAATCCAGATAAAGTTAAGTCTGGAGCTGTGAAATAAGATGAAATTAAATTTGACGCACAAACAAATATTCTAACGTTATTTTATTCTAAAAATAATTAAAATGAATGTTCATCTCAAAGCAAACAGTGCATAGCATCAAATTCAAGAAAAGGTAAAAGAATTAAAAAATTTTCCTATAGTCTCACTTAATGAAGACGAAATACCTGATTATCTTTTGTGTGCTCAATCGGTCATTTGTAGTGGTAATCTCAGTATTTTTTTAGAAATTAAAAAAATAGATATGATAAAATAAAATAGGAACAATAAAAATGAATGGGACTTGGATACTATTGCCAATGCCTAAAAAGATAAAAATATTGTTGACTGTAAATGGGTATTTAAGAATGATCAATTTGGAAATCCATGTAAATTTAAATCTCTGTTTATTTCACGAGGGCACAGTCAAACATTTTTGACAGATTATAATGAAACGTTTGCACCTGTTGCAAGAATTTCAGGTTTTCGATTTATAATAGCTTTTTCAAATTAACATCATAAGGATTTGAAAAAAAACTTTTTTTGTATGGCATTTTAAAAGGTAAAATTCATATGAAAGTTCTAGATGCAGTTTTAAGTAAAGAAAATGAACTTTGAAAATTAAATAAAGCTTTATATGGTTTGAAACAAGCTGCCCGATGCTGGTTTGGAGTATTTGAAAAATTTCTTATAGTGTAGTAAATTTCACATCACCGATTTCAAAGATATGAAATAATTTTTTGTAATAAAAGATGAAAGAAACAAAGATACAATTTCATAAGATCAAAGTGTTTATCTCGGTGTTCATACTGAAAACGTATCAGAAAAATTTAATTTTTTATTTTAATTTTGTAAGCACCCAATTATATAGCTTTAAATTCAGATGAAAAATATGATGCTTCTTGTAGATCAGCGCTGTCCAACTTCTCTTAACCAGCGGGCCATTTTTTTTTCAGCAAATATCTCGCGGGCCGAAAAGGATAGGTAAATGAAAAGTGAGTTTATTCATCATTAGCATTTTTATAATTCTTGTTGTAGACGGTTGAATTATAACTATTATCTGAAAATCTCATATCTTTTATTTTATATTTTAAATGTATACATATTATTTAAAATACATGTAAAGTTTACTATAACTCTTGCTATAACTATAAGGAACTTTGGAAAAAGTTAAAACGATATCTTAAAGGTTGTACTTATTAACATTAAATTGAGTT
Organism: Lochmaea crataegi; assembly: GCA_947563755.1. Lineage (NCBI taxonomy): Eukaryota > Metazoa > Arthropoda > Insecta > Coleoptera > Chrysomelidae > Lochmaea > Lochmaea crataegi. Next base: position 14,339,661 of record OX387430.1, read on the forward strand.
ATAATATTTTTTTTTTGGCTTTATTGATTCTAATTGTGGGGGTCATAATGAGTTCAATAGAAAAAGTACAACGGGTTGTTTTTTTTTCAAATTGTTTGAAAATTATACAAACTCAAAGAGACAATTATCAGTAGCTGCCTTTTCGACAGAAGCTGAATATAAGGCTCTTTTCGAATCTGTAAAAAAAGATTTTGGTTACAATCATTATGAACCAGTAAAAATATTCATATCTTACAGATCCAATAATAATTGGCGAAGATAATATTGGTAATCACAAACGTTCAAAACACCTGATATAAAATTCTCGTGTCACGGTGTTTGTAATTAAACTCCTCCGAAATGGCTCGACCGATTTTCATGAAATTTTGTGTGCATATTGGGTAGGTCTGCGAATCGGTCAACATCTATTTTTCATCCCCCTAAATATTAGGGGTGGTCCACCCTTAGATTTTTTTTTATTTTTAGGTACCCCTCCCTACCCTAGAAACGGTTTTGAAAGTTTTTTGAAATCTCTTTTCGTTTACGAGGTACAGCCCATTGTACGTATTAAAATTTACACCCTGTATAAAAGAAAGTCGTGTTAGTTACACTATTTATTACTTAAGAACAGCTGAACCGATTTGGCTGAAAATTGGTGGGGAGGTAGCTTAGAACCAGGGGACGGACATAGGATACTTTTTTAAGAAAATTGCACGGAAAAAACATTATTTAAAAAAATTCTACTTTGGACAAAAAATGGCGGTGAATTAAAATTTAAAATTTTTGTATAGTATCGTTACTTGGAGATTGGCTAATTGTAAGGATGGCATTTATTGAAGTTTGAAATAGACAAAAGCTACTCTGACAATCCACTCAGCGGACAGGACAACGTCTATCGGGTCTTCTAGTATAGATATAAAATATCATTTTTCAGAGAACAAATTGAGAAAAATGTAATGGAATTAATTTATGTTTCAACAGGTGAACAGATTACAGACATTTTTGATAAAACCGTTAAGTACCTGCAGACAAGTTCTTGCAACTTCGAGAAAAATTGAACCTCAGATTGAATGCTGTAACAGAAAGAAAAATGACTTTTTAAAGTTGTTTAAATTTTTTTTAAGATAACGAAATGGTCTGATTAGGTTTTACTGGGTTTCCCTAATCCTTGCAGCATATGTTGGGCCATATGTAACCTCCCAGAAGTCACGAGTAAAAACAAGATCTTATGAATATAATTTTAATGTAAATTGAAAGAAAAGTAAAGTAATTGTAGTTTTATAAAATATATGGAACTTGGTTTATAATATTAATAGATTAATTTTTGAGGTGACGTGTTGGATTGTGTACAAAATTAATATATCAATTTGTGGGTCTATGCCATAAATATCTTAAGAATACTTGTCACTGTAATAAGAGTAAAATATAAAGGTTTATGGTTATAGTACATGTATAGTTATAGTCAAGTTTAAAGATAAACTCTGTGTGTATTATTCATCCCATTTTCTAATATAATAGAAGTAAAGTTTGTCCAAAATCAGTTGCAGAAGCTAAAACACATGGTCGAATATTTAACAAATTTATGATGAATCTAGACAAGTATTTAACTAATATCGTTTCGAACAAACAGTTTTTACAGTTCAACTCGACCTCAATCGGTTAAAAAAAATGGTACTTAATCATTTACATTTCTCCGTAACCTTCTTAGATTGAATTTCAACTGTCTCACTATATTTGGTTATCAACATTTCCTGCTGATGTTATGACCTTTGGCGTGGGAATGCATTATTCCGGATCATTTATTTCTGTCACTGGTAGGCGCAATTTAAAAATATGAGTCTATTTGTAGCTAGAAGCTATTTTTAGAAAGTTACTTTAGATTCCTGTTAGCTCGACATTTCGTATTATACTCAACCTAAAATATTTCAGTAATCTTTGTGGCTTCTGTTTTTAGATGATTCCATAGCACTATTGGAATGTCGAATTAAGTTATTTAGTTAATTTTAGGTAATCCGGCTAATGGTATTTTGTTAAAGTACATCGAAATAAAGAAACGAATTTTACCAACTCGGGTTAGATGTGTTTACAAAAAGGCTATCAGAATATAAAGAACTGTTTTCAGTGTCAATATTTATAACAGGTCATTCGACGATTTGATATTATAATAAAAAAGTAAAAGTATTCTGCTCATTATTCTTCAAGTTAAATTGATTGTTTTAAACCCTACTCTATGAAATTACATACAGACAACTCTTGTATAAAGTTCAATATAACTAATACTTCTGTCTTCGCCTCTTTTTTCACTTAGAAATTACGATTTTAAAAACGAAGACGATAAAATTCTGGTGCTATGTCTACTAAAGAAACTAGAATCCTCACCTAGTTCTAATTAATAGTCAGTCAATGTTAAATAAAACAGACGAGTTGTGGCTATAAATGAATCCTTTGAGAATGTTCTCTTCCCTAACTGTCTGAGAACAGCTATAAGTGTTCCACTGCAAAAGGGTTGCGAAAAAAAAATAATACTATCGACCTTATTTAAGTCGGAAATTGTTCTTTTTTCTCTCTTTATTCCTTACATACAAATGTAAGAATCAAACGGTTTCTAGATTTTGTTAATTGACATTATAACTCGAATTGTCAGAATAATTTTGAACTGTCTTAAGCATTATATTATCCGAATGTTTGTTGATATAGAATGGAAATTTGTATCGTTTGCAGTTATCAAAGAAGACAAAACATACTATTAAAAAAAATTTACTCTAGATTGCAGCTGCAAGCCGGTCACAAAACATAAAAATCAAAAGAATTACCGACGAAGGAAAGATGTTCATATGGAAAGACAACGCTCTTTTCGAAAAATACATCGATATTTTAAAATGTTTGAGTAGCTCAGCGACCGAATTACCTGCAGAGGCGTTGGGGATATCTCCAAAAACTGTACAAAAAAATGAAGACTCTTAATGATGCCGAATTCACAAGAACTCTTTCTGAGAAAGTTACTGAAATAAAAACTAGATGTGCACCTCTTATTCTAAGAATTTTACGACTAGTGGTGCAAACAATGTACGGAGAATCAAAACATGTATCGGCAGAAACAATTCGTGAGCGGTTCCGAGTAGTGATGAGAAAAAATTGGTCTTGGTCTTATAGTTTCGGACTTGGTCTTGCGAAAAAGCAACCAAGATTATAATTAGACTAGCAATACCAAGACCAAGATTATCATTAGACTAGCAAGACCATGACTAAGACCGAATATGCAAGACCAAGACTGAACTAAAAATACTCTCTTTAGAGCGTATCGTCCCCTTTCTACGAAAACCTCATAACTACATTTTTTTTGGAATTGAGATTCTGAGTGAAATACACTCTTCAACACTTCTAATAGATGTTTTTGATGATTTCTCTAAAATGGCCATTTTTCAGATACGAGGTTTACATAGAAAAGGGACGATATATGTATGAGTTGAAATATTTATAACAGCGTCAACATATGCTAGAACAAAATATTTTTCTTCCTTTATTAAGTTTTAACTTTAAGTATAAAAAAAAGAAACTTTACCACTGTTTGAAAATAAAAAGTATCTACAAGAATGTTCTTGGTTCTTGTTTTTTAAACTTATAATTATGACCATCTTTAATAAAAACAAAAATGGGATAGATGAAATGACCGAGAATAATACTGGATCCGCAAAATCAAGACCAAGATTGTCCAAGTCTTGGTCTTGGTCTTGCTTTGCTCATCACTAGTTCCGAGAAGAAATGCCTGATGAATTTACAATGTTGCAAAAGAACCACTATTAACTCGATACATAAATAATTTAATGATAGAACGTTTGCTTGTCAAATGTCAAATAGTTGTAAACCTATAAGTAGAGATGGGATTATTCAGTTTTCTAAAGTATCAGAAACTGAACTGTTCCAAAGTTGATATTATAAAAAAAACTACTTGCAGTTTGACTCCTTTTATTCAATACTGTCTATAGCGCACATATACATATACATTAAGGTTTAAATTTATTAACCTGTATAAATATACTGTTATACAACGCTCAAAAAAAGTAGTTAGTATGTTTTTCTGTTGTGCTGCTGCCAAATTTTCAATAATAATGTTCTTCAAAGGGAAAATATCATTCTATTCGCCTTTCTTGGATTGATTATTTTTCCTTCCCCTTCTTGAAAAAATTGATGTTATGTTAAAAGTAACCGAAAACCCGAACTGCGAAAACTTTGAAAAATGGTTCAAAACGTGCGCGTAGCTTCTCGAATACTCGAGGATGATCCGATTTCGAGTAATTATATTCGTCTCCTATTTTATTCCTATTTCATCTTTAATGTAAGAATTGCGCATATTTCGTATAAACAGAAAGGAATAAATATATTAAGTACTGAATGTAAACATTAAAGTGAAATTAGAAGTTAACAACCCAAAGTTTACATCAAAGGATTAACGTAGGTGCACATTTATTAAAGAGATCACACATACATACATTTCCTACTCCGTAATGTTCGACACGCTATTTGACCATTTACATAACTTTTATGGTTGAGCTCTGAAAGAGTTTTCAATAATAAATCCTTGTAACATTGCAATTATTTGTTTTTAATGTGTTGATGTCTATTTTACTTTCTGCCTACAGTGTTTCTATAAAGTTTTAGTCGTACGTGTGTTTTTATTGCCATCAGAATCATCCAGTTATGTTTCGTCTGTGAAGATCCCACATCTTAAGGACAATGACGTTTCAATCAGTATTTATCTTCGTCAGTTACTTAACGATCGAAGATAAATACTGATTGAAACGTCATATATACAGTAAAAGACTGTTCAGAAAAATAAAAAATTCTAGCGAGAATTTTCCTATTAAACCAGTTTACTTGACCTCTTTCTCTCGGTGCTCCAATGTATATGAATGTTACTCCGATGACATTTTTACATGCTAACTTATTGGAGTTTTCTAGAAATAGATTTTCAAGTTGCGTTACATATTTATGTCGAAGTCATCAGGCCTGTAGGGGTCCTAAAATTTTCAGTCCAGCCGCTTCCCTGGCTAAAGAATCGGCAATGCGATTACCTTTACTCCAGTCGTGCCCTTTAACCCAGCTCAGGATAATATTGTTATCTACCGAGGCGTTAGCTAAATCTTGGTGGAACTCTAATACTAGCACGTTGTCTGTTCAAGGCTAATAGGGCTTGTCTGCTGCCATTGCAGATTGTTATGTTTTTGCCAGAAATTCCTTTTTTGGTTAGTTCTTTTATTGCAATTGAGATACCAGCCAGTTCTGTTTGAACCACGCTGGTATTTTTTCCCATTCCCCACTTAGGCCAAGTGATATGGAGTAAACACCACATCCTGAGCCTTCATGAGTTTTTGTGCCGTCTGTATATATGCGTATTGCATTTGCAGCATCTGACTCTGTGTTCTGTTTTATTTGTATTTTGTAGGGTTTATCAAACACAAACTTGGGTTAAATCTCATCATTGACCGCCTGCAGCAGAAGTAGCGCAGTAAGCGCTTCTCGCCATAGGCTTAGCCTCAATTGACCCACTCCTACTTCGGGGCTTACACCAGCCGTGCGCAATCGTAACATGGCCATTAACGCAACCTCTTTGACGTACAAGTCCAGACCAGTTCTAATTCCAATTCTAATAACCATACTTATTCATATACCTTCTCTAATCAGTTTTATTTAATATTCGACCAAAAACCACATCTGTCCGCATCATCAAAAACTTCTCAAAAGGAAGCAGTAGGCGCAGCTTTTGACGACGAAACATCCACCTATCAGTTTCAGCTACCCTGCAACATATCTTACACCAGTGCAAATCAAAGTCAATCATTTTTACTGATTCCTTAAGTGCAATACAGGGAATACTGAGGGTATACCCAAACCACCCAATGTTATGCCAAATTAAAACCAACCTTAAAGCACTACACAATATGAATAAACTAGTCGAGTTCGATTGGATTGCATCCCAGGTAATGAGAAAGCCGATCGGGAAGCTAAAGATGCCCGCAGTATCAACAGAATAGATAAAGAACCGCCAGAAATTCCACATTTCGACATTAGAAGCTGAATTAGACAACATTCGACGGAAATATGGCAAGAAAAATGGAAAAAGCTTAAAGACAATAAACTCCAACGTAATAACCCAAATCTACTACCAAAAGGGACACTTTTCAATATTTGAATCATTCAGACGCATTTTTTATTTTTCTAAAGGTTTGAGGGTATTAAAGCATTGCTTCGGAATTATGTGTTAATTGGAGTTTTTGATAAAGTTAACAAAAAAGATTACATAACAATTGAGCCAGTATGAACCATTTGTCCCGGTATAGACCAATATTGGTTCATAGTGGGACCTCTATTGGTTCATAATGGGACATAAATGGTCCATGCTGGGACTTATATAATTTCGTAATAGGTATAATGTTATTTTTTTCAATTGTTTTCTTTCTTGTCTTTGTCTGTACTCTTCCTCTATTTTTTCTTTTATAGGAGTGTCTGTAAGTACTAATGATTGTCACTTTTGGTAGTATTTTTTCTCGGTGCTGCTTTTAGATGGGGTCTTATGGCTTCAGAAGTTATTAACGTTGATGGTCTAGAAAGTGAAGGTCCCGTTACTGGTGGAAAATCAAGAGCTTCAAAATAAGCATCGGAATCAACGGATACTTTTTACAATGTCGCCCAAATAGACCCTCTCAAGACATTTTCCATGAGTCTTTCAAATGTCGCGGGCGCATTACAGAGCCCAAAGGGCATGTCGTTGAACCGCCATAATCCAGATCCTGTGGTAAAAGCAGTTTTCTCTTTGTCTTCTGGGTCCATTTCCACCTGCCAATAACCGGATTTCAGGTCCAAGGTGGAAGACAGTTTGCTGCCGGCCAAAGTGTCTAGCGTATCGTCAATACGAGGCAGAGGATAGCTGTCTTTCTTCGTCACGTTGTTCATCTAACGATAGTGTCTATGCAGATTCTGGTAGATCCATCCTTTTTCTTGTCGAGCACTACTGGAGATACCCAAGGGCTAGTGGATGGTTCTATAACTTTCTCTTCCTCCATCTCTTGAATTATTCTTTCAGCTTCCTTTCTCTTTGGTCGTGGTAGTCTTCGAGCTGATTGTCTAATTGGCTTGGGATCACCAGTATCGATTTTTTGCTTGACGGCTGATGTCCTGCCAGTCTTCCCTCCTCGATACTGCAAGAGAAATTCTCTCATTTTTCTTTTCTCAGCTCGATTTAAGGATTGGTCAGCTATTGACAACATCTGTTCGAATCTGTCATTAGAATTGTCAGTTGTCGTTGTTTGACGAACTATGGATGTCACTGGAACGCAGGATCCAATTCTGGTTGACTTCTTGATGGTGAATAGGTAATCACACATACTGGGATCTCCTTCGCTGACGTAACCAATCCTTTTCCAATCAGTACTCCTCTACCAACCTCTTCGTCGTGGTTCCATGGCTCCATCATAACCGGTGTACCTTCCTCCATGACTCCCAGTAGCCGCGCTACTATTATGGCTTCGTGCAGGTAGAACGGTATCTTCCTGTACAGCTGCCAACACCGTGCTGCCTTCATATGGATGGAGGAATACCTCTTCGGAACCCACTTTATTGGTTCTGTTTCTAAAGTCTAACTGGAAACCATGCAGATTCATTACGTCCATTCCCAGAATCACGTCTTCTTCGATATCAGCTATGATTACCGTATGCGTGAACTTTTCTCCACCAATTCCCAATTGGATTAGTGTCTCTCCGTGAACATTGTCACTCTCACCTGTTGCGGTCCGGAGTCGCAGCCTCGTTGGCAGAAGCTTCTTCTTGGATTTTATTATCACCGGCCTTATAATGGTTCTAGTTGCTCCAGTGTCTACCAGCAGAGTATATTTCGTGCCATTCACTTCGCCATCCACATATACACTATCGTTACGGCATTGATTCGGGCAAAACTGCCAATATCTTCTGTCTTGGGATGTACTTCTGGCTTGCATGGTTCCATTTGTTTGATCTTTTTTTCTTCTGTTGGCGTACCTTGTGTTCTTAAATCTGATATTTTTGTCTCTAACTCCTGGATTTTCTCGTCCATTGTTTTTATCGTATTCTCCATTTTCTCGTCCATAGTTTTGATCTTATTCTCAATCTTCTCGTAAATTGTTGTTATTTCATTCTCCATTTTCTCAATATCTGCTTTTAGAGGCGAAATTTTGTTTTCGACTTCAGCGGCAATATCATTTTTCATTGGTACGATGTCGGCAGATATTTCGGTCTTCATAGTAGAAATATCGTTCCTCATAGTAAAAATCTTCTCGTCCACAGCGGAAATTGAGGTGGAAGCCTCGTCGTTGATAAAAATGTTTCCGGATCCAAGCCATCACTTTCCAGTGCTACTTTCAATCTTTCGACTAACTCACTTCACTTCCACGTGAAATCAAAAGTGCGCTGGACTATGTCAACAGTGATAAAGTGATTAAGTTTTTAAAATTGACTAGCCTTCACAAATTAATATAGTGCTTAATTGTCTTGTAAACTTAGATTAAGACTTTACTCAAATTGTTCCGCCGCCATTAATTTTTCCTTTTAATTAAGAAAAAATACATAAAATACATTTTTATCTTTCGTATCCCGTTACATCAAACAAACTTGCCTTCGTTCAAATTTATTTGCAAGACGGTAAAATAAAATGCGGTCCTGCTCAATTCAATTGAAATAGTATAGAGCAATATCAATGAAACAAACAATTTCAACAATATTATTATAATTACCTACACAGAAAGCTCTAAAAAAACTCAAACAAAAAACAAATTATGGGAATTGAGCTTCACCAAAAAAAAATTCCAAGAATTTAGAGTAACTCCTAGACACAGACATTCAGTCACGAGTTATTTCATTCTTCACAGAAAACTTCCCAAAGACAGGAGTTTCTTGTAAGTTTCCATGTCCATTAATATTAGAAAGTTGTAGGAATCTCCAATTTTCACGAGTGCGACACAAAAACTGTTTCAATATATGAAATGGGTTGGAAAGAGAAACAGAAAGAGCGAGCGAGAGAGGAACGTTGTTGATACTAAGTAGAATGGACAGATTAGTTGGAATGCTAGTTTAAATGCTGTGGAATTTAAAGAGAAAAGAATTAAAGTTGGATCATCATAATACTCGAACTGTTGGTCTTTATTCAATCGATCTAAACAAAATTACTTAAATCTTGTTTCTTTGTCTCCTAACTTGGTAATTGCCAGAACATCTTTAAGTTTCATCAAAGCATTCACTAACAACTTTTTTGGATCCCATGAAATTTGTATCAAGAATTTTCATGAGAAAACTCTAAAACTATGGACTAAGTTATAAAATACATAAATTAACCAGCTTTTAAGCTATACCAGATATAGCGTATAACGTAGAGAACTTCTACAACTTCCTGGAGGCAGAAACTTAGAGTCGTAATTTACATTTTTGTGAAACTAGTTGATAGTTTTGGGGAAGACGTACACGATTAAATAAAGCATAACGGACAACTAGCTTATGTACTGTATTTTTTTGTTTGTTGTGCATTAAACAATAGTAAACATTGTATAAATGCGTTAGAGTGGAAATTTATATACACAGTGTTCATTTGAAAAGGACCCAACCTTAATATTTCAAAAATGGGACATATTAGAAAGAAATGCCGAAACACGTCAACTTTTAACTTGAGAGGGACACTTTTTGGCACTAATGTTATAAGCGTCAGATTCACCCCCTCCCTACTGGGGACACCCCTTACATTTTTTCAAATGGCATTAGGTATCAAGTCACACCTCATTTAAAAGGTCTGGTAAATCTCTATTCAATCATTTTGTCTGGCCTTTGATACCAGCCTTCCATTGTTATTTAATCGATGTTCAAAATTGGCTCTTTTTCAACTTTTATTGCCTGAATGTTAACGGTGGTCACTTTGCACACATGATTCAATAGCAGATTTTTCTTGTTAACAGTTGTCTTTTTACTATTTGTGAAATTTTTATTCTTCAAAGAGTCTTTCCATCATAACACAATACGGGGGCATACGAAAAGTTGAAAAAGAGCCAATTTTGAACAACGATTAAATAACAATGGAAGGCTGGTATCAAAGGCAAAACAAAATGATTGAATAGAGATTTACCAGACCTTTTAAATGAGGTATGACTTGATACCTAATGCCATTTGAAAAAATGTAACGGGTGCCTCCAGTAGGGAGGGGGTTAATCTGACGTTTATGACTTTAGCGCCAAAAAGTGTCCGCCTCAAGTTAAAAGTTGACGTGTTTCGGCATTTCTTTCTAATATGTCCCATTTTTGAAATATTAAGAGTGGGTCCTTTTCAAATGAACACAGTGTATATTTGTCCTGGCGGTTTATTGATTATTTCAGATTATAGAATTCAGCGAAGGCTTTGGCCGGGGGCGTTACTGCCTTCGGTCGAATTTGATGATCTGTCAAAACCGTCAATGGTGTTTCAAATTCCTTTTTGTCGGTATTTGTAGCCAAAAAAAGAAAAAATGGTTTTTTTGATGACAGACGTTTTCATGCAATATAGGGGAGACTGGGGAGGGTTGAGTCACTTTTTTTCAACGACCTGGTCTTCTGTCGTGTTTTAATAATCGCATAAGTTTTTTACATATTAATTAACTATTGGTTTTAATTTTTTAACACAATAGCAACATTATTTTAAAAATTGTTACTTAAGCAAAAAATTACTGCTTTAAGTAACACAGTCTCAATCGTATAAAGGGAGGTTTGAGACAAGTAAAGGGAGGTTTGAGGCAAGCCTAGGGAGGTTTGAGACAAGACTAGTAACGATGTAGTCTCGAGTTAGAATCAAATGTATTGAAGACAGTTAACAATTGTTTAACCATGCAATAATAATAATTAACAAAAAAATACACGTAGGTACTTGAAAAAAATAAAAGAATACAGCAGTCATAAAAATATTTGCAAAAACCTGAAATAAATTTTCATATTTGGAAAAATCGACTGGAAAAGAAAGGGTCCTATGTGTTCTTGCTGTTCCTCCAGTAAAGGAGGGGTTTGGTAACTTAACCAGATCGTCCCTAGATGCACAACATTCATCGGCAACATCGGGAAAAATAAATTTGTATCCCGGAGACTTTAGTCTCATGCATAATAAGTCGTAATCGTTGCCATCAATGCAACGTAATGTCGGAAAGTCTTTTTGGTAGGAAATCCTACAAGAACATAGTCATCCTTACAAACTTCTTGATTCATTAAGCTTTTTCAGCATTTTCTTTTTCAATCTGCTCCTCAATATCGGTTAACTCATCAGAACTCGAAAAATTGAAAGAATCGTTAGATTGTTCAGATTCCTCCATGACTATCTCAATCCTATTTTGTTTAACGGGCACCTGTTTTTCATCTTCTATCAACAATTTTTTTTAGTGTTTCCACCCTTCATTCCTTGTTTTTATTGAAGTGAAAACTGAAGGGAAGATTTTTCCGTAGATAGTAAGTTAGGCTGATCCGTCAAGCTCTGAGGTGAAAGGGCCGATCGGATGAACTCGGGACCGCCGAGTGTACCCGAGCGAGAAAGATACAGTCAGCTGCTCTTCACTGTTGTGTCGCTGTTTAGTATTTTTTTTGTCTTTGTTAATTTAATAGTTATTATTGGTACGTGATATTAATTATTTCAACAATTATATGTTTTACATTGTGAGGTTAGTGTATGTAGTTAGCGGTTTATCGTGCTAATATTATAGGTATATTATAAAAACATTATAAACATTAAAGATTATAAAAAACACAGTTATTGTTTTTATAAAAAGTGATTCGATCGTATAGGTAAGTCATTTCATGTTTATATATACATATATACATATACATGCATACATATAAATATGTATATGTAATATAATTAAAAATTAATTAATTAAAATTAAGTTAACAGAGAGTACTGTTAACTTTTACTTTCCCATATTCAGAAATAAATATGTTTGAGACACAAGTTATAATAATTGTCAAAAACTATCAAAAATTGTCAAAATTTTGAAAAAATAGTTAATAATCGCCAAATGTGTTGAAATTTTTAAAAAATTGTCCAAAATTTTGAAATATGGTCAAAAACTGTCAACACTTTGAAAAAATGGTTAATAATTGTCAAAAATTTGAAAGAATGGTCAATAATTGTCAAAACCAATCAAAAACTGTCAAAAATGGGCGAAAAATGTTGAAATTTTGAAAAATGGTCAAAAATTGTTAAATATTTTAAAAAATGGTCAATGATTGTCAAAATTTTTTAAAAATTGTCAAAAATGGTCAATAATTGTTGAAATTTTGAAAAATGGTCAAAAATTGTCAAAAATGGTCAATAATTGTCAAAGACGGTCAATAATTGTCAAAACCAATCAAAAATCGTAAAAAACTGTCAAAAATGGGCAAAAATGGGCAAAAATTGTCAAAAATTTTTGAAACTTTGAAAAATGCTCAAAAATTGTTAAATATTTTAAAAAACGGTCAATGATTGTCAAAATTTTGAAAAAATGGTTAATAATCGCCAAATGTGTTGAAATTTTTAAAAAATTCTCCAACATTTTGAAATATGGTCAAAAATTGTCAACATTTTATAAAAATGGTCAAAATTTTTTAAAAATTGTCAAAAATGGTCAATAATTGTTAAAGTTTAGAAAAATGGTCAAAAATTGTCAAAATTTTGAAAAATGGTTAAAATTTTTAAAAAAAAATTCAAAAATGGTCAATAATTGTCAAAGATGGTCAATAATTGTCAAAACCAATCAAAAATCGTCAAAAATGGTCAAAAATTGTTAAAATTTTGAAAAATGGTCAAAAATTGTCAAAAAATTTTGAAAATGGTAAAAATTATTGAAAAATTGTCAAAAATGGTCTAATAAGAGAAAAAAGTATTCCGAGGGTCGCGAACCTTACCGAATCCGTCTTAGATTCTGACAATTTAAAATAATGATTGTAATCACACGCAATACACTTTCTTTTTCTCTCTCCCATCTTTCTCTCGCATTTTCCTCTCCTCCATATCTCACTTTTTTAATCTGTTCTTTTATGCATATAACTTATACAAAACAATACAAACTCGGGACCGCCGAGTGTACCCGAGCGAGAAAGATACAGTCAGCTGCTCTTCACTGTTGTGTCGCTGTTTAGTATTTTCAATTCATGCCTAATAATTGTCTTTGTTAATTTAATAGTTATTATTGGTACGTAATAATAATTATTTTAACAAAAAAGCGTGAAGAAGAAAATTGCGAAATAAACATTGATGACAATTCATCGCCACCACAAGTTCAAGCACATGCATCGGTAGCTCCCACTTCTCAATTCAACTGATCATCGACATACAGTGCGGTCTTAAGCACACACTCTAATTTTTTTCTATTTATCTTGTTAGATTATTAGGTTCCTGTTCATTAAAATAAAAATTAGAACTGATTTTATTTGTGTATTTCATTTCTTTTTCTTTGCTCTTTCCTCAAATTATTTTTCTATTTGGTCTTTTTCGGGAGTGTCTTAGCCAATCACGCGTTGCTTCTTTATTTTTCTCCCAAGCTGCTGAAATTTTTTTGTTATTTTCAGTTGCAAAGATTGCAAACTTCCTTACTGCGATTGGAGTAAGTCCATAATGTAAGTCAGCGCATTTGAGCAGATATTGAACTAGCAAATATTCTTCTTGATTAGTAAAAATTTGCGAAGAATTTAAGTTTGCAACAAACGATACGATTTCGTTTGATTTTAATTCATTTACGATATAGTCGTTCTATCAATATTATATTTTTTGGCGACTGTGCGGATTTTACCATTAGTACTACATATTTCCCGTACTGCAGTTTCCAAAATTTCAGGATCAGTAGGCCTTTCGATTTCCACTTAAAAGGCATCTGCAAAAAAATTATTATTGTAGATGCTGCAGTGAAGATTTTAACAGAAGAAGCTAAAGACGAATCTACGTCAGCCTATATTTTTTCGAGTATTTTTTCACTTGGAAAAGAGAGAAAAAAAAACTGGAAACGAAGTACAGGTATTTTCAAACCATGATAGGAGGTTTGATTCGTGTCTCAAACCTCCCACATGAAACCTGCTCATCCCTCCCCTCGTACCAGCAGCCACAACAAATTACGATTTTCAGGTTAAAACATAACCTAACAAATAATTTAATACATGAAAGTATGTTAAAATATTATATTATTCGTCTAACTTATCCATATATTTCCAAATATAATACTTAATGCGAATAAAGAATCCTTATAAAATTTACATTGTTTACCCTGAAAAACAACTTTTCATTATAACTTTCGTAAACGCCTTCGATTTGTTGTTAAACTTGAAAGAAGCAATGAATAAGCATCCACTGAACGGAAAAGTAAATTTATTTAAGGATACGTTACCAATGCAACATTTATGGTTCAAACCTCCCTCAGACTCAATCCTCCCCAGTCTCCCCTATACTTATATGGTTTATAGCACATTTTTGGTATTTAAAATGTTTGTCAAGTTCCCCATCGGGAAAGAATTCAACGACTACTTTATTTGTGGTGAGGACTGACAAAATTTGAAAAAAAAGTATGAAAAACATGAAATAACTGCTGAACCTGAATTTAAATTTGAACCGGAGTTAAGCTTCTTTTGTAAAACCGGGCCTAAACGTTTATAATTAATTCTTTAATTTGACGTTACAAAATATTAAAGTTACATCCTTTTCTAGTTTCTGAATTTCCAAAATTTTAAATAACAGCAGAATCCGGTTTAAACTCTTATCTTGAATATTTTAATTACAAAGAATTTAGTAATTTATTGGTAGCGCCTTTAATAGCACTAACGGTTTATTATACGTTTTAAAAATGTCATAACTAAATTTCCATAATTTGGATTTTGTGAAAGGCTTCCGAACATTTTAATTAAATTTTTTTATGAATTTTGATAAATTCTGTAGAGGATTTATTACATTATAATAGTGAAACGAGTTATTTTATGTTCTATAACTTGCATTAATCTAGATAATATCATATTCAGTTTTTTAACTACTCTCCACATAAACATGATGGCGTATTCCGATGACGATGAACTGCAGTTGTAATTTTCCGGAATTAACGATTTTACCAATTTTACCGAAATACCGAATTGCAGTCTAATGTTCGGGATCGCTGGACAATTCCATAAAACATACTACTTAATTTCAACCTAAATTAAAATACAACTTGATCGGTACCTGTAATAAAATTGTGACGAATATCAAGCCATGCCTGCGATAGCTGGAAGTTCCTGTCTTGTCCGGGTAAAACTTTGTACATGATTTTGAACTTATTTTCCGATGGGTTAGAGACTTGAAATTTTCAACATAATTCAAAATTGGATGGCAATAGAAGAAAATATGGGAATAATTAAAAAAATGGAAAACTATTGATAAAACGTCACTTTCACAGTTTTCACATACATCATACGGTCTATATATAACATAAAAATTATTGTCTTCGTAGCCGAGCGGTATAGAAATTTGGATGCCGAAAATTATGAATTGTAGGCATTAGGTTCGAATCCTGGACACGTTGAAAAAAATTTTTTTATGTGTTATATTGTGACATTTGTATATGGATATCATACGTTTATTATTATTATTGTTTTTTACTTTTCAGTTCGTTTTAAAAACGAAGTATATTAAATTCTTTTTATTTCATTTATTACACGATATGTGGGTTAAAACATTTTTAATAGCGGAAACTTCGTCAAATATAACCGAATCGATTTAAATTCAAGTACATTGTAAAAATGACTTTTATATTTGAATGGAGAAATCCGCATTCATAAGGTCTGTTCCAGCCACAATCAGAAACGATCAGAGAATAGTCGACCATTGCAATCAGTGATAGGAATTACGCGAAAGTAAACTCGTTGTTTGCTATGACTAGTTATTCTCTCATCGTTTCTGACAGATTCCAATTGCGGTTGGAACAGACCTCTAGAATCACACTTAAAAAGTAATTTAACTTTGGAGGTTATAATAAGATACTGACAACTCGAATCTTTTTTAGGAAACAGTATTGAAGACTTCCAAGAAATTTGAGGGATAATTGGAATCCTTTCAAATTACCTGATAAAAATGTTTCTTCAAGCTTTTCAGAATTGAAGATACTTGCCAATCGGTCATAACACATGAAATTTGTTAATTAACATCTCCCAGAGCTACATAATACTTTGCATTTTCTTTGTCATGGCAGAGACCAAACACCCATAGATCAGCTTCATCAAATTAAGTACATTGAGTCAGCCAATGGTCATTTGCAGTATGGCAAAAGTCACATTGATCTACTTGATGAGCTAAATAGTTCAAATCAATCAAGTTCGATCTGTCAACTCTGCTTATTTTTTTAACACCACTTTAAAGAACATTTTATTAATTTGGTAACATTGCCTTTTTTTGTTTTGAAAGACATTAGCTTTTGTTCGAGTCTCACGATACGCGGCTAATTGGCGCCACTCTTATGATAGCATGTTATTGTAAAGACAAACATTTTTATTATTTTTTATATACGTGCCTTGTTGCAAATGTCGAATTAAAGTATTTAGTGAAACTTGAGTTCTTTATGAGAATTGGGTTATACTCTACACATTTTTTAGCGTTCCTTTAGTTTTTAACTAGTGATGAGCGATATCGTGATTTTTTAATCACGTTGTGAAATGATATCGTGATTTTTTAATATCAGTTATTTTAAAACGTGACGTGATCACGACATTTTTGATATTCGGTTTCGAATATACGATGGGAAAAATTGCATAAATTTTCATTTCGTAAGATTATCTATTTGCTATTTGCAGTCTCTTTATAATCCTATGATGATGAATAAAACAAAATTCGATGTTGTTGACCAATTTTAGTCGAATGAGAGCGATGAAGGAAATCCCAATAATGACTTTTTCCACCCCGCCAAAAAAGTGTTTTTTACCGAAAAAACGTCATAACTCGAAAAAGTTCCGATATTTTCATTGAAATTTTTTTTTCAGAATTTGTGACTATGAAAGCTACCTTCTACCAAATTTTCATCAAAATCAAACAATTTTTGAGGAAACTAAAAATAAAAAACGAAAAATGCAGTTTTTTGCGTTTTTCGAGCTAATTTTGAGGTTATGTGAAAAACTCACCTATGAAAAAGTTGTAGATTTTTCCAAGATCTATAACTTCTATATTCAACTTTTTTTCTAGGACCCCAACTTTCGCCGTAAATCGCAATAATGTCTTTTTTCTCCCCCCCCCCCCCCCCCCCAAAGTGTTTTTTACCGAAGAAACATCATAACTCGAAAAATTTTCTATATTTTCATTTGATTTATTTTTTCATGGTTTGTGACTATGAAAGCTACCATCTACCAAATTTTCATCAAAATCGAACAATTTTTGACGAAACTTAAAATAAAAAACGAAAAATGCAGTTTTTTGCGTTTTTCTAGCTAATTTTGAGGTTATGTGAAAAATTCACTTATGAAAAAGTTGTAGATTTTTCCAAGATCTACAACTTTTTTTTCTAGGACCTCAACTTTCGCCGTAAATCGCAATAATATCTTTTTTCTACCACCCCAAAAAAATGTTTTCTATCGAAAAAACGTCATAACTCGAAAAATTCCCAATATTTTAAATTGAAAATTTTCCCATAGTTTGTGACGAATTTTCTTCGAATGAGAACGATGAAGAGGTCAATTTATGTTCGATTTCGATTCACTCATTCGATTCATTTTCGTTTTCGCTGGCTGTGATCACGTCACGCTTTATATTTGCTTATAGGAACTGTGACTAACTGTGATTTGTTCGTATCAGTGAAAAAGTAACGGTTTTTAAAATATCGCTCATCACTATTTTAACCACTTCTTATGGATTAGACCTTAATATGTGTAATGATCCATATTTTTGGTGGGAATAAAGAGTTTCTGTTGTATGACTATAATTATTAATTAAATTACATATAATGAATATTGGTTAAACACAATCACTTATTACAATGCAAGAATTAGATTTAAAATGTATTGTTAAATAATTGTTTAGAAGATTGAAGATAATCAAACCAAATACTCAAGACTCGAGTAGTGTTTTGTGTAAAAGCAGAATACAATCAATTTTTTCCACGAAATTAACAGCTTTAAAACCACCATAATAAATTCCCTTTAATGATGACACGCATAACAATTTGCTTTACAAATCATGATAGTAATCAAACTTATACAATAATGCAATATTTACACACCATTGAATTCTTGTTTACTATCAATATAAAACCTAGTATGAAACTTGTAAATAATAAAGATATGTACAAACATGTTTGAGTCAATTAGAATTTTGGTTTGCGGTAGGAGGTGAAGATGTCGCTGTTATCACAACTTTAACATTTCCTTTACTGGAAGATAATTATTGATTGTGATTTCAGTATTATCTTTAGTCCGGGATCAATATACATATAAAATTTGACAGTGTTGACCTAATTTAAGCGCCCTACCTGTTTTTAAAAAAATCATGTCCTAAAAAAAGATAAAGTATTTAAAGCCAAAGTTTCCGTGTTCTGCTCACGACAAGTTGGGCGCCATTTTGATACGTTACTTTAAATTAATACGTTAATTATTTAAACTGTGCGTCAAAATTTCAGGCCCAGTATTGCTCCAGAAGAATTCACAATTCACGGCAAAAAAATCATAAAAATCAAATTTGATCAAAAGATAACCACAATCGAAAATGTGTAAAATTTTTTATTGTTTCGCAAAAACGAATTGAAAAGGGTTGTGGAGGGTGAAAACTTGCCCGACAAAATCGGGTGGTATATAGTTCCTATAGACCACATTAAAAAGCATATTGGCAAGAAAATTGTCATTCACGAGTATTTTAACGAACTTATGATTTATTTTCTAAAATAGACCGACAAAATTTCCTTAACGTGTATGTTCGCGTACTTTGATTCCATTTATTTTCAATGTTGCAGAGGGTGAATTGATATAATTATGAAAAAAAACGAAATATAAAATGGTAATAGAAATACATCCACGCCCATCTATGAATGTTGAGTATCCATCAACGGCCAGCCACGAATGTTGAGTATTGTTGCGAGGTCACCAGCTCAAAGCCGGCCCTGTCTCTCGACTGTAAATTTTGGTCTAGAACATTCTCGTTAAGACGCTTTGTTCACGCATAGGACGAGCGCGGAAAATACTAGAATTTTCGAGAGTTGAGAAAGACTATATATTTATATATACGCGGGGTTTTGAGTGAGTTCGAATTGGTGAAACGAAGACAAAGAGTTAGTTCACAGACGGTTTATAGTTTGGCAAACATAACTGAAGCTGTGAAAGAAATGCGGTCGAAAACATTCGATATTGCCACGTTTAACTTTGAAAAAGCTAAAGTGCTAAGTATGTAGTGATAATAATTAGAACTAGACTTTTTATTATTAACAATATGTCAATAATGATTAAACGTTAGTTCTTTAATGTGCTTGTTTCATTGGATTTTGTCTATTAACATTATTTTTTCAATTTCTGAATATTAAAAGTTGGAAACTTTTTCAAATATGTTATGGGTTTCCTTCAAGCCGGCAACGTCGTGCGAAAATCATAACTACCACGCCCTCCTACTAACTCAATTGGTGAACCGCCGTTGCTAGGTAACCACCTGACTTCCTATTGGCAAGCGCGTGCGTGTGTTCTTCCCTCTCACTTCGACAATCGACTGACATTGATTATCCAGTGGCGTTTATAATGACAGTATTTACCTTCGTATTTTCAGTTTTACTTGGTATCTTATTATTCCGTATCCATATTGAATTCAAGTACGATTTTTAACATTATTTGTTTTTAACAAATAGGTACCTTACCTTTAAAGCAAAGCATAAATATAATAATTATTATTATTTTTAATACTTTTATAAAATAGGTACCGTACGCCATTGGTACGTTTATCACAGATAGCGGCCATGTTTTCTCACCCTTTACCGATGCCCCGTAGCTTCAGATGGACTTGGTAAAAATAAATTAGAACTATTATACCGAGTGTAAATAAATTAGTAAACATTAAGAAGTAAAGTGTGTATATAAATTAAGTTTAATACAGTGTGTGTTTCTTTAAATAAATAAATAGTAATTAAATTTACTGTTTGGACCCTTACTTTGTGGAATCTACTCATATTAATGTTATAAATGAAACTAACTGTTTCTAATTAATTCCACTATTTAATGAAAAAATTATGAAAATTATGTATAATATTATAATTTTCATAATTTTTTCATTAAATAGTGGAATTAATGAGAAACAGTTAGTTTCATTTATAACATTAATTTAAATAGTAATTAGCCATAGTAGTGTGTATAATTTTATCCTACAAGTAAAAACTATTTAAATAAATAACAAAAACATTACAGTACTGTTAAATTACCAGTGGCGACTCGGCGCGCGCCTAATATTTGTTAATTCCTTGTATTTTTAAATATTCCTGTTTGTTTGTGTAAATCATGTCACCATCATTAATATGTGCATAAATTTAATGTATATTTTTAGGTATACCGTGTGTCCAATAATAAACAGAACATAAAATTTTCCATCTATTCTTTGGCTCGTTATAATTGGACTGTCGTTTTATCATCTTCATACTAAATCAAGCGGTATCTCAAAACGGAATCTTAAGATTTTTAAACCATAAGTTACAGAACCAATCTTTATGGCTTATCTTGTTTATAAAATAATATCAATTCTGTAACTTTTTTAAATAAAATTTAAATTAAACAAGGATATATAGTGACATTTTATTTTTTTATCGACTTTATTTAAAAACAACTAGTTTTAGGAGATCGAAACAATCTTAATATAAATCCTTTGTATGTTTCTTGTGGTATATTCATTATTTTTTTAGTTATTTTTTGGGACATCAAAACACAATCTTTTCTTTTAAATATTAAAGTCAGATAAGGAGAAATTTATTATATATATAGATATATATACAGGGTTGGGATAAAGTATGGAACCAAGTAAATATCTTTTAAACGAAAAGAACGATATTTATGAAAATTTGCAGGTAAGTACAATGGAACAAAATGCATCTGATGTACATTTTTTTGTTAATAATATACTTCCGGTTTAACCGGAAATGCCATCAACTTCTTTAATTTAAATGGGACACCCTATATATTTTTACAGATTTTGAAAGAGCTTGTTATTTTGAATTCATACATACTGAGTTTAGTGTGAAAAAATTTGTAAAAACGAGGAATAACTCACTGTTAGTTGTACAATAGGTGTACATTTCATTATTTTGGAATAATGAGAAACAAAATTACTTCAAATGTTCAAAATGCTCGCCGTTTACTGCCAATATGCCATCCTATTAACAAATTTTTGAGTCACTCTTTCCAAGACTTCTCCACGTATTAGTTCACATTCATCAATAATTATTTGTCTCAATTCCTGTAAGTTTGTTGGTCGTCTAACGTAAACACGTGATTTTAGATAACCCCAAAGAAAAAAATGTAACGGGCTAAGATCCGGAGAACGAGCAGGCCACTCTATGAATCCTGTACGTCCAATCCATCGATTTGGAAAATTCGCATTCAGAAAATCCCTAACTCGTCTATCATAGTGGGGAGGTGCTCCATCTTGTTGAAACCAAACATTTTGTGGTAATTGCCCATTCTGTTGAAGTGCAGGAATAATTTCGTTATTTAGTAGATCCAAATACTTGTCACCATTCAAGTTTCCGTCGATAAAAAATGGGCCTATAAGCCTATTTTCGACAATTCCCATCCAAACATTTAACTTCTGTGGATGCTGGGTATGTGCTTCATGAATCCAATGAGGATTCTCATTTGACCAATACCTTGAGTTATGACTGTTCCATTTAAACAAAAAGTTGCCTCATCCGAAAAAACTATGTTAGAAGCAAAATTCTATCCGTCGGTCAAAATCATCGTCTGACAATTTTTGAACCAACTGTACCTTATACGGATGACACTTTTCACTTTTTAATATCTTTCCTACAGAACGTCGACTGATGCCATGGTTTAGTGCCAAATTTGTGGTGGAAGTTTGAGGTAATTCTTCTTAATCGATTGCAATTTTTTGTTTAACAGTTTCGTTCGTTGCAGACCGCGGTCTTCCAGGTTTTAGTAAATTTTTTACCATCCCAGTTGTATTAAAACGTTGCAATGTTTTAGTTACTGTTGAGCGTGATATAGGATTTCTCACCGGATGCAAATTATTAAAAATATGACACACTTCTTCATGAGTTCTAACACGATCACCATAACCGATCATCATTAAAATTTCAATACGCTCTTTTTCACTTAATTGAACCATTCTAAATTGTAAAATTTATTTCCGTCAATTAGAATTTGACACTTGGAGAACAAAAGACGTACTAAACAGTACTCGTTTATTTATTACTATGCATACAAACAACATCAATAATTAGTTTATCTAAATAGTTTTTTGCTCTAATGCAAAAAACTCAATGGAGGTTGATTAAAGTGCTATATTCCTCGTTTTTACAAATTTTTTTACACTAAACTCTGTATGTATGAATTCAAAATAACAAGCTCTTTCAAAATCTGTAAAAATATATAGGGTGTCCCATTTAAATTAAAGAAGTTGATGGCATTTCCGGTTAAACCGGAAGTATATTATTAACAAAAAAATGTACATCAGATGCATTTTGTTCCATTGCACTTACCTGCAAATTTTCATAAATATCGTTCTTTTCGTTTAAAAGATATTTACTTGGTTCCATACTTTATCCCAACCCTGAATATATACAACTCTAGAGGTAGGCTCTTGGAGTTCCATACGACAATCTATTAAGTTCAACTGTCACTTTCGCTTGGACTATCCGAGTACCCACTATTTGTGTTCTTTCAAAAATTTCTTGCACTATTTCCAATTTGCATGTTAATAACTTAACCTTTCCAGGGCTTGGTTGACGACTTGCCTCCATGTCACCTTGTCCTTTGTCTTATATAGCGATACTTTCGGTAGCCTTCCTGTTCCCATTCTTTCTATATGTCCTAACCATCTTAGTCTTCGAGATTTTATAATTCCAATATTACTCAGATCTTTATATAATTCTTCGAGCTCTTTGTTTGTCCTTATCCAAATTCCATTTTGCAATTTTTCTCCAAATATTTTAGTCGGTCTTGCTTTTTAATAATCAGTTTAAGGCATATAATGTAATTATTGCAAAGCATTATTCTTTTTTGGATTCCTTCCCCTATATTGAGTTTTCTTGTAATTATTGTTCGAAGGAACTCGAATCTCTCTATTTCTTCAAATTTATATATTTTCTTCGGCTCTTTCTACTGTTAGGTAATTCCCTTTTATAAAGTCTCGATCTGTCCATCTCATGTATTTGGTTTCCAGTTCATTGATATAGAGGCCTTTTTTCCGCTTTTTCTTCAATATTGTTCACTACTTGTCTTATTTCTTCTTCATTTCTCGCTAATATTGCTAAGTCATCTACAAATGCTAGACATTGATGTCTCTTATGATATATAAGTCCGGATCTATTCATACCTGCTTCCCGAATTACTTTTTCCAATACCAGACAAAAGAGATTGGATGACAGTGGATCGCCTTGTCTTACGCCTTCAGTTACGATGAATTCCTTATATTCTTACTCGATTTCCAGTATTTTGTATCGTTAATCATTCTGATCAGTTTTCCACTTATTCCCAGGTCTTCCAGAGCTTTGTACACTTCGGTTCTTTTCACCTTATCAAATGCTTGTTTGAAGTCGACGAATAGCACCATCGTCTGTTTTCCAAATTGATAACTTTCAACCTGCATTTCTCGTAGCATAAAGATTTGCTCAACTGAATCCACATTGGTATTCCCCGATTATTTTTTCCATCTTTTCCTTTAGAATGTCCTTGATATATAGGTGGCCAGTACCTTGTAAGCCACATTCCTCTGTATAGCACTCCTTTTTATTTAATTTCTATATATAGGAAAAGGTAGCTGGAACGTTGATATGAAAATAGAAAAAAAGAAGATTGTGGTTTAATTTCCCAAATACGAAGAATTTTCTTAACGCAATTTGAACAATATTATAATGAACAGAAAACATTATCATGAATAAAATTTCACTCATTGGTTTTCAACCATACCAT
Organism: Lochmaea crataegi; assembly: GCA_947563755.1. NCBI lineage: Eukaryota > Metazoa > Arthropoda > Insecta > Coleoptera > Chrysomelidae > Lochmaea > Lochmaea crataegi. Next base: position 14,363,753 of record OX387430.1, read on the forward strand.
TACAAATTTACCTTGTCGTTTTTTGCTTTCACAATCTCACCTGACCTGGTAACTGATAAAGTCCGTAACTGACCAAACTTCATTTCGAAAATAATATCAACCTCAAGATCGTGATAGTATCGGAAATTCAACACGCAACTCGAAACTAATAAAACCTCGATTCACAAGAAATTTTCATGAAAATTTAGGACAAGCTTTTGTTGTATAATAAGCTGTGTTAAGTATTTAGTTCACAGTTTATGTACATCATTTTTTCATACAGTAAATGATAAATTTGATTAAAAATATAGCGTTGCACTAATTTTAAGGAAATATACAAATTGAATATTTTCTTCAAATTATTAGCAGCCTTTTGGCATAAAATAAAATAGGAAATAAATTCTCTTGAAACTATTTTCAATAAATCATTGAACGTTAAAGAATGCATAAATAAAAACCACGAGGCCGACAGGTATCGAGAGTTCATCACGTATATAACATTCAACAGTAAAGGTAAATATAAACTTTACCAACAATATAAATATCATAGAAAGAGACGATAACATATTCATTCTAATTCAGTTGTATTCGTTATTGATTCAGATAATATAAGTATGCTATAATGATAGTCAGATGACCCTCCGAGTGACCTGGAAGATCACCAATTAAAGAGTCCTTCCATAACAACATCACAAATTAATATCACGGACTCTCGTCCACAAGTAATATAATTTGTTTGATAGAACGAGTTTTCATCATTAGGATCGGTTAGAAATTAATTAAAACTTCGAAATTACTTAAAAATATTTTGAAACAATCACAAAGTATCATTTAATTTACAAACAAAGCATGTTGCTTTCGGTTTTTTCTTCATTTTTTTTTGTCTTCGTTGGTGTTTTCTTGGGAAATTTATTAGTTCGCTGGTTGGTCTAGAAAAGTTTTTGTTCGCCACTAATGGATTTTCACATTTACTGTATGTGAGAGAAAATATGTGGAGTTTGGTTCCACAACAAAATATGAAATGTACAATAAATATTATTTATTTAAGGCAAAAACGGGTTTATTAAAAAATTCATGTACCAGGGACGAAAAACCGTCTATTATAGTCGAGTCTGGAAATTGCTAGTCTACACCGAGAATAGGAAGTAAGCGAAACAATATACAAAAAACCACTAATTTCCCGAATGACTATTCACACCACGGTCTTATTCACAAGTAAAATCTAGCGGATTTCGTAAATAATTAATTTGACAACAGCAAATGACAGTTATTGTGACATACATTCTCGCACCGTGTAGTATCATAGCGACCACATCGGACGAACAGTACTTGGCGTCAAAAATAGACGATTTTTCATTCGGAAATTAGTACGTAAAATAGTAATTATGCGCCAAGGTAGAAAAGTGAGGTATTATTGTCGAGGTCCATTAAAGACCGAGAAGCGAAGCTTAGAGGTCTTTAATTGATCCGAGACATTAATACACTTTTCTACCGTGGCTCATATAGCATTTTTTTCACTACTGGTATTTTATTTTTTTTAATATCAGTTTGTCGACTCCCGTTTCACTTGACATGACAGCTGTGCACAAGTTAACCTCACATTCTCTTAAATGGATTGAGATTTAGTTATAATCAAGTAGGTTCTGTATTTTTCTACTTTGGTTAATAATGAACAACTTTACTACCTCAACAAAAGTCAATAAAGTTAGGTTTAGAGGCTAGTAGTGAAAAATGTCATTTTCTACGTTCTGGCAAAAAACAAAACTTTATTGCACTCATCTGTCATTTTACTTAGCGTTTTGTCATCATGATAAACATAACCATTCAAATCGACGCCATTTTCAGTCCATTTAGAGCAACCTAAATAACTCCCCTCCCAATGATTCCCTTCTCCTTTTTGGAAAACTTCATGTTTTTCCAAGAAGGGGAAGATAATAAATCATATTTTCACTTCTTGATTTATGCAATTTACATTGCACAAAATATATACACTCTGACTGGTGGGAGTCTTTCTGCAGCTGGGCCCTCATGCACAAGAGTGAATTGGAGAAAATGTATACCGTATGCATATGGGTAAAATTTCGTAAAATATATAAGACGTTAGACGTCGCGTTACTCTGTTCTGCACATAAATATTTTACGCCCCAAGCTCGGGCTTCTTGGTCCTCTAGAATAATACATCGTTGCGTATAGTTCAATCCCTTTTGTGACATTGTACTCTCAAATTTTCCCCAGTGATGACAGTGCCATCGGCATATCCTTGGCAGGTTTCGATTTGCGATTTCAGTCAAAGCACACATTGTAGAATAGTGGGCTAAAATTATTTCCGCACCTGCGTAATTCATCACCAATAAATTAAAGATGAGAGTTGAAAATCTAAGTTTGTATTCGCAGAGAGGGAAATAAAGAGGTCCTGATCCAGAAAATTCTTGGAATTGACATTATTCTGACACGCTGATTCCTAAAAAACTTCTCTTGTAAAGTATCATTCAACCCATCACTAAATTGTTGATTAGGTATACAATAATTTAGAAATTGCGAGCATTCAATTTCCCGATTGAAATACTACCGATAAGAAATAAAGTGGGATATATGTGTGAGTTCCATTAGATATAAACTGTTTGTTTTCAGGACAAGCTTTCCAGCGTTATTTCCGAAAACCCCTCATAATTCTGCTTCATATAAACGTCAGCTATATAAAGGCGTTCTCACCCTATTACCGATTCAAATGTATCACTGGGGCTTTTCTTAGAATTCTCTTTGAGATTTTCCAACGACAATAGGAAGAAATTCAACTCGAAACACTGGAAATACACTAAGAAAATCGTTGTTAAGTTCATAGCAATCATATAGAAGCTGCAATTTTTTTTTATATAAATAATTATAAAGAGTGTAAATATTTTATATAGAAAATCCGGAGTCCAAAATATGAACATTAAAACCAAAAACTGAAGTAAGCACGTCTAGAATTTCGTGTACTCCTTCAGCCTACATTTAGTCCCCAGTACAAGGACCTTAAATTTTTATGACACATACAAATGCCAAACTTTGTGAGCGCCTTCTTTGTGATGAGTCCGACATGACGTGACTTTTCCTATGCGCAAACTTTCGGCGTTGCTGCGTTTTCGAATGCCCGGTTCCCGGAATTGTCGAAATGACGTCACTATTACTCCCCGTATATACAAGTTTTATTTTTTTGCTTTTGGATGCTAGCTAAGAGCACCTCACGTTAATTTTAACGGATTTTTTTCTAACTTACAAAAATTTTTCAAATGAAAGTTTCCAAGGTTCCTTAGAACTGGAAACTCAACCAGTGGGTTGGATTTATCCTTTTAAACGAATTGTAAATTTACCTCAACTTGTCTTGTTTCACTTAAAGGCCACCCACCATCAACGACCTTCATTTTCACCTTCATTTTTACCTTCATCTTCAGTTTCATCTTCACATTTATTTTCATTTGCAACTTCGTTCTCCAATTGTAATTCCACTTCCATCTTTCGATTTCAACCTCATCTATCAACTTTACTCTACGGACTTGAATTCTATTGGGGGATTCGGCTGGTTCTCACCACGTTCTCACCTCGTTGACGACCCCTAGATCATCGTAGGACTGCTGTTGCCCCGAACACCACGTGCGAGGACTACACTTATGGTAATCAACCCCTACACGTCCTAACCTTTGGCAAGTGGTTATTCCAGGTAACTTAGCTTTAAGTAAGTCCTAGGACTTCTCTCCGGGAACTTCAGAATCTACCAATAATAAAGTTACCAGGATTTTAATTGTACATTCATACTTTGTTCGTAATATTTACCTTCAGTAATCTGCATATACGAGATATTAATTTGGAAAGGCCTGGGTATGCATACTTAGTTTTATTTATATAATTTCATGTATATTTTAATTATTAAATTCAGCTAACCTTCTCTGAAATTTGCACGTGGCCATCATTTTAGGCATACGTCACCCTTCAACTGTGATAGCTGAAGTTAAAGTATATCGGTGGTTTGCACCATAGAGAGACCACGTTTTTCCAGTAACCTCATTCCAGAGCCCCTTTTTGTGAGTACCTAACAATACTTACTTGTAATCTGTATGGCCTATCACCTGGGAGGTCGATCGCTAGTATTTATTTTATAAATCACATATCTACATAATGCGATAGTTTTATTTGTCCCCCTTAAGAACCCCTTCCTTAACCCTGAGATATTCAAAGGGTGTTTGATATCTTTATTTCTACCCTTCAATTTCCTTAACATCCCTTTATAACGAGAGTGTTATAAATTTGGCCTACATATATATATTATATTAAAATTAATTAAAAAATTGTGGTCAAATTGTCCGACAAAAATCATGCAACGTCCGAAAATGTCTATATGACGTCACCATGACTCCCCGTATATACAAGTTTAATTTTTTTGAAAATTGTTTAATAGAATTAATTGAAAAATTGTGGTCAACTTGTCCGACAAAAATCATGCTGCGTATGGGGTGTCCACCACGATATGACGTCATTATGTCTCCCCATACATACATGTCGGACAAAAATAACAATGATTAATTCTATATGCAAATATCGACTTCTCCGACAAATATATTGAGTAATATAGTCAGTCCGACAAGAAAATGAAAAATAAAAATCATTCACATATATTATTTAAATATACTAAATTCACATAAAATTTGTCGTATGAAATAACAAATATAAAATAATTTTAATCGAAAAATCTGGAAAATTAATTAAAAAATTTTTTTATTGGTATTTTTGTTTTATTAAAAAGTAAAAAAATACGTGTTTTATTTTTTATTTTAATATAAAAAAATTCACTCAAAATCATCATCATTGTCATAATTATGATTATCGAAGTCTTCATCATTATTTTCATTGTCATCTTTGGAGAAAGTATTAGTCACGTGGTTCGTGTGGAACTATGGCGCGTAAATTCAAATAAAATATGAAATATTCAGAAAAATTATTTCAAGTACTTTAATTTACTAATTGTGTAAAACTTATTAGTTCATAGTTTATAATAAAATATCAAAGATGGATTATTATGGAAAAAAATTAAGAAGAGGCGGAAAGGTTGCGTCTTTTTAAACATTACTATTAGGTTAGATTTCAACCAATCAAGTTAAAAATTGATATACGTACTATGTATGACCTTGTCGAGGGCGTGATGTAAAGATTTTTTGGAATTTCCCAAAAAAAAATTCCGATAAGAGGGAAAATTTTGTCAACCAATTAAGCTGAAAATTTTTATACAGACTTTCTACGACATTTTAAAGGGTGTGCAACAATTTTTCTCCGGAAAATTTAAAAAAACAAGAGGGAAAATTTCGGAATTTTTTTCCAAATTTCCGGAAAAGTACGTCACGCCCTCAAGAATGCAACCAGGGACATTTATGTGCATTTTCAGCTTATTGGATTCACAACATACCTAGAAAAAACGTTTAGAATCATTCCCGCCTCACCTTAAATGATTTTTCAGTTTTAAATGTTTTACTTTTTTATTAGTTTGCATATACAGGGTGTTTCTAAATTCATGCGAAAGAATTCAGGAGGAGATTGCTCGTACGAAATTAAGATGGGACTTTCCTATAACAAAATTTCCTCAGCCCAACCCTTTCCGAGATATCACCCTTAAAAGGAGGTGACTAGAATTGAGTTTTTATTTTTTTTCTAAAATTCCAGTGAAGCTAGAAACTTGAAATCAGTACATTTTAAATCGAAAAATATTGAATTTAAAGTTGTATGTATGGGGAGACATAATGACGTCATATCGACATCTTCGGGGTGGTGGACACCCCAAACGCAGCATGATTTTTGTCGAACAAGTTGACCACAATATTTTAATCAATTTTATTAAACAATTTTCAATAAAATAAAACTTGTATATACGGGGAGTCATAGTGACGTCATTTCGACAATTCCGGGCATTCGAAAACGCAGCGTCGCCGAAAGTTTTCGCATAGGAAAAGTTTGACGGACTCATCAGAAAGTTTGGCATGTGTATGTTTCATAAAAATTTAAGGTCCTTATACTGGGGACTAATTATTTGAGACATAGTTAAGATTATTTGACTTAAGTTCCTTTCCGTTCTAGGATGGCTCTGATAGTGCACCAAAGATGCTTTCATCAGTTTCTTTGGTGACATCACCATAGATTCTTCTGCTTTTCCTCACCAGTCTTTTACATTACCACGAGCCTTCAAACCCTCTCTCCTCCTTATGACTTATGATGGCTATAATATCAGTCGTTGAAACCACTTCTACAGGCTGCTCCTTTTGATCTTTTCCCTTCTCACTGGTCTTTTCGGATTCGTCTGGTATGGTCCGACGTAACAATATCATTAGGAATGCTGTTCTGGTTGCTCTGTTTTTCACACAAAAGTTCCAATTGGTCAAGATATCTATAAATGTCTGCATTTTTCATAGGTTCGTACCAACATGAGTTCAAACGACAATACGAGACAGTTTGGTAACTGTTTAAGCAGTTCTAACGTTTTGCAAGAGTTTGTGTATTTGTCAGGAACTGTAAATCAGATGCAAGCGCAAATGATCCATCTAACTAAATTTATTTTACATACCCTATTGTAGGGAACTCCGGAGCAGAACTCAGTAGTTTAAAAAAATCATGAGGGACGGTGACAGCACGTTCTTATTTTAATACGTTTTATTAATCCATGTTTTTTAACACCAATATGAATCGGCTTTCTCTGTCTCAATAAATGTCATCTCAAGTTTAGTAGGCATAAACACAATAGTCCTCTCTGCTTTTCCAACAGAGCAGTTGCGGATTAGTTTCAGATTTTCCCAAATGGGCGCATGATTGTCTGTTGGAACGAACCTCATATATTATGTACCCAATGCATTTATGAATAAGTTCAAAAATTACAAATACAAATCTTTATACTGGGGCACCCCACAGCGACAACAAAATACCCAAACAGAAAAAAACAAAATAAACAACATAAACAACATAAACAACATAAGCAACATAAACAACATAAACAACATAAACAACATAAGCAACATAAACAACATAAACAACATAAACAACATAAACAACATAAACAACATAAACAACATAAACAACATAAACAGCATAAACAACATAAACAACATAAACAACATAAACAACATAAACAACATAAACAACATAAACAACATAAACAACATAAACAACATAAACAACATAAACAACATAAACAACATAAACAACATAAACAACATAAACAACATAAACAACATAAACAACATAAACAACATAAACCCACAATAGTCCTGAAACAGATATTGCCAATATTAGCATATCAACATTTAGCTACTAAAATACAAATAAATATGTTAAATAGATAAAAACAAAAATTTGTACAAATATTGTGTATACATTTACACGCACAAAATCATTTGGCAAATAAAAGATATCATTTCATTTCTATCCGGGATTCATTACGTGGAGAATAAAATAAATGACTTTTTAGAATATTAAAAAACATTAGGGGACAGGTACAAATGACTTATCTGTCCTATAGTCTTAGCAGCAAAAGAAGTTTTAAATGTTTGTGCACTGTACCGGGTTCGGTACACATGGTCAATATTTTGCAAAAATTTTTTATTTTCAAATTGATTTACACAAAGAAAAAAAGAAATATAATTGTCCCATATCTAATAGTTTTGACCAGGGGTTCCCAACCTTTTTGCACCTGCGTAGCACTTGACTTTTTGAGAAATTTTGGCGTACCACCAGACCTAAATATTTTAATAAACGTATAATATTTACCCTTCTAAAAGTGTTCAAAGGCTTTTTGAATTAAATTCCTGAGAAAACTTAATATTCAATGGATAGATATTTGTTTATTTGTAACATCAAAAAATTAATCATCATACAAAATATACTTTTATAGTCGTTGGTGCGAAACTTGTTGTTGTTTGCCTGTGATTAAAATATTAACATTAGGAGTAATGGAATTTATCGTCACTTGTTAAGTCCTCTTCAACACTTATTCTGTTTTTATGTTTATTTTGTATATACAAGAGTTCAGAAAATCCACTCTCACACAAGTAACTCGTAACAAGAGCATGCCGGAAGATCAAAGGGTACTCAGTTTTACATCCGATCCAGAAATTAATTAAAGATTTATCTTTAAAATAATTTTTCATGGAACTACCTTCTGTAAGATCGATAAAACTTTCTTTTAGTTCCAATTCATTTGGTGAGGTTCCCGAAAAAGGATTTCTGATCCAGTCCACTTTTGAATAATCTTCAGAGAAATACTCCTTAAAGTTTTTTTGAGGGCCTTCCAAGTGAACAATGATCTGGCATTGGAGATATTTCATTTTCCTCAAATAATGATGATAGAATGGGAAATGCAGATAAATTCTCCTCCTGTATTTGTGAACAAAACAGGACCAACTTTCCCTTGAATGAGTTTATTTTGCCACTGGCTGAGAAGGCTGTTGAGTTTGGTCCCTGAAGTCCCAAGTTCAGTGTGTTGAGTTTGTCAAAAATGTCGGCTCACGTTACTCACGCGTACCATCTGAAACGTTCCCGCGTACCACCGGTTGAGAACCCCTGGTTTAGACTCTAAATACAGCTGATCAGAAGAAAAAGTTTTACCTAACATTATATTTAATCTATATTTCTGAATTATCTCTAATTTATGAAGATATGTGTGTAATGCACTGCCCCAAGCTAGAATGCCATAACTCAATCTAGATTCTACCAACGCAAAACACAATATTTTGAAATGGTTTATATTCAAAATAGGTTTTATATTTTTGAAATGATAAATTAGTGTTTTGATTGACTTTACCGTCTCGTTAATATGAAGATTCCAATTGAAAAATATATATATTGATATGATTTTTTGAATTGTAGTCCATATCAATTCCATACCTTTTATAAATTAATTTTTATTTATTTTATTATTTTAGTTTTAATACTTATCTTTGTTTATATCAATCTAGCTCAGTCGGAAATTATCAAAATAATTATTTTATTATTTTATTATATTTTTGATTATGATTGTTATGAGACTTAATTATATAATTTTAATATTATTTTGTTAATTTATTTAAACTATCTCAGGGAATTATATTTTTAACTTGTGAGTTCAAATTTTTGTGAGGCCAACTCTGTCCTTTGACCTTCAAAAAGTTCCAACGTTGACAGCCTGTGTTGATTGTAAAATATTTCATATATACAAAAATAAACACATTCAATTTTAAATAAATGTTCAACAAATGACATGTTTGGTTTATTGTTTAACCTTGTTTAACGGCTTAATTTACTTCAAAAATATTCAAAAATCATTATCACTATTGATTTCTTATCTAAAATTCATTCACTCTCTCATTCACAACAAATTGAGATTATACTTATTAGAGTCTTTGGTTTTATATTTCTATGGTTTTAAAACTACAGAAAAGATTATTAATTTTATACGTGAAGAAATGACATTCTACAACGTTCTAGAATAAACTGGAATCAATGATGATCAATATCTCTTTGATTTTTTTGAAAATTTTTATCAGTAAGTGTAATTTTATGTAATACTTTTTAAATTTGAACAATTTAAATTTTATACATCAATAAACTCCACATTAAATTATATAGATAAATGATACCTGATTGTCTTTCGTAATTAAAGTATTCATTTCTCTTCTTCTCTTAAAGGTCACACTGAATTTATTATTAAGTAATTATTCATACCATAACAATATATTCTCACTTCACTTTTATTGGACACAGTTGAAATAAAAAAATCAATATATATCTTCTATGTCATATAACCCATGTACCATTCAACCTGCCTTATAAACGCACTTGGAGACCATCGCAAGCTCATGGTAGCCTGGGTACCATGGCGGCGTCGCAAAGTCGACAATAAATATGGCCACAAGGAAGTTGGTGGAACAGAAATCTCCAGAGTTGTGGGTCATCTCACCAGGACAGAGACAGGCGAAACAGTTCATTAGAGGACATTCGCCAACGTTTACGTCAGGCCTAATAAGCAAAGATAGGAAAACTATCAAAGCCGTAGTAGGTATGTTAACAGGGCACTGTAAGCTTAACAGGCACGTAAGCTAATGGGGTTGACAGACGAAGTCATGTGCAGATTCTGTCACCTAGTAGAGGAAACTGAAGAGCACATCCTATGCCAGTACGACTGCCTGGCGAATGTGCGGTTTTTTATACTAGGCGATGAGAAGCCACCAGCAAAAAAATTACATTAAAGATTTAGTCTTGAGGCTGATTGGCTACTGAAAAAGAGTCGGGCTGGAGAATGTAATCTAGATTCAGAGGACCACAATAGATCTGAAAAGGTCGCGGTAAAATAGGCCGATTAGCCACTAATCTAACCATTTAACCAATAATGAAGGATTACTTGAGAAATATATTATATATCTTTTTTATCATAAATTCGAATTGTTTAGTGAATTTTGACAACAATGACTCTCGATTAAAGTCCTCCTTTGCCTAATAACCGAGCTAATAACCATTTCATTCATTTTCTCACAACAATCACAATGGAACAATTATTTTGTGATAATGCTGTGAATTATGTCATTCAAATTAGAAGCTATGGTGTTTCGTAACGTCGCTAACTATTATAGTGCTCTTCGATAGAATCTACTTGTTACTAAATATTTATCGAATAAATGAATCAAGGGGAAATCTAGAACAGAGATTCCCAAACTTTTTTTCTCATAGACGATATTCCCAATACTCGACAAAAAATGTGAAGATTAGATCTAACTATGGAAATGTGCGTTCCAACCTCGAATTAACAGTTTTCGAAAAAAAAAGTGAGTATTGATTGGTTAATTATTGAATTGATTGAGCTGTGAGTGGATGTCAAAAAAGTGATTCCATCCAACCAATCAATTCTCACTTATTTTATTGGAAAACTTCCCATTCGGATTGGTGAAAAATAAAAATGAAATTAGTATATTGTTGTATTTATTGAAATATATAATTATTACACTATTAATTATTATTGTTATAACAGTTGTAATATAATTAAAATCAAAGATTAATAAAGTAACTTCTACAATGATAATCACAAAATAGTAATAATTTTAATAGGAGGGATGTACTTGATGGATTGACAGCAAATTATCAATATTTGGCTTCAGTTCTGTTAGAAATAACCGCAAATCTCCTCGTTCTGTGATATTCATTCTGCTTCTTTTTTTGACAAGATGAAAACGTTGTCTCATCAGTCTAGGATATTTTTCGGGTATTTCTGCCTACAGCCAAAATGTTTGATACCCTCTTTTAAATTTCACCTTCAGCTTCTCATTAGTGCTAAGTTCGAGTAGCTCCTCTTGTAATATCACATTCTCCACTTCCGTTTCATCAAATGGATTTATGATATCAAAACTCCGCGATTTTAATTACTTATTTATTACTTTGATGTACGTTACGAGTTTGTTAATACACGTATAATTTATGAAAATATATTTTAATTATTAGTGAACCACCACACAGTCGGGTAATAAAAAAATTACTAATAAAGTAGGGACAAAAAGTTCAATCTTTCTCGGCTTTCTGTTCTTTTATGAAAGTATATAACTCGCCCGGTGTTAACACTTGGACTTCTGAGATGCGCGGTAGAACATCCGATCGCTCGAGACTCACTGAAATGGAGGACCCCAGTCTCTGTTTTGACCGCAAACGGTCAATTCCAGTGGCGTAGTAGTATTATAGTAGTTTTTAGTTACGGTAAGTCACTAAGGAAAAATTATGGTCAATTAGAGTCCACACCCTTTATCTCATCAACGACAAAATTTATCACTTTTCGTCTTAAAATTGAATGACGAATCGCCCACAACAATATTCCAGATTATTTTAGAAACACCCAGTATATGCAGAATGAAATCTGACAAGAAATGTTTTGATAATAATTCAAATATTCGTTGAAAAGTTGACGGAGAAATAAATGCCTCATTTCGACCAATAACCTAAAAAAATTTAATTTTGAAATATTATCTTTCAATAAATACTGTTACGGTTTAAAACTTTCACAAACAAACTCGAGTCCTAAACTCTAAACTTCGATTTGCTTATAAATTGAAAAAATGACTTAATGGCGTTACCCAAAAAGTTTTTCCATAAATGCTAGCAACGAAGGTTTTATAGAACTTTTTTATCTGTTCACTGAATATTCGTTCAATTGTGTAATCAATGCTGCTTCAACCGTTACACTTTGACCTTCTCACAATGAAAAATCAGAAGCGGGATACGTAAGTCGACCCAAGGGATACATGTTAAACACTATTTGATTTATAAATTTTTGGCAGTACTATTGACATAGATGTAAATACATTTTCTTGCTTATTTGTTCACTAAAATTAGCTTGTAAATGTGAAACCTTGAAAAATATTTAATATTTTTGTATAAAGGTTCATATTATCATTTATATTTGAGGCACCCAGAACCAGAACGGCCCAACCCCGTAAAAGCTGTTTTTATTGATAGTCTACAAATCAGCCAAAACGATTGTTATACTGTTTTTTTATACAATGGTTTTGAGCATACTGATTATATCATGGATCAACCAAAATAGACCAGTAATACTAAGAAACTAAGAAATAATTGTGGGTTAGGACACTTTGGCATTGAATTAAGAAAATAAATTTTTCGACTAATCCAAAGTAAACTTTTCTTTCCAGGTTTACTGAAAAAATGATAGATATACACAAAAAATCAAGTTTTAATCGTTAAATTACAAAAAAAAGAATATTTCTTTTACAAAAAGCATATAAACTGATATTGACTTAAAATTATTTAGAAACACAAACTCGTGTTTGTACTCCACTGAAAAAAATAAAAATATCATTATAAAATAAAAAATGTGAGACAGAAGCTTGCTTCTTATGCACAATAAAATGACCATTTTTCATGAATTTTTCACCATTTTTCTAAAATTTTAACAATTTTTGACAGTTTTTGACGAATTTTGATAATTATTGACCGTCTCTGACAATTATTGACAATATTTCAAAATTTTGATAATTTTTTCATGTTTTAATAAGTATTGACTCCTTTTGACAATTATTGACCAATTTTGACAATTTTTCAAAAATTTTGACCATTTTAGACCATCTTCCCAATTTCAAAAATTATTGACCATTGTTGACCATTTTTGAGCATTTTTGACAGGTTCTGACAATTATTGACCATTTTTGACAATTTTTCAGAAATTTTGACCATTTTTAATAATTATTGACCATTTTTGAGAGTTTTTTATAATTATTGACCTTTTTTACAAAATTTTGACAATTTTTAACCATTTTTGACAATTTTTCGAAAAATTTAACCATTTTTCAAAAATGTTGACAATTTTTGGCAATTATTAACCATTTTTTCAAAATTTTGACCATTTTTGACAATTTTTGAGCATTTTTGACAGGTTCTGACAATTATTGACCATTTTTGAAAATTTTTCAAAAATTTTGACCATTTTTAATAATTATTGACCATTTTTGAGAGTTCTTTATAATTATTGACCATTTTTTCAAAATTTTGACAATTGTTAAATATGTTGGCATATAGAGTTGACCAAAAGTATGGAGCCAAGTAAATATTTTTATAACGAAAAGGAAACATTGCAGCCAATTTCTAAACTTCCTTAACTTTTGTCGAGCATTGTATAACTCTAAACGTTCTAAGATTTACAAATAGAATTTATATTTTAATTCAATCATTATAACTACCTTTCGGTATCATAATAGGCTTGGTTAAAGGTGAAACATCGATTCGAAATAAAATATATTGACAAATAGCTGACATGAAAATTATAGCACAATGGTAAATGTGTGTATTTAGTTTCTGACAGAGCAATTTGTAAATCTTTATTTCCGACAGGTACAGTTTTTAAAGCGAGCATTACGGAAATCCTGAGAAATTAAAAGTATTGATTTTCAAGCACAAAGCTTCCTACTTTTAATGTTGACAGATCACATCTGAATAATAATGATATTATTTGCATCTTGAATTGTACATCCACTTTTTTGGACTGCAATGAATAAAAATAATCTTCTTGCTCATCTCCATTGTTTTTTTTTCGTTTATGTTCACCTTTAAAATGTAGATTTGTTACAGCATTGTTTTTATTAAAATAAAGTTATATTATATATTTTTCCTCATTTCATTTCATTTTTTTTAATGTAGCGTAAGAAAGCAACCTTATGATCATTTTTCACTCATACAGGGTAAATCACACGCTGCAAAATCCCTGTTAGGTGCTCGGTTATATTCGGCTACGTTTCGGCTATATACTTAAATACACCTCGCACTTCAAAGTAAGTTTTCGTAGCTTAAAATGTTAATAGCAAAATTATATTAAGTGTTTTTTCTATTCAGTCATTTTCTTCTGTTTCTGTCATCTTTTCGTGCGTGGAGTGTTGCATTTGAATTGTAATTTACATCAAATATTTTGATTTATTTTCAGTATAATATGTATTCAACATGCGATGTATTAATATATTTTCAACTGTATACGTCAACATGAATTAATAAATATTTTGAATTATGCAATAATAACTTTCTTTGATGTTCCGTATATTTAATTTCATTTGACCGTGCAAAGTACGTTTTGCATCTAATCGTTTCTTTGTTTTCTCCCAGTTAATTTTCCTTTATGTTTACCGGCCTAACAACGGAAAGTGCGCGATTGCTTTTCCGATTTTCACGAAAAGCGTTTCGTTCTTGGGATCAAGCTCGGGGGCATTTGGAAGTTAATTGTGCCGCCCAGGGCAGCGATATAAACTTTGAAGTTTAAAGGAAATACACGTCTGCCCGCCGTTCGCTTATCTCTTCACTTGCAAATATTTCACCTAGTGGAGTTTTCAACTTTTAGAAATATTAGGCACTCGTGATAATGCAGCCTTCGGGTCTAGCTGCTCTAAAATATTGGTTATATACCTACATATATAATTTGAAAATCAGCGAATTGGGTTTACTTTTAAGGTAATATACAGGGTATCAATTTTAAAACTTACAATGGTGAACGAAAAGAGATTTCAATTAAATTTCAAAACCGTTTCTAGGGGGTTTCTAGGTGTTTCTAGGTGTAACAATAAAGCAGAAAAATGTATTTGACAACAAAAATAACAATTAATTGTGGAACGATACTTCGCTTTGAAAGTGCAAGTATGGTCCCTATTTAAGTGTTAAATGTTATATTAATTGTATTTCAAAAAAGTAAGCAAGTATGTATCAAATAAACAAATAATTTGAGTACAGAAAGAAAATTCAAAACAGAATATCCAAAGTTTATTGTTACACCCAGTATAATTCTGACTTAGTCCGTTGGAAAGCATTTTCTACGGGCTTTCTAACGACGTATCACAAGTAGGGGGTTATCATTTAAATTTTTGTAAGTGGGTAGGTGGGGCATAGGGGGTTGATGGGGGTGCGTTCTCTCTCATGTCATTTTAGTTCCCCCTCTCTACCCTAGAAACGTTTTGAAATTTTCTTGAAATCTCTTTTCGTTCACGAGGTAGAGCCCATTGTAAGTTTCAAAATTGACAACCTGTATATATGCAACAGAGCGATTTTAATATTTTATCCACAATCGCATTATAATAATTGGAGTTTTTGCCACACTTATGAAGCATATAAAGTACCTTTATCTACGACCACCATTGAAATAAAGCATTTACAAACTCATATAAATACGTGAAATTACATTTTATACATACGTCTGAAGCGTGCGAAAAAGAACGATGCTTTTTAAATGGGATAATCATTATAACACTCTTTTTGATGTGAAACATAAAAATTGTCAAAAATGGTCAATAATTGTCAAAGACGGTCAATAATTGTCAAAACCAATCAAAAATCGTCAAAAATTATCAAAAATTGTTAAAATTTTGAAAAATGGTCAAAAATTGTTAAATATCTAAAAACATGGTCAATGATTGTCAAAATGTTTGAAAAATGGTCAATAATTGTTAAAATTTTGAAAAATTGTCAAAAATGGTAAGTAATTGTTAAAATTTTGAAAAATGGTCAAAAATTGTTAAATATTTTGAAAAATGTACAATAATTGTCAAAATTTTAGAAAAATTGTCAAACATGGTCAATGATTGTTAAAATTTTGAAAAATTGTCAAAAATGGTAAATAATTGTTAAAATTTTGAAAAATGGTGAAAAATTGTCAACATTTTGGAAAAATGGTCGATAATTATAAAAAACTGTCAAAAATAGTCAATAATTGGTCAAAATTGTCAAAAATGGTCAAAAATTGTTAAATATTTTGAAAAATGTACAATAATTGTCAAAATTTTAGAAAAATTGTCAAACATGGTCAATAATTATTAAAATTTTGAAAAATTGTCAAAAATGGTAAATAATTGTTAAAATTTTGAAAAATGGTGAAAAATTGTCAACATTTTGGAAAAATGGTCAATAATTATAAAAAACTGTCAAAAATGGTCAATAATTGGTCAAAATTGTCAAAAATGGTCAAAAATTGTTAAATATTTTGAAAAATGTACAATAATTATCAAAACTGTCAAAAATGGTCAAAAATTGTTAAATATTTTGAAAAATGTACAATAATTATCAAAATTTTGGAAAAATTTCAAAAATGGTTAATAATTGTCAGAAACTGTCAAAAAAGGTCAAAAATTGTTGAATATTTTGAAAAATGTACAATAATTGTCAAAATTTCTGAAAAATTGTCAAAAATGGTCAATAATTGTCAAAATTTTTGAAAAATTGTCAAAAATGGTCAATAATTGTTAAAATTCTGAAAAATTGTCAAAAATGGTCAATAATTGTCAAAATTTTTGAAAAATGGTCAAAAATTGTCAACATTTTGGAAAAATGGTCAATAATTATCAAAAACTCTCAAAAATGGTCAATAATTATAAAAAACTGTCAAGAATGGTCAATAATTGGTCAAAATTGTCAAAAATGGTCAAAAATTGTTAAATATTTTGGAAAATGTACAATCATTGTCAAAATTTTTGAAAAATTGTCGAAAATGGTCAATAATTGTCAGAAACTGTCAAAAATGGTCAAAAATTGTTGAATATTTTGAAAAATGTACAATAATTGTTAAAATTTTTGAAAAATTGTCAATAATTGTTAAAATTTGGAAAAATGGTCTAAAATGGTCATAATTTTTGAAAAATTGTCAAAAATGATCAATTATTGTCAAAACTGTCAAAATTGGTCAATAATTGTCAAAAATGGTCAATAATTGTTAAAATTTGAAAAAATGGTCAATAATTGTAAAATTTTTGAAAAATGGTCAAAAATTGTCAAAAATGGTCAATAATTGTCAGAACCTGTCAAAAACTGACAAAAATTGTTAAATATTTCAAAAAATGATCAATTATTGTCAAAATTGGTCAATAATTGTCAAAAATGGTCAATAATTGTAAAAATTTTGAAAAATGGTCAAAAATTGTCAAGATTTCTAAAAAATGGTCAAAAATTGTCAAAATCTTCAAAAAATGGTCAAAAATTGTCAAAAATGGTCAATAATTGTCAGAACCTGTCAAAAACGGACAAAAATTGTTAAATATTTCAAAAAATGGTCAATAATTGTTGAAAATTGTAAAAATTTTTGAAAAATGGTCAAAATTTTTGAAAAATTGCCAAAATTTTTGAAATTTCAAGAGGAGTGCAATCAGATTCTTTTCCATGTTTATTTAGCTTAACAATCAGTGTTTTATCAATCAACATTTGAAAAATATTTTTAATGTGGATAAAACATTGTATGATACTCATGCGTGAAGTACTTTTGCGCACTCGTTGCGAAAAAAGGCACTCGCTATACGCTCGTGCTTTCATTTTCGCAAACCGTGCGCAAAAGTATCACTTCGCACACTTGTATCATAAATAACTATAAAAATACAAACTTAAATCAATTATACAGGGATACTACAAAAGAATCATCAGGTTTGACAAAGCTATAATTTGGAAAATATGACAGATAGAACAATAAATGACATGTCTATAAGCAGCGACAACCTAAAAGTTTAAAAGTCGCGCCTGTGGAGGCAGCTTGTCATGCGCACGCCCACGTCACGTCCGCAGTAATCAAAATGGCGACTATTAAGCAGAAAGCATTTTCTGTGTTAGAATACGCGCGATGTTCGATTTGAAGGATCTTTTTTTGTTTCCCTTCGAACCGTGCTGAGGAAATGAACTATATAACGATTCATTCCAGACACTTTCTGAAATGAAACACTGGATTTTAAATTCACTTTGAACATTCACTGAACTATACGCAAATGTACAAAGAGATGCTGCGAGCAATTGATAATTACCTGAGAGAAAACTATTGCGGTAATGTACTTTATACCGAACCGGCATGGGTTACGTCGGCAGAAACAATTTAAGTTTAAACAAACTGATAATATAAAATTTTCAATATTTTTTCATGTCTCAAACAATAAATAATCCTCATCTGGGTCTCAAAATTTTTTGTAAAATATTCCATTGCCGACAAAATTAAATATGAACACCTAGAATAGTTACACTGCGACTTAATTTCAAAACTTCTTGTTAAAATTAAATAGACTCAACCATGCGAATTGCAAAGTTAATATTAGTTCTCTGGCAATATGAGCCTTTCTGTCATTTACCTCTTCCCAAAGAGACACTTTCCAGTATTTTAATCAGTCTACCAGACTATCTAGAGATTTTCTGTGAAACCATCTTCAGGGAATAACTTCGAATTTTGTTAGTAAATGAAGACCTTTGACAACTTTTAGTGGACTTATTCCAACTCATACGACGTACTTGAAATATGTCGGTAACCCATAGTATAATTGAACATCTTCATTTCAACACGTCTGATGAAATGTAGAAACTTAATTTTTCCACTCCCATGCTTCAATTTCATCATTAGATACGCACTTCAATGATATCCATAAAGATACAGATATATTCATCCGATAGGAATGCAGCATCTCAATATTCGGTCAATAACAGATCTTAAATTAATTTTCCACAGTTCTCCGCAGTTTACTCGTACGTTTTCGAAATTTGCACATCTAATAGTCCGAGGAAGTAAGATCGAAAATTTTACCAAACATAAAATTGTTCCGAGATGGAATATTATCTCCCTATACCAGATTTCCCATTGCATAGGAGCACAAGAAAGGGTCGATAGCCATAAAGCGGCAATAAACCATTGGCGTTACATTTTTCGGTAAAGACCTGAATGGTTTCATTGGTCGGGTTTATTTAATAGTGCAAAAGTTAGGCAAGTATAATATTATAAGTAAGTATTGATTACAGTACTAAGAGCCGATTTTACGGAGACCATTCAATTGGGCCAAAATTATTTAACATAATAAAAAAACTTTAAGACCCATCCCTACTCGTCAAAACCCTTAAACTGACTGCACGACAGTGCCCACCGGCTTATCATATTAATGAATCCTCAACCATTGTGCCGAATTTTACGACCCCATTGTATTTGAGGAGATACAGGACGTGTCGATTTAATTTTGGTAAAACCGACCTGTTTTATCATTTTATTTCACATAGAAAAAAAGAAAGACTCACCCTATATTCATAGTTATTTTGAATAAATAATGAGGAACTTTGCTCCTACGGAAATAGAAATATAGTATAATCGAAAACATATCGACACCTTATAGTTTCCCTAAATTCCCGAATAAAACCCGCTGGAAATCG
This sequence comes from Lochmaea crataegi, assembly GCA_947563755.1. Classification (NCBI taxonomy): domain Eukaryota; kingdom Metazoa; phylum Arthropoda; class Insecta; order Coleoptera; family Chrysomelidae; genus Lochmaea; species Lochmaea crataegi. The sequence continues at coordinate 14,383,406 of OX387430.1, forward strand.
ACAAAATCAAGGTGATAATATAAGGAAATATGGAGGAAATATTTTTAAGAAGTAGGTATTTTCAAATTTTAAAAATTCAAAATGGCGGCCGCGCAAACTGAACCTTACAATTTCGAGATGCGGATTGTTGCTATCGACAGAGTAATAGTTGTAGTTTGATAGACCATATGAGCAAAATTTTATTTACATAGGTATCTTTTAACGCTTTTTCAAGATTTATTGTTCGCGGGCTACAATCCGAACCGATTCCAAACCAGTTCGGAATTAACTCTGAATTTTCTAGTTACGAACCATCAAAGAATTTGATTATACCGCGACAAACGAAACAAGAAACAACCGTAAGTAACTAAAATAAGAGAACAACTCTCATATCGATCATTTGCGCATGAGCAGTCGAACCGAACTTTCAGTCCATACCAAAATCAGAGAACCGCTAGGATTGATTCCGAATCGATAACGAACCAATTCGATATGATGAAAATTTTAGAATGCGCATGCGAATAGTCCCTGAACTGGTTCTGATTTGCATCCGCGAACAAACCTATTGTTAAAAAATTCATTTCAGCTTCCGTTTCGAATCATCAGAAAATGAGCCTTCAAAAACCACAAATCTTGAAAAAAAAATTTCAATTAGATGAAAAATGTTTCATTAGATGACGAGAAAACGAGTCAAAGTTCGCTAAGTACTGATAAAATACCTACTATAAGATAAGGAATTTTTTAATTTTCGCTGTACCAATGCATGTGTACAAAAGGGGCGATTATTCCAGCCCGCATAACGAAACAATAGTACAGCAGTGATGAGGCGTCAAGGTGGGGTTCAATAACCTAACGAATCAATCACAAACTTGAAATATCTTAAGTATAGTCTGGCTCTCGTTTTCTTGGCTTCTAATGATCGTATTAAAGATTTTTTTTCCAAAATGTGTGGTTTTTTCCTTTTATAATTCGAAGCGGAAGTTGAAATTAATTTTTAACAATAAATCTTGAAAAAAAATTTAAAAAAAGCGTTAAAAAAATACGTAAATAATAATTTCCACCGTTTTCGAAATAGTTAATGAGCTGATCGTTAAACAAACAAAAATATCTATTTTAACGTCACCTTTGAAGACCCCCACTCTTTTGTTGCTTTTGTCATGTGGAAATATTCCACAACTATAGATTTTTCAATTTTTTGCAGAAACTATGAACAATTTGACTGGACTATCCAGACTAATATACGTATCCAATACCTGGGTGGAGTAAGCGGAGAGTCCCAGAAGGTAAGTGGGAAATGTAGCTAATAAGTTGAAACACTTCCTCGCCATAACTCATACACACCGAGTTACCTAATTTACAGTAGCAAACCGGAAGTTGGTGTATATTTCAACACTTGATAGGTAGGAGGTGCTAAAGAGGAAATTTAGAATAATCGAATATGTACGATATTGAATTTATACCGCTGTGTCAAAATAAATTCTTCAAACGCAACATATTGTAACGTTTTTCTTATTTATTTAGATAGTTTTTAAGGGTGGGATAAAATTATACACACTACTATGGCTATTTATAGAAAAACTCTACTCTTATCTTCTAATTTATTTACACTCGGTATAATAGTTCTAATTTATTTTCACCACATGAATATTACACTATTTATCTTAAATAATTCACTATTTCATTTACTTACTATAAACTTTCTGTGAACTAACTCTGTACTCACTAACTTTTTTTTACTGACTCAGAAACTCGCGTATATAGGGTGAGTCATGAGGAAATTTACATACTTCCACCATATGTAGAGTCCCTCAGGGAGGATATCATGTTGCTACTAAAAAGTGTCAACTCCTCTTTATTAATTTACAGGGTGATTTGTGAAATTTACTATAGAATTCACACGACTCATTTGATTTTTCTAATTTTTTCATGATACAGTACAGTACTATCAAGCATTCGACTGGTATTAGCTTAACTCAGAAATTCCAGGACCGGCTTTGTAAAAATTAATTTAGGGACTCGTTTTAAATATTGCACCCTGTATATATATTTTTTTAAATGGAATAATTGATTTTTAAACTATATAAATATCCAATTAAAGCGACATATGTGACAATGTTGTCGCAATTTTATTCATTTTTTTAGTAAACGATCAAATCTTACCAAAAATAGAACAACCATAATGACGTATCACATAGTAAGGTATCAATTTAAGCAAATGTTATAAATTTAAAGTATTCCAACTAAAATGATAAACTGTATCGAATAACAATAACGACAAACACTAAACAACAGAAAACAGTAACTATTAACAATAACGTACAACAATTTTAAAATAATAACTAATAGTTACTGTTTTTTGTTGTTTAGTGTTTGTCGTTATTGTTATTCGATACAGTTTATCATTTTAGTTGAAATACTTGAAATTTATAACATTTATTTAAATTAATACCTTACTATGTGATATTATTATTATGGTTGATCTATTTTTGGTAAGATTTGATTGTTCGCTAAAAATTGAATAAAAGTGTGACAACATTGTCGCATATGTCGTTATCATTGGCTATGTATGTAGTTTGAAAATCACTTATTGCATTTAAAAAAAATTATATACAGGGTGCAATATTTAATACAATCCCTAATTGATTTTTCCAAAGCCGGCCCTGGCACTGTACTGTATCATGAAAAAATTAGAAAAATCAAATAAGCCGTCTAAATACTACAGCCAATTGAAATTTATGGTCAATTTCACAAATAACCTTGTAAATTAATACAGAAGAGGAGTTTGACACTTTTTAGTTGCCACATGATATCCTCCTTGAGGGACTCTACATATGGTAGAAGTATATAAAGTTCCTCATGACTCACCCTGTATATAGTTTTTCTCAATTCTCGAATTGAATTTACCACGCTTAACACTGCCGTACCAGAAGACTCTAGAAGACATCAGTTCGAGAACAGACGCTTCGCATTCGCCAAAATTTATAGTTTATCGATAGGGCCGGCTTTGAGTTGGATTTTATAAAAATTATTTCACATACTGTTGGCCTGAAAAAAGACAAAGACAGAGTTGTATATTTTTTATCATTTTACGTCTAGCTGGACAACTTTTCACAACACACGTTTTACCAATATTGTTAATTTATTTTTAATTTTTATAAACAAAAACACCATTTTAGACGAAGATTTTGTTACTCGACTTCACTCTGTCTTTTAATCTTTGGCTAATCTCGCGCCATCTGCTATTTACTGCTTACCGCTAGACACTTTTTCGACATTTTTCCTATACAAGTTTGTTCTCCTTATATCTAGTCTCCATGAGAAAAACTTTGGAAAATAAGCACAAGGGAGCACAGTTCCAACAAAATTTCTTAAATAAACAAAAAACTCTGGTCAGATTCCAACATAAATGCCATTCTAAAATATGGCGAATGCAAAGCTTGGTGTGAGCGCAGCCACCAAAATATGAAGCATTTTTTGGCGAAGTACGATTAAATACGGTAAAACACCATACAATGTTTTGAACGTTTCAGCATGTCGGTTTTGTAGTGATTTTTACAAAAAAAAGGCTTTTAAAACAATGCATAGGATTTTTTAAGTCATTGGATTCAGTTGGGTGTCTTAGCTATTTAAATTCTATTACAGATAATGATTTTAATTTTAATAGGTGTTTAAAAATTTGAATATCATGTTATGACAAATTATTTTATTTTAAAGTTTACTAAGTATTCAAATTAAATAACTACCAATTTGGTTTACAACAAATAATTTACTGGTGTTAACTTGAAATTGTATACAGGGCAAACCTCTGTTGTAGATCTTTCTATAACTCTTTTTGTGCGAAACGCACAGCTTTATTTGAAAGGTACCTTAAGGGTGATTGAAAGAAAACATTTTGAAATTATTTTCATGTATGTATAACAGGTGGTACATTTTACTTAATTTTTTTTCAGTGGCAGTACATTTTTTATATTTTTAGAACCGACATAGTCAGTACTGTACACCCCCAAACTTTTTTGTCAAACTTCCATCCATCTCGAAGAAAACACCATTTTTCGAAAAATATTTGAATTTGCACATCCATTTTTAAAAATTTATCGATATAAAACATCGAATGTTAGCTATAGATAGTGTCTTAAAGTTTCTCGTTTTCAAAAGAGGATACTAAATTTTCAAGAAATTTTCTTCAATTTAGTGATTTTTCACTTGTATCAGGATAGCAGAAATGCGAGGAGGTGTTAGAAATAACAAAATTTGCCAATCGAGAAAATGTAGCCACTCTTGATATTTCGTACACCTCTTCGAGTTTGTGCTCTCCTGATACAAAGTCGACTAACAAAAAGTCGTTTTCAAAAGAGGATACTAAATTTTCAAGAAATGTTGTTGAATTTGGTGATTTTTCATTTGAATCAGGAGAGCAGAAAGTCGAAGAGGTGTAAAAAGTAACAAAATTTGCCAATCAAGGAAATTAAGCCACTCTTGATATTTTGTACACCTCTTCGAGTTTCTGCTCTCCTGATACATAGTCGACTACCAAAAGTTCGTTTTCAAAAGAGGATATTAACAACTTTTCAAGAAATTTTGTTGAATTTGGTGATTTTTCACTTGAATCAGAATAGAAAAAATGCGAGGAGGTGTGAAAAGTCACAAAATTTGCCAATCGAGAAAATGTAGACACTCTTGATATTTTTTACACCTCTTCGACTTTCTGCTCTCCTGATACAAAGTCGACTACCAAAAGTTCGTTTTCAACAGAGGATACTACATTTTCAAGAAATTTGGTTCAATTTGGTGATTTTTCTTCTGTATCAGGATATCAGAAATGCGAGGAGGTGTAAAAAGTAACAAAATTTGCCAATCGAGAAAATGTAGCCACTCTTGATATTTTCTACACCTCTTCGAGTTTCTGCTCTCCTGATACAAAGTCGACTACCAAAAGTTCGTTTTCAAAAGAGGATACTAAATTTTCCAAATATTTTGTTCAATTTGCTGATTTTTCACTTGCATCTGGATAGCAGAAATGCGAGGAGGTGTAAGAAGAAACAAAATTTGCCAATCGAGAAAATGGAGCCACTTTTGATATTTTGTACACCTCTTCGAGTTTCTGCCCTCCTGATACAAAGTGGACTATCAAAAGTTCGTTTTCAAAAGAGGATACTAAATTTTCAAGAAATTTCGTTAACTTTGGTGATTTTTCGCTTGTATCAGGATAGCAGAAATGCAAGGAGGTGTAAGAAGTAACAAAATTGTCAATCGAAAAAATGTTGCCACTCTTGATCTTTTTTACATCTCTTCAAGTTTCTGCTCTCCTGATACTACTTAGTCGACTACCAAAAGTTCGTTTTCAAAGAAAGACACTAAATTTTCAAGAAATTTTGTTCAATTTGATGATTTTTCACTTGAATCAGGATAGCAGAAATGCGAGGAGGTGTAAGAAGTAACAAAATTTGCCAATCGAGAAAATGTAGCCACTCTTGATATTTTGTACACCTCTTCGAGTTTCTGCTCTCCTGATACAAAGTCGACTACCAAAAGTTCGTTTTCAAAAGAGGATACTAAATTTTCCAAATATTTTGTTCAATTTGCTGATTTTTCACTTGCATCTGGATAGCAGAAATGCGAGGAAGTGTAAGAAGAAACAAAATTTGCCAATCGAGAAAATGGAGCCACTTTTGATATTTTGTACACCTCTTCGAGTTTCTGCCCTCCTGATACAAAGTGGACTATCAAAAGTTCGTTTTCAAAAGAGGATACTAAATTTTCAAGAAATTTCGTTAACTTTGTTGATTTTTCGCTTGTATCAGGATAGCAGAAATGCAAGGAGGTGTAAGAAGTAACAAAATTGTCAATCGAAAAAATGTTGCCACTCTTGATCTTTTTTACATCTCTTCAAGTTTCTGCTCTCCTGATACTACTTAGTCGACTACCAAAAGTTCGTTTTCAAAGAAAGACACTAAATTTTCAAGAAATTTTGTTCAATTTGATGATTTTTCACTTGAATCAGGATAGCAGAAATGCGAGGAGGTGTAAGAAGTAACAAAATTTGCCAATCGAAAAAATGTTGCCACTCTTGATCTTTTTTACATCTCTCCAAGTTTCTGCTCTCCTGATACTACTTAGTCGACTACCAAAAGTTCGTTTTCAAAGAAAGACACTAAATGTTCAAGAAATTTTGTTCAATTTGATGATTTTTCACTTGAATCAGGATAGCAGAAATGCGAGGAGGTGTAAGAAGTAACAAAATTTGCCAGTCGAGAAAATGTAGCCCCTCTTGATATTTTGTACACCTCTTCGAGTTTCTGCTCTCCTGATACAAAGTCGTCTACCAATAGTTCGTTTTCAAAAGAGAATACTAAGTTTTAAAGTTGTTTATTTTCACACCTGCATCTAACATTAAACGAAAGGCGGCATTAGAAAGTTATTATGCCGGCTTCAAGAAAAAACTATTATTATGCCGCATTACAAAGGAAATAAATATTCACTATTATGAATTTTATCGTTTCGAAAAGTTTTTTAGGGCGGGAGAACGCAGAAAAAGGGTATTAGAGATATTATTTTGGTCGACAAGGTCGTGGAAAAAGAGTGTAAAATAAATTATTTCTCAATAAAAGATAATGTTCAACAGTACGATAGATATTCAATCGTTACCATATTTAACGCTAAAGCTTAGAAATTACTAATGTACTGAAAATAAAATACAATCAACACAAGAAGTCTTTAAAACATCCAATTCTTACTAGAAAGTTGTCACAATTTATCACTATTGGCGCATGGAAGAGTCGAAAATACTGGTTCAAGCTGAAAGTATCTCGTGGTATATTTTTGATACTGAATTTCACTACCATTACACCAACTTTTTTCACTTTCGCGTTTTGATAACCAAGTTAAGGTTCCAGAATTCTCAACGCAGTATATTTTTTATTCAGAAAAATATAGACTTCATGTAGTCAAAACAGAATACAGGGTGTTCTATTAAACAAAATAGAACAAAAATTCATTTTTATATACACTTCTCCAAAAAATTAACGAACCACCTTAAAATTATAAAATATTTTTTGTTCTCCCTTTTAAGAATCACCAATATAAATTAATTTTCGTGAGCCACTAGTATAAATTGTTTCTGGCAGTGCTTAAATCTATTTATATATTTTTTCAATTTTTTTTTGATAATTAAAAAAATCATTTGAACAATAAAAAATAAAGGTATTTCTTTGACAACACGCACGGACCAATTAGTCATAAATAATGGAAGTATGACAGCTGACAGGTACATACGACATCTTTTTCTCCATATATTGGCGAACATTAATTTCTTGTTAATGCAAGAAGGTATCGCCAGGCCGCATGCTGCACACGTTGTCAGAAATTACCTGAAAGAGATTGGAATTAATACTATGGAATGGCCAAATAGAATATCCTTAACAGGCGATTAAGAGCGGAACAAATCCAATTCAATAACCTGGAATAGGTGGGGGAGAGGTTAATTATTCGAATCTGGGAAGGATTGGACCAAAATAAAATAAGCCAGCTTATTTTAAGTATAGGTCGACGATGTCATGCCATTATTCGTGCGAGAGGTGGAAACACTCGTTTTTGAGTTTGTTTCGTTTACTGTCAATTTCGAATTTTCCTTTCATTTCTTCTGGAATCTTTTTCAGAGCCTGAATGACGTTTTACCATGTATAATAAATGATAGTAATCAAATGTAAAATAACTCTAAAAAAGCTTAGTTTTTTATTTTTGTTTTTTAATATAAATAAAATTCTTTTAATAAGTGGTGCGTTGATTTTTAGAAGTGAATAAAATTGAACATATCTCTCTTATTTTGAATAAAAAATTTAAATTAGACATTGAAGAAACTTAAAAAATGTGGTAAAATCAAATAGGTTTTTGACTGTTTAAAAGCGAAGATTCAAGAGAAATATTTCTAATATATTTTAATAAATCGAGTCGACACATCAATAAATTTATAATGATCCACTTTATTTTGCATGCAATGAAATTCAGCTAGCTATTCTACCAATAAAATGTTTCCAGTTAAGTTTACCCACAGTAATAACTTTTAGGTTCGTAAATTTCGTATATTCTGTAATTATACTAGTTTATAAAGGGTCGTAAAACATTCTTTAGAAAATATGCTGCTTGTTGTTGAATGAGAAAAGGAGAAATACTCTGCATACATTTACTAAAGGAACTTCCATCATTAACCACAACAAGAATGCCAATTCTAATAAATTGAAATGTAGGATTTCTAGTCTCAAGTTTTCTTATGAGGACCAATTGCTGGACCATCCTCCATACAGTCCCTACCTAAGTCCTAATACCTTTTTTTCACTTTTCGAATCATTGAGAATAAACTGCAAAGCGAGTGCTGGGGTCTAATAAATAAAGTAAGGTGACATATTCATTAATGGGTCTTGTCCAATAAACATAATACTCTAGAAATATGAAATATTACATTCGGCCATCCTGACAACTGGTCTGTCTTCAGACCCTAAATATATACTACTCAAAATACTCAATTGAACAACTTAATTAAATTAGCTTGAATCAAAATAACTTATAGGTACAATAGATAAAATTTAACACTCGGCCATCCTGAAAATTGGTCTGCCCTCAGCAGAACCTAAATATACTATTCAAAAAATTAACTTGAATCAAAACAACTTATACAATAGCATATAATGAGAATAATACGCTGGATATATAAAATATAACATATTATATCATCGTAGAATACAAAATATATCATCTCAGAACACAAAATATATCATCATATAATTCAAAACATATTATCGAAGAATACAAAATATATCATCGCAGAATACAAACCAGTATTAATCGTTAGAAAAGTATAAAAAAACATAATCCATGGTTTTGAAGTGTCTTTTTGCTTATTTACAGGCAACATGTTCTGCCAAATAAAATACAAAGGCAACGTGATTGCCAAAAAACACTAGCAAAGTTCGCTTAATATGCACGTGTTGCCAAAAAACACTAGCAACGTTTGCTTATAGGCACGTGTTGCCAAAAAAACTAGTGACGTTTGCTTATAGGCACGAGTTGCCAAAAAAACTATCGTTCGCTAATAGGCACGTGTTGCAAAAAAAAACAATCGTTCGTTAATAGGCACGTGTTGCCAAAAAAACTATCGTTCGTTAATAGGCACGTGTTGGCAAAGAAACTATCGTTCGTTAATAGGCACGTGTTGGCAAAGAAACTATCGTTCGTTAATAGGCACGTGTTGACAAAAAAAACTATCGTTCGCTAATAGGCACGTGTTGCAAAAAAACTATCGTTCGTTAATAGGCACGTGTTGACAATAAAAATATCGTTCGTTAATAGGCACGTGTTGACAAAAAAACTATCGTTCGTTAATAGGCACGTGTTGCCAAAAAAACTATCGTTCGTTAATAGGCACGTGTTGCCAAAAAAACTATCGTTCGCTAATAGGTACGTGTTGCCAAAAAAAAACTATCGTTCGCTAATAGGCACGTGTTGCCAAAAAAACTATCGTTCGTTAATAGGCACGTGTTGCCAAAAAACTATCGTTCGCTAATAGGTACGTGTTGCCAAAAAAAACTAACGTTCGCTAATAGGCACGTGCTGCAAAAAAAAACTATCGTTCGTTAATAGGCACGTGTTGACAATAAAAATATCGTTCGTTAATAGGCACGTGTTGCCAAAAAAAACTATCCTTCGCTAATAGGCAAGTATTTTCTTCGGGAGAGAATACTTTTAAAAACAAGAGTGTTTAAAACGTATCTACTGTTTTTTTTTTAGCTCTATATGAAAAATATAAAAGACAACCCTCGTATCTATCTACTTTTTTTTCCTTTTAGTAAAAATTTATAATTCTTAAAGCTTAAAAATTATTCGTAAAAATATATACCGGACCTGTCTCCCGTACTCTAGAGTGGTTATACCTACATAAATTCTGCAGAGCCATTGTATACTACATGTTTGCGGAAATTATAGTCATAAATATTATATCTGTGGCTGCAAACTTATTGACTATATATTTAAGCCTCATTCACTATTATATATTTTCCACATATATAGGTTAATGGTAGCGAACTTCTTCACGTTCTGCTCTTTATCTTCATGATTTATTTTTCGTTGTATAACTTGCATAGTCTAGAATGCTTTTTCTATCAAAAATAGTTGCAATTCTGGCGAAAATGTACAAAACAATGGAAAAAAGAGGTGATGCAGGCTTATGTTAGAATTACAAGTATTACAACTGAAAACTATAATTTATTATTCGCTTAATGCATCAGGGTCTGATGAATTTTTCCTGAAGCATTTTTGTTATTAAACTTTTTTCCTGGCGGAAAACTATCTTCCCTGAAGGATTTGAACAACTTCATAAGCTAATCTGAAGAAACTTTGATGAGCTGCTCTAAACAACTTGATGAGCTGATCTAAGCAACTTTCCTGAGCCGTAAGCTACAACCAACGAACAGGGAAGTAGTTAACGTTCTGTTTCCGCAATCTGTTTCCTTTGCTTTTCCACCGTATAATTCCCAGTGCAAGTGTTAAGCACTTTATTTCATTTTTGTTGTTGCAATTTTATAGACCCTTCAGGTATATAATTCTCAGTGCAAGTGTTAAGCACTTTATTTCATTTTTTTGTTGTAATTTTATAGCCCCTCCAGGTAATGTTTTCATTTAAAAAAACGGAAAATGTAAAATTTTTTTTGAACCTGTATTAAAGTAAATTTGTAAATCTAATAACTTGGATCATAATCAGTACCTTTCCACAATCATCATCAGGTTATTGGGCAGAAACTATTGAGTAGAACGAGATGCAACTAATAATTTTCCAGGTGGCGCCCGCTTTTCTTTCCTTATAATTTACCTTTGAAATTTTTTTTTAATTGAAATCTAAATTAGACTTTTAGAACCGGTAAAATCTACCCTGGAATTGTATTAGTTAACTCGGTAAAGGATCCACACCTAGATTTAACTAGCCGTGGTCATACTTTAATTTTTGGATTTTTCCATTATTTATAAAGTGGTTACAAACTATTGTAACGATAAAAAAAGGGTTGCACATTTTGGGCGCCCAACGTGGGGACAATATTTCCGCTCGGACTGTTCATGGAAAGTTGTAGTCGATCTGAGTATCTAGTAGTAAATCAATCATATGAAGGAGAAAATAATTCAAATTTTCAAATGTAACACATTTTAAAAACATTTTGTACTATACAGGGTGTCTGCAAAACAGTGGAAGGTACATTTTTTAAATATTAACTGATAAGAAATTGAAATATAATCAAGAAATTAATAAAGTGAGTAGTACATGAACTCTGACTGTAAATATAACAAAAAAATGGCAGTAAATAGAAAAAATTTCCCGTTTCGCCACTAATTAACCGTTTTTTTTTTATACAATTTAGGATTTGTATCATTTATTCTTGGTATAGGACATATATCCTTCTTCGGATTAAATCCTTTTGCATTTGGTCAACACATTTGGTTTTATTAGCATCACTTCGTATTTTTCGTTTATGTGATTGCTTATTGGGGTTTTGGTCAACTTATGTTTCTTTTGCTGCATCGGTTACACTATAACCTTGATGTTTTAATGATTCAAACACATTTTTAACAATTCGCTTCGCATCCGGCGATAAATGCACGTTTTTGCCTTAGAGAACGCCACATACTTAGTTTTAAACACAAGATTACTTTTGGAGTGAAATGTTTATTACAAACTAAAATTCTGAGACAATATTAAAAATCATTATCCCGAAATCCCCACTTTCTCTTTTATCTATAAATATTTTAAACCTATTATATATAAATATAAAAAGTGCATTGGAAATGAAGTAAGTACAGGTCAGAGAAAGGAAAACAAGCCATGAAAGCTCTCAAATATTATTTTAGCGGCCAAACATTTCAGTTGTAAAATAATCATCATTAGGCATTATCTTTTCGCTTTTCGAAGAAACGAGTACGATACTGTGCTATTGTTATCTCGGATTAACGACTACCTACTGTGAGTTTTGGTCTTGCATCAATCATGTTGGCATAAGTCAAAACGACATATCTTGGAATTAAGTATACCTTACAACCATTTAGCACCAATCAATATTCCCAACATCGTCTTCCCCCACTTCTGTTTCCATAAATACTCAATCCCATCCTATGACTCGTCTTCGTTAATTATCTCTTATCTTTATCTTTATCTTTGAGGAGTAGACAGCTAGAGATCACGAAATCGCTCTGGGCCCTATTTTTCTTATTTATTGTTTTTTCTTCAACCATTAATTATCATTTATTCAAATTATCCTCTTGGGTGTAGAAGCTGCAAAATTGAACAAAATATCATCTAATTTCATGTGACGTTCTGCTTCTTCTTGTGAATCTTAAAAAATTCACTTCACACTAGAGTGACCATTTTACGACAATAAACAACTACTCTCCGGGCTATATATCCCGACGAGCATTGAATTATATTGATCGAAAACGGGACTCTGTTATCTCATTTTATTTGGAATTTCGGCGTATTTGCACCATCATCAGTGCGAGGTAGATGATTCCAGTCCAGCATAATCATCTTGCGGTATTGTTTGTTGGTTTTAACCTTATATCCTACTGCAAAAGTGTCTTCTTCAGTCGGCGTAAGCTGATTATGCTGGACGGGAATTATCTACCTCGCACTTATGATGGCGCAAATTCGCCGAAATCGGTCTGTCGCTATTTTTCTTTTTTTTTTTAAACTATGCCATAAATATCTTAATATATTATGACATACACTTGTAATACATCATTGATAATAATCTACCAACATCCGGAAATTAAATTATATAAATATCTGTATTTCGAATAATTTATTGTAAATTGGAAATTCCTGAAAATCGTACCATGAGTTATAACCATAAAAGGTTGATTTAGTAGCCTGGAAGGTTAGGAAATATCTTTCCACTGCCGTAGGTACATTAAAAAATATGCACAGAACAGAATTATTTCGGAGATATATATGAGATTCAAAAAAAAGTATCGGAAACCGGAAGTTTAAATGCACGAAATGTAAATAGCTCTGGCTTTCGCCCTCTACAGTATGTATTCGTTTTTTCTTGCTTCCTGATTTATTTGGTTCTTTTTTTGTGATTTGTTATCGTATTAAAATCTACTGGGTTTATATAAATCAGTAAAAAAAATCAATTATATATTCTTTATTGAGTTTTTATATACAGAGTGTTTCCAAAGTATTATTATTGTGTTCATTCAATTTTAAGACAAAAAGTTCCTATAAACATGTTTGACAAGTTTTATCGTTTTTGAGATACAGGGTGCTCAATGTTTTTATTATTTCAATAGATGCAATAACATTGTGATAAACATAAACATAAAAATAGTAAATTTTTTTAAAATTCTGGTTAGTTAGGGTTTTGTAATAGAGGTACTCTATAGTATTGACAATGTTATCAGATCTTCCGTTTTCTGGAAATATAATGAACTTTGCTATTTCGAATGGACCACCATATTTTTTATTTTTTTTATTCCTCAAAAAATACTGATTATTGGCAGGTTTTGTTTTACAAACGGTTTTAAGTGACTCCATGGGAAATGGTCTGAGGCATTGTCATTGTCAGAATCTAAGACGGATTCGGTAAGGTTCGCGACCCTCGGAATATTGTAAGACTTTTTTTTCTTATTAGACCATTTTTGACAACTTTTCAAAAATTTTAACAATTATTTACAGTTTTTTTATAATTATTCACCATTTTTTCAAAATTTTAACAATTATTGACTATTTTTGACCATTTTTTAAAATATTTAACAGTTTTTGACCATTTTTACAGGTTCTGACAATTATTGACAATTTTTGACCATTTTTCAAGATTTTTACAATTATTGACCAGTTTTCCAAAATTTTGACAATTATTGACCATTTTTTACAGGTTCTGACAATTATTGACCATTTTTGACAATTTTTAACAATTGCTGACCATTTTTGACAATTTTTCCAAAATTTTGACCATTTTTCAAAAATTTTGACAATTTTCAACAACTATTGACCATTTTTGACCGTTTCTTATAATTATTGACCATTTTTCCAAAATTTTGACAATTATTGTACATTTTTCAAAATATTTGACAATTTTTGACCATTTTTCAAAATTTTAACAGTTATTGACTATTTTTGACCATTTTTCCGAATATTTGACCATTTTTTGACAGGTTTTGACAATTTTTGAGCATTTTTGACAGGTTCTGACCATTTTTCAAAATTTTAACAATTATTGACCATTTTTGACAATTTTTCAAAAATTTTGACATTTATTGACCATTTTTTTATATTTAACAATTTTTGACCATTTTTCAAAATTTTAACAATGTTTGACAATTTTTGACCATTTTTGACGATTTTTGATTGGTTTTTCACAATTATTGACCGTCTTTGACAATTATTGACAATTTTTCAAAAATGTTCACCATTTTTCAAAATTTTTGACAATTATTGACCGTCTTTGACAATTATTGATAATTTTTCAAAAATGTTTACCATTTTTCAAAATTTTTGACAATTATTGACCATATTTTCAAAATTTTTACAAATATTGACCATTTTTGACAGTTTTTGACAAATTTTGATAATTTTTGACAATTTTTGACAATTTTTGACAATTTTTGACAATTTTTGACAATTTTTGAAAATATTTGGCAATTATTAACCATTTTTTCAAAATTTTGACAGTTTTTGACCATTATTGACCATTTTTCAAAGATTTTTGACCATTTTTCAAAAATTTTAACATATTTGGCAATTATTAACCATTTTTTCAAAATTTTGACCATTATTGATAGTTTTTGACAATTATTGAGCATTTTTCGCTACGCCAGAAATCAGGTTTATCCCTCCGCCTATAGATGTTTCACATCAAAATTTGGAGAGGAAACTAGGGGTGGCGGAGTATTGGGAGAACATGGTGGAGATAATATTGAGGGGCGAGGAGGAATGGATAGGGGTAAGTGGCGTAGTGGAGAGCATGACTAGGTGGAGAGAAGGACCCTATGAGGCATGGTGGAGTGATAGGTAGGGAGAGGACGACGGTGTGAGCGGAGAGTGTGCGAGTGACCACAGCTCGTCTCGAAATATGCTAGGATATTGATTCGGAGGCGGGGGTAACGGCGAGTTTGAGGTGGGTTTGGTTGGTAGGCATCCTCTTGGGGATGAGTCCAACACTGTTTGGGTCCTGGAAACATGAGTTTCCCATATCGACCCGAAAAAAAAGGAAATAGTCTAGAGGATTCATATCGGGTGATTGCGGGGTACATTCGATAAAACTACTCATTCCAATAAATTTTCTGGGAAACACATTATTAAGATATTGCCTTACCGCATGCGCGTGATTGTGAAGCTCCATCATGCTGCAGCCAAATATTTGTAATTATGGTATTATTATTGTAATTTCTAAATTAGAATGCTGTAAGGGGTTTGGTTGCAATATTATTAAAAGTGACTTGTATTTTATATTTCAACTGATAAATCGATATAGCTTAATTAATAAATGAATGATTGCTTAATCGCATTTCCGCTATGTTTTTAACGAGGTTTTTAATGCTTAATAACATTGGTGCGAAACTGCTGATAAACATCGTTTCAAGTCCAATAAACAAAGGATCCCGATAAATGTATTAGTCTGGAAGATCATTAGTTAGGGAGTGACAAACTTTATAGACCTAAACGTTCCAAAATATTTTTTACGAGGTGATAAATTCAATAATTCCTTGTTCTTCCAGAAAATTAGGACTTTAACACATATTCGAATTATTTTTAGTAATCTATGTTATGCTTTTCAGTCAATGCATTTTTGTCTTAATGTCTACGTTGTATATTTCTTTATTTATTTATTTAATATACAGGAAACGCTTTACCACATAAATAACTTACTGACCTAGTTGATGCCAATGCAAAATACTGTAATTCGATTCTCATTTTTTCTGTCAGCCATGCTGGCCAAAACGGATATCATATTATGATTTTCCAACCCCCAAAACCCCTATCTCAAAATTCTTACGCTCGCATATTCAAAATTTTTCATATTTACTGCGAAAAAAATTTTTTCAAATTGCTACTTTGCCACCATCTATCTTTTTTATCATCAATATTATTGAAGCAATTTGAATCAGTTTGTTTAAACGTGAGGCAAGCCAAGCTAAAAAAATGCTACATTATCAAAAAAAACTATTATTCTATGTAAATACCAATACTATCTTCAGATAATTATCAAGACAGTCAAAATACTACTTCGAATTATTCAAACGCTTTTCCAGCTGTACGGGACTAAAAAATATATTCATGGAAACAATTTAAATTCACAACCTACTGCTGATGTTTCCCATAAAAGTTCTTTGTATACCTACCTGAAGCCTTTTGAGACCTAAAACTGTAGAGTCGCCGGTTGCCTTTAAATTAAGATATTTCATTTTCCATTTTCTTTTATTGTTTCGCTTTTTCGATTACTTGCATTTTCCTTTGTAGAATACGACTTTTCAGTTTGCATTTAAGTTTTTAGTCAGTTCTTGATTCCAGTATAGGCTTTAGTCAAAGTGAAATACATTTAAGAAAAAACTCCAATAAATCCAACATAAAAATGAATTCAAGTTTAAATTGTTGTCCACCCACAATAAACAATTGTTGTTATCATCTTCTCAATTTTAATGACTAAGAATTTTTCTCTTTACCCATTATGTCCTCTGTTTGTCTTCTTCTTCTTCTTAGTTTCATTTGAAAAAGTAATATGAGTAGATTCCACAAAGAAAGGGTCCAAACAGAAAATTCAATAGAGAAGGATGTCTCCAACCTTCTTTACCTCTGATATAAATATGTACGAATTAAACGAATACGAAAATGCTGTAATGCTGTAATTAATACATGCAGCTGTATACAAATGAGAGATTTTGATGCTCCCAATGATTCAATTTCTTTCTTCTGTTCTTAGACCAAATGTTTCTATTTCTTTTTGGTCAATATTGGACACAATAAGATCCTTGACAGACACCAGTATCTGTTTTGTAGTTAATCAGTAATATGAATCATTTATCACTTGTATAAGACTAATTATCCTCTCCAAACACGAAACATGGGATGAAATTTCTCCAAATATTTATCCTCGCTATCACGTAGTTCAACCATTCGGAGCCGTTTTCCAAAGTAAATCAATAGTACACCTCCAATTCTAAATAATTAAACAGAAAACAACAAGAGAGCACCAACCACGTCATGTTTTGCTCTTTACTTGTTCTGGTCGTCAGCTTGATAATTTAACATTTTAGTGGAACTCTGGAAATTGATCATTAGTTGTCGAAACTTTAATTTCTTGGAAACTACATCGTTATTCTCAGGAATATCATCCGCATAGGCGAAATATTAAATAGAATGAGAAATACCTTTCTATCCACTTACTCTTGAATATTCATACAGGGTGAATAACCTTCGACCACCAATGGGAACACAAAACGTCTGCCGCTATAACTGTTGTGGGGATATTGTTTTGACGGAGAGTAAATGAAATTTGTAAAGGGGTAATGTATTCAATAATGAAAATAAATCATATAAAACCTTAAATATAACTCTTAAACACAGAACAAATATATTGAGCGTAGAATCACTTGGCCGTGGCGAATATTTCACTGCCGTCGTCCGAGGATATAGATTCCAGTCAGGTGGAGTATTTACGTCCTTATAGGGGCTACGAGGCATCCTCCCTGTTATACTAGGGTTGTTCCAGGAGCGAAATCCAAACAAGAAAATTGTGCGTATGATTGTTCAAACAATTCTAACAATTTTTCACTGGAACGCAAAATACGCACACTATTTTATGTGTTGCATCTGTCTTGTCAAATAAAATAGGTCTAAAAAACTAGCGATGTAAAATCAGCAAAGTTGAAAAAAGAGTGAAAATTTGTTGCTTTTTTGTTGCTAAAACATCAATTTTGCTGCTCGAACCAATCGTGAGAAATCGGCAATAATCCTAGCTTTATAATAATACAATAATTAAATTTCGGATGATCGATCCAAGAAGGACGAGTGAATTTGTTGCTAATTTGTTGCTGCAAGATGCTATAGGAGAAAATTGAAATATAGTATAAATACATTTTTTTTTCAACTAGGCCAAACTTGATAATGTTCAGCTTGTTACGCTCCGATTTTCCGTAAAAAATTGACCATTTTTCTCAAATTTCGACCATTTTTCAAACAACAATTGACATTGACAATTGACCATTTTTTCAAAATTTTGTCAATTTTTGATTATTTATTCAAATTTTAACAATTATTGACCATTTTTGACAATTATTGATCATTTTTGACAATTTTTCAAAAATTTTGACCATTTTAGACCATTTCTCCAAATTTTAACAATTATTGACCATTTTTGACAATTTTTGACAGGTTCTGACAATTATTGACAATTTTTGACAATTTTTTAAAAATTTTGATCATTTTTCAAAAACTTTGACAATTTTTAACAATTATTGACCATTTTTGACAGGTTTTTATAATTATTGACCATTTTTATCAAAATTTTGACCATTTTAGACCATTTCTCCAAATTTTAACAATTATTGACCATTTCTGACAATTATTGACAATTTTTCAAAAATTTTGACCATTTTTCAAAAAATTTGATAATTTTTAACAATTATTGACCATTTTTGACAGTTTTTTATAATTATTGACCATTTATTCAAAATTTTAACAATTATTGATCCTGTTGGACCATTTTTGACAATTTTTTACGAATTTTGATTGGTTTTGACAATTATTGACCGTCTTTGACAATTATTGACAATTTTTAAAAAAATTTGACCATTTTTCAAAAACTTTGACAATTTTCAACAATTATTGACCATTTTTGACAGGTTTTTATAATTATTGACCATTTTTATCAAAATTTTGACCATTTTAGACCATTTCTCCAAATTTTAACAATTATTGACCATTTCTGACAATTATTGACAATTTTTGATTATTTATTCAAATTTTAACAATTATTGACCATTTTTGACAATTATTGATCATGTTTGACAATTTTTCAAAAATTTTTACCATTTTAGACCATTTCTCCAAATTTTAACAATTATTGACCATTTTTGACAATTTTTGACAGGTTCTGACAATTATTGACCATTTTTGACAATTTTTAAAAAAATTTGACCATTTTTCAAAAACTTTGACAATTATTGACCATTTTTGACAGGTTTTTATAATTATTGACCATTTTTATCAAAATTTTGATAATTTTTGACCATTTTTCAAAATTCTAACAATTATTGACCATTTCTGACAATTATTGAAAATTTTTCAAAAATTTTGATAATTTTTAACAATAATTGACCATTTTTTACAGTTTTTTATAATTATTGACCATTTTTTCAAAATTTTAACAATTTTTGACCATTTTTATCAAAATGTTGATAATTTTTGACCATTTTTCAAAATTCTAACAATTATTGACCATTTCTGACAGTTTCTGACAATTATTGACAATTTTTCAAAAACTTTGACCATTTTTCAGACATTTTGATAATTTTCAACAATTATTGACCATTTTCGGCAGTTTTTTATAATTATTGACCATTTTTTTCAAAATTTTAACAATTTTTCAAAATTTTAACAATTATTGACCATTTTTAACAGTTTCTGATAATTATTGATAACTTTCAAACATTTTGACAATTATTGACTATTTTTGACCATTTTTTGAAATATCTAACAATTTTTCAAAAAATTTGACAATGTTTAACAATTATTGACCATTTTTTCAAAATTTTGACAATTTTTGATCATTTTTCAAAATTTTAACGCAGCGTTGGTTATATAGTATCGCGCGATATTTCAATGCGTCTCTCTCTCTCTCTACACTGAACGTACACTATGGCCTGCGTCTCTCTCTCTCAATCTCTTTCTAATGAGTCATCGCGTGACGAACGCTTTTTCGTAACTCATACGTTCCACGAGTTTTCTAGCCTTCCCAAAAGTCCTATGTCGTGCAATAAGAAGCAAGTTTAAAAAATAAATCAATAACCTGTTGCTGCTCACAACTCGGCCTGTCTGACTGTAAAGAGTCAGCAACAAAATAGAAACCGGAAGTCTAAAGAGTCTGAAAAACCGGTATACGTACAAACTGACCACGCTGCCTTAACTCTATTATTCCGTGATAAAATTTGTTGCTAGTTTTAACGCACTCTGTCCACCGAACATAAACAAGACAAGAAGGGTCACAGCAACATCGCAGGTTTCTTAGACCTAAATAAAATATCTATTTAGAAGAGCTACTAAATCATCATTGTTTATAAATTCATCATAATCGCTTTCAGATGAGCTATCGACATCATCTGAAAAATCCAGCCCTCCAACATACTGTAATGTTTTTGTTATGTATTTAAATAGTTTTTACATGTGGGATAAAATTATACACACTACTATGGCTAATTACTATTTATTTATTTAAAGAAACAAACACTGTATTAAACTTAATTTATATATACACTCTACTTAATGTCTACTTATTTATTTACACTCGGTATAATAGTTCTAATTTATTTTTACCACTTGAATATTACACTATTTATCTTTACTATTTCATTCACTGTCCGATTACTAAGAACTTCTGTGAACTAACTCTTTACTGTCCGTTTCACCAACTTTTCATCTCACTCACTCAAAAACCCGCGCATATATAGTCCTTCTCAACTTTCGACAATTCCAGTACCTTCCGCGCTCGTCCTATGCACAAGCAAAGCAACTTCTCTAGAATGTTCTCGAAAGCGCATTCACCAAAATTTATAATCGAGAGACAGGGCCGGCTTTGAGTTGGTGACCTCGCAACAATACTACAATTCAACACCAAAAAAACTTGTTATAACACCAATTATTTGCAAAGTGTTAACAGTATTCGCCAAATACTTGATGTACTAGACAAGTGAGATAACTATATCGATTGTTTCATATCAATAGCTATTGGTTAAGCATATTTACGCAAACGCCCAACCAGTGAGGAATACTCAGTTGCGTGCAAGCTGTAATTAATGTTTAATCAAAGAAGTAACAAACGTAAGCACCGTATTTACAGACAAACTCGTGACGTAATACTTAAAGTGTACCATTATTTTATATCAGTTAAATAATAATATATAAATTATTTCAATTAGTGTAGATATTTACACATATTTTAAAGAGTTTTATTTCTTATTTCAATAGACACAGGGTATAAGGAATAGCAAAATAGGCAATCTTTGAAAATTCCACTATACAATAATTTTGTTCGTATACACTTGAACAGACGCCATTCTCCATAATAAATTTATTCGTCTGACGAATGGTTGTCGCTGGGGCGAAGCCTTTATCTCCCTAGTTTGAATTTTGTACATCTAAGTAATTGGTGACTACTGTACCATATTTGTCCTGCTGGAACAATTAATGTCTAATGCGCATGACTCGTAATTTGTAACTGCTTGCTGGAACAAACCTAAAGGTTGCAAACTTGGCTAGAGCACATGGTACCTAATTATACGACCGATACAAATTTCAATAGAGTATATAACATTTCATTATATTTCTTCGTTTATTCTCCTCTTTCAACTTTTCCCTCTATTTCCGCTCTCTCGCAAAAATGCTAATAATAACCTATTACTTAGGTTTTTTTTTATATTTTTCCGCAGTGAATCAAATCGACACGCGTTCGGAATTTTTCGGTGCAAAACGAGAAAATTATATTGAACGGTGTTTTGGGTAGAGTAGAGAAACAACTACGTTTTCATTTCGCCTAACATATAAATAACGATAACATTTCATTTTCCGGAAATAAATAGCTATGACATTATCGGCGAAGAAATTTACTAGCGACTAATTGAGTGTAAAATGTCGTTTCCTGCTACTGGAATTAAGGTTACGATATTTTTCCATTTACTCTTATCTTTGTTGGAAAATCTTGAACAGCTTGAAAATCGAATGTTACTCAATAACTAGACATAATATACTTGTTAAACGAACGTAGATGTCCTCGTGTAAAATAATCGTTCCGTGAAAATTACTGCTGTATACGTTTTATTCTGAATATAAAATACACTGCTCAATGTTTGAACTGGTACAACAAATAAACTGCTCCACAAATTACGATCTCTGGTCACCAAGTGTATGGTTTCCTCTAATATAATAATACTAATAAAGGTCTTTTATTTTTTTTCATACAGTTACAAATAAATATATAAAAAAAATTAATAAGAGCGAGGAAAAAAACGCATTGAATATCAGGTGACTACCACACCAAATTAATATGACAGTCTATGTTTTTATACGCTTTATATTAGCTTCATTTGTATGATTTGGGGTATCAAATGCCTTCGAAAAATCGATTAGATTTAATATTGTTACGCGAGCTACTGCATTAATATGCTCACTTAGTGCCCCCAGTGAAATCCCCATATGAGACGACTATGGCTCCTCCGCCCAATTTTCGAGAAACATCGAGAATACCCACCGCATCCAGTGCATCCGCCAGAACGTCGAGCGAATTCTAGAAATACGACGCGCGAGTATAAATAGGCCACGAGCATCGCTGCAGGAATTAGTCAATCAGTCAGTGTTGATACCGAAGGAAAGTAATCGCGCCTCGATAAAGTGTTTATTAAGTGACTCTCATATAAATTATAATTAGTGTGTTTAGTGTATTACATAAATTATTAAATAAGGACTGAATTACATATAAATCTGTAAATATAAATTAATTGTAAATATAAATTAGAATAAACGTTACAATATCGTCAAGTTGACGTTATCCCTTTCTTCTAAGATATCGTCCGTAATGTTAAGAAAGGCTGTATGACAATTATGTAGGGGTCTAGAACCTGACTGAAAATATGGAAGTGATCCCAGGTTATTAAGTACGGAGTGCCACAAGGTACACTCCTAGGTCCGATTTTATTTACAGTACCTACATATAAATAATTTGTTAATAAATATCTAAAGGAATTATTACATATTTTGCAGACGACACAGTTGAATACACTATACTGCAGACACTTGGGATGAAAATAAAAATGTGGCTGAAGGCGACTTACCTTAAAACCTTACAACTTTGCCCAGGGAATTCTTGTTTTTGACTAATATCGTTTTGGGGGATTTTTATTTGCAAATTGCGTTTATGCCAAAAGTTTTATTTTAGCTTCACAAATCGTTAGCTACAGTGTTGTTTGGCTAACTTCCGGGGAAGTACCCGAAACAAAAAATAAAATGGGAGTGGGCAAAGTTGTAAGCAATATTTGCAACTTTGCCCACTGACTTAAAATTACCAAAAAGCAATGTTAACCGCGTTAATAGTCAACTTAAATGTTTTTAAAAAGGTTTCTGCGTGTATGGGAGTTGAAAAAACAAACGAATATGTTTTAAAATAAATTTTTTATTACAAAAATGAAAAAATGTCTTGAAAATTTAATACATTAGAAAAACTTAAAACTAGGTTACAGTTTCACTGTTAAAAAAACAAATTCTTACTTATAAAAAAATTTACAAAATAAAAATTTTTTCCCAGGTAATATTCAGTCTAAAGTTTGAATCTTTCGAGGTTTTCACTAAAAAAATGTCGACCTCTTTTTATCTCAGGCTCATTAAGAATCATTTCTATATCGAAAAAAGTTATATCACGGACATCATCACAGTTGGGGTAAATATAGTAACTTTCGTTTTTTCTTAAACATTTTATGGTGTAAGTGTCACAAGTGACAAAATTTTGCCAATGAAGTGCTTCATGGTATTTTTTGTTGCAAAACGAACAACAACATATGTTCCTTCTTCTAGATCATATGGGCTAAATTCGTTATTAGGTTCAGGTACACATTTGCCTGCTTCTGCCTCTTCTTCGATTACTTTCATAGTGTCTTCTTCATCATCGTCTTGAACATTGGCTTTGGTTGATGTATGCGCTCCTGACTCCTCTTCTTCAATTCTATTTTCGTCTGTTTCATTTTCTTTATTACCTAGATCCTCAAATCTGACCGATTCTCCAGGTTTTATTTTTAATGTTGTTTTCTTTCCTGTTTCACCCTGATTACCTTTTCGTTCTTTGAGATAACACGATAAGGCAGTGTCGATCTCTCCCGCAACGTCTTGTTCAAATCTTTTGTTTGGCATCTTTTTCAAAACTTCGTGAGGATTGAATGGAAAAATTCCTGTCTCCCGGAAACCGCTTTGTATAATCTTTTTGGCATTAGTATGTATTTTTTCCATTAATTTCGAAAGTTGCGGGAAAATGCTTTTCTCAACACGGCTGTTTTAATTTTATATCTGTCAATAAGGACCTCCAAGCTTGCTTCACTGGCCTGAATAAACCAACATCCAACGGCTGATTAATTTGCGTCGAATTCGGTGGCAGAAATACAAATCTGATGTTAAGTCTTTGACAGGCTCGAACAATATCAACATTGATGTGTGAAGATAAATTGTCTCCAATTACAACTTTTGGACAATTATTGTCTTTTTTGCCCAAGGGACAATTATTTTCTGGAACCAGTCTTCGAAAGTGCCCGAGTCAAACCACCCTGACTTGCTTCTATTGTAAACTGTTTGTGGTGGTCCTCCAGTTCACCGGTGGCTGTTGCAGCAAACATAAGAGAAACGGCACTTTTGGTGGAATTCATAATATACCTCTCAGGATATTTGGTTCCTCTGCGAAAAATGCCAGGATTGTCGCTTAAGTTTGTTTCATCGTAGTTGATTATATATTCAGGCTTAACTCCATCTACTGTAATTCCGAGGCGGTTGAAGTAATCTTCCATTTCTTCTTCATTCTTTTCAGCACTAGAGCGTTTTAAATTTTGGCAGTGTCTTTTAGTCAAAAGGTGTTTGTATCTGCGAATAAAACTGTCCAGCCGAACTTTTCCAGAAATATTATCTGTAAAGATTTTGTTTCTTAGTCCTTTACTATACAAATAGTTTTTAATTCGCGTCCTAATCTCTATCATCGTCAATGGTGAACCAAATTCTGCACATGCTATAACAATATCTACAACGTGGCTTTCTTCGATGTTTGTGAGTGCTGTTGGATGGCCAACATTTTCGCAGTGTTTTTCTTTAACCTTGTTAAGAATGGTTTTGCGGGGAATGTTAAATTAATTTTCGGCTTCCCTAGAGCTCATAGCTCCAGTCTTCACAGCATTGACAGCTTGTAACAGTGTTTGTTCTGTGTAATTTTTGTAATGGCCCGCTTCTAACTTTCTCCTGTTACCACGTGCTATATCTTCTGCAAAAAATATAAAACAAGTGTTTTTAGAATAATTTTAATTATTACTATAATATGATAATTGTTATTAATATTATTATTATTGTAATTGTTACTATTGTACGTGAAGAAAGCATCCAAACCAAAAAATTAATTAATTTATATTGAAAAAACCCACTGAAAATTTGGGTAACAACATTGCCCATTTCTTAATATCGCCAATATGGGATTTCTAATAAATACAACTCAAATTAAACATAATTACGTTGGTAAGAAAGCATCACAGTTATAGCAAATTTCGTTAAATTATATTGAACAACAAACTCACCTTAGCTTTTCATGTTAAAAGAAGCTTTCGCGACCGTTAGGACACTTTCACAGTGTTGCCAAAGTTATATAAAAAATATAGTTTACCACCTTGCGTCTGGGCAAAGTTGTGGCCTCTGGGCAAAGTTGTAAGGTTTTTACGGTATATAATATTAAATATTGATTTGACAGTATGAAATTAACTATTAGCTTTGAAAAAACAAAATACATTGCATTTGGCTGTGACAGAAGAAAAGAACCTCATTTCAATAATATATTATGGATAGAGTCGGAAGGAACAAAAATTGAGATCTATGAAACTAATTACATCCGTTATTTAGGCGTAGATATTGACAACTATTTAAAATGGAATATACACGCGAAAATTCTAGCTAGTAAATTACGTTCGAGATACTATTTAAATTTAAGCAACTTAAATATATTCTAAATTTATCACAAATAAAAGTCTTATACCATTCTTTTGTTCAATCACTTCTTCAATACGGAATAGCCGCTTGGGGAGGAATTTATTCCAGTCACCTAGATCAAATAGAAATAATTCAAAAATACCCTTTAAAAGTCATGTTAAGTGAAGAAAAAACTTACCCAAGTGGGATACTTTTTCTGGAATCCAGAATCCTTGACAACTATGTGTATATCGTATCATGTGTTCACAACATCTGAACAGGAACAAGTTGAAAGAAATTGAACAAAAGTATGAAACACGACACAATGTAAGCAAACAGTTTCAATCTGGAAAAGCTCACCGAAAAATAGGACAAAGGAGTTTGATGCGGCCGTTGATGCCACATCAGTTGAAATGACAACACATTTCATGCTGTTGTAAAGAATAGGATACCTTCGATTTAGTGGGCTGGAATTCTATAGGATGACTGGTTCTCTCGCATAAATAATAACTGTATTTTGTCAACAATTCAGTAAACTTTAATAAAAATTAACGTTGAAAATACATACAGATGGAACGATGAATATAGACAAGCCTTTTAGTATGAAATAGTAATTATTAGAACGATCTTACTCTTTCCTTTCTGGTTTTAAAAGCACTATGCACTTGAAATATAACTTTGCTTCGGGTTTGAATCACTATACAAACTTTAACTTTATAGAAAAATGCACTTATTATGCAGGAAATGAAGGAATTAAATTAATTACTACGAAACTTGACCCATTTGGTCTGAAAATATCGGTTTTATACCGGTAAAGGAGTGGTAAGTCTTAGCTGGGAGACCGATCGGGAAACTCAACAGCGACTCGACTGTCTCAGGGAGATAATGCATTAAGGCGCGAAGTGTGCGTTTGATCACGCCTACTTCAACTGCCGAAGAATAATAGTAAACATTGCAAGGCGCCGGTCAGACGCCAGGGAAAGGAAACAAAACGCAATTTTGAACTAAGGTAGAAGTATTTTGGAGGCAGTGGCGCGCCGGTAGGAATTTCGAATGAAAATAAAAGGACTAAAATATAACTGGACATGAATATACAAAGGAACTAAAATATAAATATACAAATTGTTAAACGTGTGGTTTCAACAGAGTTTTGAATTAATTGCACCACGTATATATTGTAAACCACCAAATTACATTAAAGAAATTGGTAACAGATTCAAATTTCAAAAAAAAAATTAAAATCTGGTGACCGAAAGACACATTATACATGCCTAAATTGATTTTTAGACCTACCTCATCTGTCTGATATTTGACACAAATATTTAACTATACACATTACATTTTGCTAACCAGCCAGCAACCACTATTATATTGTTGTAAAGGTCCAGATCATCTAATTAGTTTAAAACAAAAAAAGGTATTTGTTTTATCAACAGATGTCGAAGAATAAAAATATATTATTCTACGCTTCACAACTAAATACGACAATTTTACAGGAAACTGTATTAATTCATTTCTGTCTCAAATCCACGTGATTTGTTGTCTCGTTCGAATTTTGGTTTGTGACTTAGAGGTGAGATGTCGCTATTTTCGCAACAAAAATATTTCCGTAACTGGACAATATGTACCGTTGTTGATTATAGTCACATTTCAGTCCGAGATTAACTCTCGGACGATAACATATACCTTGTACTGATGAGGCGCAATACGCCGAAACCGGTCTACAAGTTGTGTTATCCCTTCTAGTTGCAAACCAGAATGGTTGGTTTAAATCTTGTAGATTTACCAACCCCGTTTGACTTAGAAGTGTAATTCAATATCTGTCGGGGCATGTAGCCCGGGAAGTAGTTGTTTCTTCTTCGTTGAACGGTCACTGTTTTTTAAAAATATTTTTCAAAACTAGTTGTGAAGCGTAGAATAATATATTTTTATTCTTCGACATCTGTTGTTAAAACGCTTTACTAAATACGACAATTTTACAGGAAACTGTATTAATTCATTTTTGTCTCAAATCCACGTGATTTGTTGTCTCGTTCGAATTTTGGTTTGTGACTTAGAGGTGAGATGTCGCTATTTTCGCAACAAAAATATTTCCGTAACTGGACAATATGTACCGTTGTTGATTATAGTCACATTTCAGTCCGAGATTAACTCTCGGACGATAACATATACCTTGTACTGATGAGGCGCAATACGCCGAAACCGGTCTACAAGTTGTGTTATCCCTTCTAGCTGCAAACCAGAATGGTTGGTTTAAATCTTGTAGATTTACCAACCCCGTTTGACTTAGAAGTGTAATTCAATATCTGTCGGGGCATGTAGCCCGGGAAGTAGTTGTTTCTTCTTCGTTGAACGGTCACTGTTTTTTAAAAATATTTTTCAAAACTAGTTGTGAAGCGTAGAATAATATATTTTTATTCTTCGACATCTGTTGTTAAAACGCTTTACTAAATACGACAATTTTACAGGAAACTGTATTAATTCATTTTTGTCTCAAATCCACGTGATTTGTTGTCTCGTTCGAATTTTGGTTTGTGACTTAGAGGTGAGATGTCGCTATTTTCGCAACAAAAATATTTCCGTAACTGGACAATATGTACCGTTGTTGATTATAGTCACATTTCAGTCCGAGATTAACTCTCGGACGATAACATATACCTTGTACTGATGAGGCGCAATACGCCGAAACCGGTCTACAAGTTGTGTTATCCCTTCTAGTTGCAAACCAGAATGGTTGGTTTAAATCTTGTAGATTTACCAACCCCGTTTGACTTAGAAGTGTAATTCAATATCTGTCGGGGCATGTAGCCCGGGAAGTAGTTGTTTCTTCTTCGTTGAACGGTCACTGTTTTTGAAAAATATTTTTCAAAACTAGTTGTGAAGCGTAGAATAATATATTTTTATTCTTCGACATCTGTTGTTAAAACGCTTTACTAAATACGACAATTTTACAGGAAACTGTATTAATTCATATTTGTTTTATGTTTAGTATTAGTACTTTTATTTTTATATACAGGGTGTTTCTAAATTCATGCGACAAAATTCAGGAGGTGATTGCTCGTATGAAATTAAGATGGGTCTTTCCTATAACAAAATTTCCTCAGCCAACCCCTTTCCGAGATATCACCCTCAAAAGGTTTTGACTAAAATTGAGGTTTTTTTTTCTAAAATTTCAGTAAAGCTAGAAACTTGAAATTCTGTAATTTTAGTGCACTCGCAAAGGACTAACCACGGATATTTTTTCAATATTTTCAATATTAAAAAAATTATAAATTATGTGTTTTTTATTTTTTTTTTGCAGCTATTGGTTTTGGGGAAAAAATTTAAGAATAAAAAATTTTTTTAAATAAAACAAGGATTTTAAGTTGAATTTTATTCCATAAAACTCCATTTCGAAAAAACGTTTTGATATGAAATAAAGTAAGGGTTGCTAATTTCACCCCCGTATAATGTAACAGGAATATTGAAAAAATACCCATGGCTAGTCCTTTGCGAGTGCACGAAAATTGCAGAATTTCAAGTTTCTAGCTTTACTGAAATTTTGGAAAAGAAAACTCAACTTTAGTCACCACCTTTTAAGGGTGATATCTCGGCAAGGGGTGGGCTGAGGAAATTTTGTTATAGGAAAGACCCATCTTAATTTCATACGAGTAATCACCTCCTGAATTTTGTCGCATGAATTTAGAAACACCCTGTATATTTTTTTAATATACACTGTGTCCGTAAAGTATGGAACAAATTCATTTTTAGCTAAACAGACCATTTTAAGAAATAATCCTGGAACACTTCGATTTTTGATTTTAATTTACCGTATTTTAAAATAATAATCTTATATACAGGGTGAATTACTTTCGAGTAATGACGTCACCGTCATTTTATTTAAATGGAACACCCCCATTTTGTCTCAATTTTCGGATTACTCTAGCTGAGCTGATTCCAAAAATGTATCACATGTTGATTCCAATTGGTACAGGGTGGACAAAAATACAATAGTTTTGTGTGTGCTCATAAAGTAACGCGTAACATTCTTTATTAGTTAAATTAACAATATTATCAAAAATACTTTCTGTCTAGCGGCAATTGGTTTAAATGTAACACCCTGAAGTTGTACTTGTGGTCTATCAGACAGAATATGAAAGAAATTATTTCTTATCAATTTAAAAAAAACATAGTCGTCTAATTTTTTGTGAAATGTCATTATTTGTTTAGTAATTTATTGATGTTCAGTGACAGTTGAGTACTACAAAATTTTTGGTATTCGTGAATGTTTCAATTATTGCTTAGATTTAATTAGAAGTAGAAATGGAGTTAAGTGTAAAACAAAAAATTGAAATACTTATGATGATTGTGTATGGAGACAGATCGCGAACTCAGATGGAAGTGTGCAATTTGTTTAATGGTAAATATCCAGAAAGACCTATAACGCGTTCAACAGTCAGTAAGATTGAAAAGAAATTTCGAGAAACTGGTACGGTTGAAAATGTACGCAAATCAGGTCGTCCCTCTGCAAATGCTAATACAGCATTAGAAGTTTTACTTAGTTTTGAAGAAGATGCGCACACTTCTGTGCGTAAAGTTAGTCGCGATATCGGTGTTAGCAAAACAACGGTACACAAACTATTAAAGCTTGAAAAATGGCATCCTTATAAAATCAAACTTGTGCAGGAATTAAACGAAGATGATCCCGATAGAAGAATCCAATTTTGCGAAAAAATGATGGATAAATGTCACCGAGACCCTCTCTTGATACAAAACATTATTTTTTCTGATGAGGCCACTTTCACGTTAAATGGCGAGGTTAACCGTCAGAATTGTAGATACTGGGCAAAAGAAAACCTCCAAGGGATGCGTGAGCATCATAGACAATACCCGCAAAAGGTAAATGTATGGGCTGGAATTGTAAGAAATCGAATCATCGGACCCTACTTTATCGAAGGTAATTTAAACGGGGCAACGTACCTTGAGTTTTTAAGGGGGTATTCGTACCTACTTTACGTAATTTGTTTCCCAGCAGACGTAATCCTGGAGGTTTTGATGAAAGTTTATGGTTTCAACAGGATGGTGCACCTCCACATTATGCTGTAGATGTTAGAAGGTACCTAGATGAAATTTTTCTGAACAGGTGGATTGGTAGACGTGGACCTATTGAATGGCCAGCGAGGTCACCAGATTTCAATCCTTTGGATTATTTTATGTGGGGCCATCTGAAGAATGTTGTGTATCAAACGAAACCAGCAAATATTCAAGAATTAAAAGAGAGAATTCGGACAGCAATAAACAATATTTCTCAAGACACAATAAACAAGGTTCAACAAGAATTTGTACACCGTTTGGGTTACTGTCAAATACAGCAAGGGCTGCAGTTCGAACATTTATAAAGTCATGTATTTCATAAGTATTTTTGATAATATTGTTAATTTAACTAATAAAGAATGTTACGCGTTACTTTATGAGCACACACAAAACTATTGTATTTTTGTCCACCCTGTACCAATTGGAATCAACATGTGATACATTTTTGGAATCAGCTCAGCTAGAGTAATCCGAAAATTGAAACAAAATGGGGGTGTTCCATTTAAAAAAAATGACGGTGATGTCATTACTCGAAAGTAATTCACCCTGTATATTAGATTATTATTTTAAAATACGGTAAATTAAAATCAAAAATCGACGTGTTTCAGGATTATTTCTTAAAATGGTCTGTTTAGCTAAAAATGAATTTGTTCCATACTTTACGGACACGGTGTATGTGTGTATCTTAACATGTACAATATGTATTTTACATTTAGCAGAATTGGCCATCTACAGTATCTTTAGTGAATGAAGATGACCACGCACAAATCATTAAGTTGATTTCTGTGGTTTCATTTATTTCCGTTTTTTTTAACATTGTATAAAAACTGTTTACTTTTCTTGGAAATAAATTATATTATATTATATTGTGCTTATCAACGTGAGTCCTTACCTCCTTCTCAATGACTCTTTAAAATCTTTGACATGGTTGGTAAAATACTTATAGGACGTAAATCCTTGAATTCGCTGGGGTTATTAATTTTATGTATTCGCATATTCTGTGCTTTTTTCCACTTATCGGGGAATGTATTATTTGTTTAACACGTATTAATAATATGAGTAATATACGGCACAATGTGAGGGCAACATTGTAATATCATTTTTATATTTTAACCATCACACTCCAGTGCATTAGATGTTATGTTATGATTTATTGCATTTTAATAACAGCCAAAAAACGCCTCTGCATACTTTCAATAAGGTCGTTGAAGTAGCTTTGATCGATTTGTCACCAAAGTTGGGGTAAAAGTTTTTGGAGTGTTTGTGGGGGTGATTCATGAGAATTCAAGGCTCCTTATAGCTGGTACCAAGCTTGCTCGATGAGATTGAGGCTGATGATGAGGCTTGATGCGGGATACCATGGAAGTCTAAAGCGTATTTGACTATTAATGCACCATGCGGTCGAGCATTATCGTCTAAAAACAAATGCCTCCCCAAACAGCAACTGTACCACCTCTGAACACATGAACTTCCTGGGCGTAAGCCCAGCACTGTTGTGGAAAGTCTTTGATGCGATAATTACGGTGAAACAGTGTCGATCGTGGTTAGTACTTGGATGGGTGAAAACCGAGGTACCGAGTCCATGGATGTTGGGCTCGATAAAGATCTCTACCACTGGTTAGAA
Source organism: Lochmaea crataegi (assembly GCA_947563755.1). Taxonomy (NCBI): domain Eukaryota; kingdom Metazoa; phylum Arthropoda; class Insecta; order Coleoptera; family Chrysomelidae; genus Lochmaea; species Lochmaea crataegi. The sequence continues at coordinate 14,416,024 of OX387430.1, forward strand.
TACTAGTGGGTTCGGCAAACTTTCCGGTTAGGGGTATGTGATTAGCCTCAGTTGCAGAAATAGATTATCAGAAAACCGTCCATATCTCGACTCATCTGTGAACAATACGGACCTCCATTCAGCATTCCAATTCACATTTTCATGCCAATCGAGCATGCATATGACTTTGTGTTAATGGAACTCTTCTTAATAGTCTCAAAAGTTTACCTCGTGTAATCTTCGACGAACTGTTTCAATTGAAACCGAACCAAAACAAACTTATTTCCATTTTCTGCAAAGCTGCAGCATATTATTAAAGTATGGAAATGTTTCCAAGAAAATAACTATGTAGTTGCCTAATTTTAAGTTAAATGGTCTTCCATCCGAGCTATGAAAACCTACTCTAGTCTAGACAGAAACCAAACAACGATCCCAGTTCTCAGCCAATTCTGATATCGGCGTATCCATTGTAATCTTCTTTTCTGAGCTATGGTTAACAAAAAGGATTGCTTTTTTCCATACAGTTTATGTTGGAATTTTTGTTAATGTTTTCAAAAATCAGCTCCGTCTGGTTCCAAATCGGTTCAACTGAATAAGACTTGTTTTTCGGCAGTCTCATTTAAACCACGGTGCTGCTTAAGCGGCTTTTATTTCAATTAACTCATAACAATGTGCTTGTTGCATCGTTATACATTTGAATTTAACTCGCCCAGTGTAAGTTGGCACTTGAGATGTGCGCGAACAAAAAATAACAGACACTGCTTGAATAAAGATAGATATATTTAGCGGACTACTCTCGTACGACCCTCGCACTTTGCTTCAACATAGTCGTAGTTAAGTTCCTTCGATGTCTTGAAAATTTAAAATTCTGGTTAAACTACCATCTTCAGCATGACTGTCTTCAGAAAAATCAAAATCAGATAATGGGTTCCTGTCGTGTAGCTTCTTCCTTCATAAACTTTAATAGATTGGACACTAGTTCACGGCATTGACCACTTAAAGGTTTATTTTTTAATTTACTTTTAAACTCCATTCTAATAATTATAACTAAACTATAAGCTAAAACCACACCTTCTATAAACTAACTACTGATGATAATAATTACCGTAACTAAAAACTACTATAATACTACTACGCCACTGGAATTACTGCGATATTAACCGTTTGCGGTCAAACAGAGACTGGGGTTCTCCTTTTCAGTGAGTCTCGAGCGACAACTTACAATGGGCGAGCTATATAAAATGATGTTATGAAGGATGCATTCTTCATACCTCAAAAAGGGGGATATCTAGCAACATCTGTAGATTTTATTATCAATTAGAAACCCATATAAATTGTAATACACATCTAAGCAATCGATATTACACGTGACGTCTCTACTAAAAGCATTAATAAAAATATACTAAAAGAAAAACGCAAGCCCTATTTTACGCTCATATTTTTGTTCAATAACAGGTCTTTTTTCTTTTATTTTTGGATCGGATAGCTGGTAAATATATTCGTTAAATTAAATTGCTTTCCTTTTATTCCCACTTTTCAAAAATACACTTTTATCAATAAAGTTTCTCTCAAAAATACTTAGAGGCTCCGTTCAAGATACTATAAATTTCTAACACAGTTCTTTCCGTAGATCAGGATTGTTTTTCTTATTTGACTTGATTATGCAAATGAGTAAAATTAAATATCTTTACAGTATCAAATATTTTGTAATCTTTGACAATATTAAACACTTCACGACTAAACAAAGTTGTTATTGATCAAAATACACCTTGAATTCCATTACTGGAACACCCAGTTCTTTTGTTATGTTTTTTATATTAGGTCAAAACGCAAATTGATCATTACCGCTCAAGCATAGTGTCAGTTATTTAGTAATAGACCCTTTAATTTTTCTTTTTCACTTTTTATTGACTGGTAATTGTTGATAACCGATAATGTCCGTGAATATACAGAACTTGAGATTATATCTTGTCGTTTTTTTATTATCTGAAGGAGCCTACAAAGGATTGTTATTATATTTGGTAAAAATTTCGGCAAATTTTTCATTGAAGTCAAAAACTATTAAGGTATTTACCAAAAAAATATGCTTTTGTTTGAACTGACCATTGTATGGACGACGATCCCCTAATGACACCACAACATTTTTGGTCATGCACAATGGTTGTCCTGCTCATTTTAGTCAAGTTGTCCGTCAATATCGTGACATTACATAGATTGGACGAGAAGACCAAGTCAATTCGCCTGCAAGATCGCCCAATTTCAATTCATGCGATTTTTGTTTTTGAGATTACTTAAAATCATTAGTTCATGCTGTTCCAATACAAAATCGTATTCAGCTGTGGAAAAAAATAGAGGGTGCATGTAATGATATTCAAAATGATCAAATTTTTAAGTTTCTTCAACAAAAGTTTTCCATTCTTTCCTGTTAATTGCTGATAGTTTTGCTTCCATAATTGTTTTCCTTTAACATTTTGACTATGTTGTTATCCCAAAATTCTTTGGTCTACCTCCGCTTTTTTTTACAATCTCCTTTTCTTCCCAAACATTTTTTACTGGTCTAGTATCTTCCATTCGCTGTAGTTGTCCCCACCAGCTCAGTTGTCTTTCTTTTATATAATCTATTTCATGTCTATTGCTTGAATTCTGCTCTTCATTTTTTGGTCCAGTACCCACGTTTCGCTGCCATAGGTATATATTGTTATGGATTTTATGGAATCGTGATACGATTGTATCAAATTAAATTTAAGATCACGTTTGTTAGAATATAAATTCAAATTATTTTATATTAACAATGAAGTTTATAATTATTTTAACAATTTTGATACATCCTGTATACATATTTTGTATAAGGACGGATGTCAACATTTCATACAACATATCTAAAGGCTGATTCATTATAATAATTATTTGGAGTATAATGTCAATAGGATATACAATCGGAAGGTAATGTTTGTAAGTCACTATTGTAAAGCATATAAGTTGAATATTAAATTTTATAAAGTTATTAACCAGTGGTAATGATACTCTGATTTTGTATAATTTGTGAAGTTTAGATAGTAATATTGTAAATAAATATTTTATAGAAATATGTCAAAGTAAAAATTTAAGTACTTACCCGAAATATTAAATAATATTGGTTGGTAAGATGTTTTGAAAAGGAAGTGGAAATTAAAAAAAATAAAAAGGACGTTGTTAAGGGGAAACTAGGGAGTTGTTGACTGGGATCGCAGGAAGTGTCAGAGAATTCCTGTTTGGTGTAAATTTCTTTCCTGGTAGAAAAAACCAGAAGGAAAGAGTTGTGTATTAAGTGCCAGAACGAGGTCTACGAGCGAGTTGTGATATATCTGTCCACATTAGGACAACCTATTCATGCATATGGTGAGATAACCAATTTATTAATATATTGAATTTGCGATCCAGTAAATTTTGTTCGAGCTATATATCATAATTGATTAATTAATAAATATTTGGAGGAGTTAATTGATGTGGCCAAGAGCTGAAAGAAAATAAAAACTGTTACGGTTCTTATTTACAACAATTTATTTGCTTCAAGAATTTGAGGTTATAATAGAAAAACTAACGCATTGAAAGTGATTAAGAGTGTATAAATAAGGTATTTAATTATAGGTTGCATTCATTATTATTAATAGTTGCATACTTACGTTAAATTTTATATCAAATTTTCTAATATTCGCATGATACTAAAGAAAGTGGTATTAATATTTGATTTAGGTTACGTTCTCACATTTCTGTGAGGAAAATTGATCAGCTGTTGAAACGGAGCGAACATTTTACGTTCCGTAATTCGAAGTGGTGCGAATATTAGTGGTAAGAGTATTTCACAGTTTTATTATTGCCCACATGACAAATTGTTATGTTATACTGTTGCTTGTAATAATTCATTTCATTGTTTAATTTCATTTTAATTTTTTTTAAATTGTTTATTAAATCAGAATCAGAGTATATCACTATTTCATTTCGTACGTACAAGTAAACATAAATTAAATAATTAGATTGGAACGCCATCTACGAACCGACATCTATAGTATCCTTGAAACACGACCTTGAGGTAAGTAGTCGAATCTCTTTTTGAGAAGATGTGGCAAAAGTATAGAATTCTATTAGACAAATAAAACGAACCCAACACTTAGAAAACTAGCATAACAAAATGTATGACATAACTCAAACAACTTAAACATATAATACAAATTAACAAACACGCAAAAATTATTATTCCATAATAATATATCGGTCTAAAAACTGTTTGGAATACTTTCTTTTTGGTTCTTTTTGAGATTTTTTGTTTATTTAAATCCAGGTTTCAGCATGTGGTATGATTTTATGGCTTTTTCTGTTCTTTCTATAATATCCCTTTCCAGGTTACCATTTCTGTCAATTGTTGTTCCCAAGTATTTGAAGTAGGTAACTTGTTCGATTATACTTTCGTTAATACGTATGTTGCACCCTCGGTTCAACCTTTCTTGATTTTTTGATATCATCATTATTTTTGTTTTCTTTGCGATTATTTCCATTCAATTTAATTTTAGAGTCCTGTTCCATATGTGTATATTATTTTGAAGTTCTTTCTCTTTATTAGGGCCATTATAACAAGATCGTCATCAAATGCACATTCACTTATCTTAAGTTGCTTCATACCTACAGGAAGTCTCTGTATATCTATTTTGGTTTATTCCATGGAAATATTAAATAGAGTCTAGAGATGCACCTTGCCTTAATCCCTGTTTTGTCTCAAATGTTAAAGTTTGAAGTTCATAAGGTTTTTTGAGATATGCTTAAAAACTTGACTTAACAGCGTCATCTTCTGGATAAAGGTAAATTATGTTAGATGGACATAAAATCACATCCAGTAACTATAGTTTGCGTTTGGCAGAAGAATTTTTGGACACCCTGTATACATAACAGTTTCCAACAAAATACTAATTAGACAATAACATTAGCAGTACATAGCAAGAATAATATTTATTTTTCACGTTTCTTGGTGTATTTACTTAATCTAGAATATAACGCCGATTTTATCATCTCTAAATTGCTCCTAATGAATTCGTAAAATTAAACCGATTTGGTTTATTATGTACATATATTTGTCTGTGTGGTTTCACCTAGTGCATTTGCTAAAGGCACCATTTGCTAAATTTCTGGGAACATAGCAAACGTAATTCAAATTTCCCCCAAAGTAGTGTAAAGTCACAAAGCTAAAGATTTTCACTTGCGTACAAAATATAATTCGGGTATTCACGCGAGAAAATGACTTCGGGATAAAACAGGGCAATTACTTATTCACTATGGTGGTGGAAGGAGGAGGGGGGAGGATTTGGAATATGTTGCGCAAATTAAGTTACTGCTCGAAAATCGATTAGACGTATTTGTCTGTTGTCAGTAGGTATAGTCGAGTCAATTACATTTATTCTGCCAACAGAATTATATATTACGTGTTGGAAATAAGTAACTCTACAAATAGAGGATTTCCCAGGAGTACTTCATATAAAATGTATGCCTTACTCCCTTCGTTGAAGAACTATAGGCCTCTAAAGATGGAAATTCCTAAACGACTGATGTCTGATGAAATAAAGTTTGCCCAAAATCGATTGCAAAAGCTAAAACAGGTGTTCGTTGACCGAAGGAAATATCTTTCTAATGGGAAATTGTTGAAACTGAAATTGATGAAACATTTTTATGATCCTGTGTTACAAGGGTTGTCTTTTATATGTTGCATAGAGCGCCAGAAAAAAACTATTGTTTTTCAAAATATTCTCCACGAAGAGAAATGCATTTTTGCATCCTTTGGAACCAATTCCGGAAGCAGTTCTTCCATTCGCTTGTTGGTACATTCAAAATAGAGGTTCTGAAAGAGTCGACTGCCTCTTCCGGGAACTGGAATCTTTGACCACGTAGTACATTTTTCAGTCAGTCTTCAGAACTTAGATCGGGGAAGATGATCCAACAGGTCGATGTTTACTTCCCGAATAGTTTTTCTAGCTGCGTGGGAACTTGCATTGTCTTGGTGGAGGATCCAATTTCACTGACTGCCGTTGTCGATAAGATCAATCCATCCACGGTTAAATTTTCCATACCAACGAGAAATTATCGACTGATGTGGAGCTTCATATCCGAAAACAAAAATCAACTCGGCAAGTCATTCTTGTTAAGTATTGTCTTCGAAAATTGTAAAAAGTTATTGCGTGAAAATTTTCTCCGCTCAATTCCAGTTTTCGACTGATTCATCAACTTTAATTATTTTTGACATTTGATATTTGTTGACAGGCGCCAACTATGATGTTATATGCAACACTTAAAAGACAACTCTCATACTTATCGATTTCTTTAATAATTTCCAGTCTGTATTAATTTCACTGATTTGATTTGCATTTAAAAAAAATTCTTCGGAATCAAATTATAATTCTCTTAAAAGTCACGGTGAATTGAAAAACAACCTTTTCGTAGTTCATAATACGCCCGTATTCTTGCCTGTAGAGCACAACGTTTCTGCGAAACGTATAAATTAATTAGCGAAACTCGCAATTGGCTCTTTCAACATAATTTCAAAGGTACACTTTATTTATTTTGGTGTTTATGTAAATTTGTCGGAGTAAAGAAGAAACCACGCAAATGAAATTTTATTTCATCCACCAAGTGATATTTAAAAACATTTTTTAAATTAAAGTTTGCATTCTGGGTTGGATTAAAAACTCTGTAAGTAATGGAAATTCAATTTTGATAACATTTGAAAAATTTTTGATTGTAGCACTTTGGTTCAAATCGGAAATACGGTCTACTATGTTATTCCCAATAAAACTACTAAAACATTCTAAATGATCCTAACAGAATTAGTAACAATTATTTCTATTCTTTTTTCTCTCGCTCGCCCACTCTTCCTCTCTTTCTCACTTTCTCTCCCTCCCCTTTCTCTCACTCGCTCTCCTTCTCTCTCTCTTCTTCTTCTTCTTCTCTCTCTCTCTCCTTCTCTCTACCTATAAGGAAAAAATCTAGTTTAGTGAACCAATGCGGATTTTAGTGTAATATTTTTTTTAAATTAATTCGAAGTCGCTGAACACGAAAATGAAAAAACAAATCTGCGCTCTCTTACCAAAAACGAGTTATGAATTTTTAAAGATGTGTTCAGGTCAGCACTGCACTGGTTTTATTGTCATATTATAACTGCTTTATAAACATCCTTTATAACTGCTACACTGTTAGATACACTATAATTGCATTTTACGATATAAATTTCTTGTAAATTCTTTCCACAATTATTATATCTTTTGACGTTTCCATGTAACATGACTGACATATAAGTTTTGGTCTGTTTCCTCTTAGTCGTAGAACTTGTACCTACTAGCATATTCAGCTTTCTCTCTCTCTCTCTTTGACCCTCTCTCTCTCTTTGACCCTCTCTCTCTCTCTGACTCTCCCTCTCTTCCTTTCTCTCCCTCTCTCTCTCTCTCTTCCCCTCTCTCTCTCTCTTTCTCTCTCTCTCTCTCTCTCTCTTTCTCTCTCTACAAGGCCCAGCCTACTCCATATTTACAACAAAAAATATATAGATCGGACTGAAAACAAAACGCCGTTTTTGAAACACCCTGTGCATTTTTACATGAGAGTAAATATACCAAATAGTTTTCTCAGGACGATTATCGTTTTTTTTTATTTTCGTACCACATTTCGAGAATAACCGAGATATCTCGACAACCGTAAAAGATGAGTTCAGAAATTAACATTATATTTAAAAATGTAATTATACGGAGGGTGTCATTTAAAAAAACATAACTTTGATGTGTGTAATGGGTAATTAATTATTTAGGTTAGAATTTATGCTTATTGTTAAATTATAGGTTATTACCTTTAGTATGTATGTGTTTAGTTATAATAATTATAGTAATCATAAAATATATCGACTAAGCAGTTTGATTATAATTTATTTATCGATATAAGTAACAATTGCAAAATAAGCAGACACGCGCTAGATTGAAAGAATGTGTAGACTGGCAATTGTTGCTTTGGGTTTTTGGTCAGGTAGTTCAAATTAAACATTTGTCGAAAAAAGATGTGTTTTATTTAAGGAACGTCAACCCTAATTAAAAAGAACTTAAGCCGAATAATTTAACATTATTAGAGTGTTACTTTTTTTGGAATATTTTAAAATATTTTTAAAATGTACTTCTTATCGATTTACATACGGAAACTTTTTTTCAGTTTGGGCTTTAAATTCCGTGCCGCATGTGGTTCCCCACCCTGTATATATGAACCCTTCTCACTGAAAGTCGGTTAAAAAAGAACCTGATAATTATGCGAATATATTATTTTAATTTTGTTGAAATCATTGTATTTTACTGACATCTATTCTCAACGAATTATATTAGATTCGCGTATCTAAGTCCCATGTATTTTTATTTTTTACCACGTGGACTTTAATTAATTTAGATAAAATACCAGCTTCTAAATATCCCAATTATGTTTTTTTCCTACCTAATTTTGTAACAAATGATATAAGTCAACAACTAATTTTGTTAATAATAAATTAAGCAAATATCTCAAACTTTAATAATATCTTATTTTTTTAATGAGCATAATGAAGTAATTTTATTTTACCATCTGTAATAATGGCAAATTTTCACTTGTATTTAATATTCTTATCTTGTTTCAGGATTCCGGTCATCTCTAATGCAGAAGGTACGTTACAAAGTATAAATTAAATTTTTATGGCGCAGTCTTATCGGATTTTTAGAATGTCGTAAATCAAGGTGAAAGTACAGGAAAACGTGCTTCTGTTCGTTGGTATTACGTTTAAATATTTCATACATTTTTCGATACGCATAAAAATACTTAAAATAAATACGTTTCAAACCCTGACAGTCTAAATAATTTCTGGTTATACGTAAATTTGACAAAACCGAGAGGCTTCCCTCGCGTTGATGTTCTTAAATACCATAGAAATTTAAATAATTTGTTAAGCTTGTGATTAAGTCCTGAACAGGACCATCAGGATAAAACAAAATTTTCGATAAATACTCTCATTTTTTGTCGAGATGTACAGAAAACCATATCGATGTCGCTAACACACTATTCTTTACAATGCGAGGCGAGGCTCACTCGTCGTTGGGGGTTGTTTTTTCGAAACTCAGCAATAACTTTCGACAAACAAATTTATATGTACCGATCAGCAGTAACAGTTCTTTGATCTTGCAAAGAAATTGTTGCTACATTAGCCGCTTTTGAGACAAATGTCGCCACCATCGTTTTGGAAACCCTTCGAGAACGGATAACTTTCGTCGGTTTTCGTTTATCTTGGAAAACACAAACAGCCGACATTTACTGTCGGGTTCATAAGAGTAAATCCAGGACTCATTACCACTGACAATACTATTTATACGGTGAGGATATTAAGTCTTATCCCCCCTAGGAAATTCCGTTATTTAAGACAAAAATGAAAAATCCTCGAACCCGTCAATTTTTATTTTAATCGAGGTGTTTTATAACATACAAAAAATTGTCACCCCTTTTACCCCCTCAGATTTTTTAAATGGCAAGGAGAGTCGTGCGATACTTCGTTGGAAAGGGTTTGAAATGCAGAACTCAAAAATGTATAATTTTTAAACGGACAAATTATCCTAAACAAAACTTGATGTACTGCAGGAGATGCTCGAAATGTTCTCCATTCACTTCCTGGCAGAAATAGATCCTTTGTTTTGTTACCTCCCTAACCTTTTTGTAGGGTCTGAATATCAATCCTATTACATTCTTCGAGTATTCTTTGACGGAGTTCAGAAAGTGTCATCAGATGGCTCAATCGAAATGCTGACCACAATGCCAAAGAAGCCACCTCTTCCATCACCACAACAACGTTTCAGCTCTAAAAAGACATCAAAACTTTTAATCAAAAAATCTGTCAAAGAAACATCGCAAAATTTTTGGCACAACAGCAAAACAGCTCTTAACGATATCTAACCTCTCATTGGCTGTCTCTCCCTCGACTTCTTAACCAGGAGAGAAGCTGCTGTCATTGGAAGACTGCGGATCAATCATACCATACTTGATGTCTTCTGAAAACCTTCTCGTCTGTCGCTATTACAAAAGTGCTTTAAATGTTAAACATATTCTCACCGACTGCCAGATATACACCAACTTTTAAACTGCACCGCTGAAATTACGAAGGAATTGAAATTCTTCAAAGCAGCTAACCTCTACCATAAAATGTGAAATTTCATTGACTGAATTGATATGACTATTTATGTTTTGTTAATGATTGTAAATTTTCTGTACTTTTGTATAGTGCCAATTGCTATAGTTGTCGAGGCACTTAAATTATTTAAAAAAAACAATAAATCGTTATTAACAAACAGATAATTAAGATTAAAACATAGTCTGATATATTTTTGAGTTCGATTAAAATAAAAATTTACGGATTCGGGGATTTTTCATCTTTGTCTTAAATAACGGAGTTTCCTAAGGGGGGTAAGACTTAATATCCGCACCGTATATATTGATATGGTTTTGGATTGTTGATCTATATCAATTCCATACCTTATTATAATTAACTTGATATCCTACCTTCATAGGACAATGGTTATCTAATTTTATTTATTTTATTATTTTAGTTTTAACACTTATCTTTATTTATATCAATCTAGCTCAGTCGGAAATTATCAAAATATTTATTTACCTTCCCTTTTTTTTAAATGATGAAATTCATATTTATTTTATTATTTTTCTATTATGATTATTATGAGACTCTTTATTATATTATTTGAATATTATTTTGTAATTTTATTTAAGCTATCTCAAGGAATTATATTTTTGTTTGAGAGTTCAAATTTTGTGAGGCCAACTCTGTCCTTTGGCCTTCAAAGAGTTCCAACGTTGACAGCCTGTGTTGATTGTAAAATATTTCATAGAAACAAAAACAAACACATTCAATTTCAAATAAATACTCAACAAATGAAACGTTTGGTTTATTGTTTAACTTAAACTCAACAGTTCATATAAAAGCTCAACAGATAAATTTTGCTTAACTGCTTAATTAACTTTTCAAAAATATTCAAAAATCATTAACACTATTTATTTTCTTATCTAAAATTCATTCACAACAAAATTAAGATTATACTTATCAGAGTTTTAATAAATGGATGAAATGGTTTTATATTTCTATGGTTTTAAAAACGACAGAAAAGATGATTGATTTTATACGCGAAGAAGTGACATTTGACACGTTCTAGAATAATAAATGGAATCTATGATGGTCAATGTCTGTTTGATTCTTTTGAAAATGTTTGCCAGTAAGTATAATCTTATGTAATACTTTTTAAAATATGAACAATTTAAATTTTAGACATCAATAAATTCAACATTAAATTATATAGATAAATGATACCTGATTGTCTTTCATAATTAAAGTATTCATTTATTTTCTTCTCTTGAAGGTCACACTAAATTTCAATATTCGGTGGCCCTGGACCAAAACTCTGTGCCACTTGGAATGTTTTGTCTGTACTGGATAAAGGATTTCAATATTTTTCTGCTTCTCACTTGTGATTTATTGATGAATTGCCTCGGATATGGGTTTCAACTTTTTACCGGTGTTCACTACTTAAATTTTTTGAATTGTGGTCTTTGAAATGCTCAAAGATGCTCCAATTTCACGTTATGTCGATTACGTGCAGCATCGTCGTTTTCCTGGATGGCTGCCGTTGTTGGTGTTATTCTATGCAACACTTAAAAGAGAACCCTCGTATAACTAAAAATTTATTCAATTCAATATGGTTTTGTCGGCTGAAATTCCTGTTGCCGAATCAACAAACTTTAAAACCAACATTATAAATTCAACCCAATTGTTTGAGCATCACTTTAATTATTGCATTTTAATCATCGTTGAAGGTCTTATTTATTCTCGTCTATAGTATGTGAGAAATCCATGAAGAGGATAATGGACTCGGCGTGGAGAATTTATTCTAAAAAGTTAATTACAATTGTTAAAATGGGTCTTATACGTTAATTTCTAATGCGAAAGTTGTCACTGTGGTCCAGAGCGATTTAATTTAGTTTCGGCAACAGGAATGCTTTTGAATTTTAAATTCGTATAGCTATATAGACATTCAAGTGAATGAATAAGTTTTCATTAACTCTGACGAAATTACTGATGCACATTAAACTTGAACTAACAAACGGGTTTAATGGTTTTAGACTTTAGGTAAATATTTTTGATTTTTATGTCTTATAATATATTTAGTTAACTTAATGTGTGTTATAAACATGTAAATTGTTTAAAAAATAAAATATGTAAATTTAATAAATCCCATCTTCGGGTCGCTTCTAATTGCAGGCATAGACGCACCTACAGGTAGGGCTGTCGGTAGGTATGATATTAAATGAAAAGCATGATTGGGGGGCATCCATTAATTACGTGAGCACTTTTTCCGTCCGTTTATTACTTATAGAAAAATCTCCTTCATGTTACCAACTGCAGCACTCACTATCCAAAAAAGTATAGACATGATAAAATGTTTTTATAATCTTACAGTAATGAACAAAACAAAATTCGATCTTGTTGACGAATTTTCGTCGAATGAGAGCGATAAAGGTCAATATTATGTTCGATTTCGAATAATTCGATTGATTCATTCATTCAATTCGTTGTCATTTTCGCTGGCTGTGATCACGTCTCGCTTTAGATTTGCTTATAGGAACTGTGACTGACTGTGATTTGTTCGTATCAGTGAAAAAGTAACAGTTCGGGAAATATCGCTCATCACTACTGGGAATACTGCATAGCTGCACTCATTACAAAAACTAATTGTCGAATATTGTAAATTGTATCTTAGAATAATTTCCCACTACTGGCTTACGAATCACGTGATATGCGGCATCTACACCCACGAGAGCTTATTTTCCCGACCGACACCCCCCACTCTTTAGAATTTCTGTATTGGTTAAAACAGATCGTTTATTAATTTATCGAGAAGGGCAAGGAAAACCATTCAAGAAGCCATTTTTTCAACACTGTATAGCTTCTTCAATGATTTTCCTTGCCCTTCTCGAGAAATTAACCAATGGATCTGTTATAACCAAGAAAAAAATTATGTTATGACTCTGAAGAAATTGACAGAAATTCTAAATAGTGGGGGGTGTCGGTCGGGAAAATAAGCTCTCGTTCTATACCCCGCGGCATCTATCCCACTTTTACCCTAGATTTTTCTATTTCCATTACGAAAATCCCTTATTGATCACAAATAATACCGTCTCCAACATACATTCATCTTTTTGGATTAAAAGCGACTTTCTGTTTACTTTTTCCCATCTAAAATTCATCTCCCGCAGAATTTTCCAAAATTCGTCTTCTCTCAATGTACATAACATTTCATCTATGGTCGGAATTTCATTATTAAAGTAGAATAAATGTACTTTCCTTCTTATAACATGTTTTTCTTCCTCGTTGATAGTTATCTTATGCCTTCCTGGGGATTGCTTTGGAAGTTTTAGGGTAAGACACTTTTCCTCGCGTATGAATCTGTAGATGGTTGACTTTCCAATCCCAAATAAGCCTTCATCGAGTCAGAACCATTTTTCGTGAAAAGAACTCCACATGATTTTAGGATATTGCTTAAATATAAAATTTACAATTATTGAGATTTTTAGAATCACAAGCAGGTACGTCCAAGGAATGGTTATTTTACAGGGGTTTATTGCTCTCTGCCCTTTTCAAATAGAGTATAGAACAAATTTGCCTATTAATAAGTATCAGGATCGGCTTCCAAGAAAATCAAGAAACTACAAATTCGCCCTTTTTCGTGTTTTAGTTACAGTGTGTTTATTTCTAAACATAATCAATAAACTTATTTGAACAATATTTTAAATTAAATGCAGCTGGAAGTCTCATACTTAAATTCTTTTTATTTTTAGACTCATCAGCCACATTTTGATAATTCCTGAAATCACGTTTTAATTGCACCGCAAGCATACTTAGTCAAATGACTGCAAAGTGCTTATTAGGTTTACTATTATTTTACCTTTACTCTGTAGTTGCAGATTTAGTTGGTGTAATTTTTCAGTAACATCGCAGAAAAAAAAAGGTGAGCGGTCGTCGGACCGCCCACAGAAGCTTGCTTCTTATGCACAATAGAATGACCATTTTTCGTGACTTTTCACCATTTATCAAAAATTTTGACTATTTTTGACGAATTTTGACAATTATTGACCGACTTTGACAATTATTGACCATTTTTGACAATTTTAAATTTTTTTTAACATATTTGGCAATTATTGACCATTTTTTCAAAATTTTGACAATTTTTTTAAATTTTAATAATTATTGACCATTTTTGACAATTATTGACCAATTTTGACAGTTTTGACAATTATTGATAATTTTTGACAATATTTCAAAAAATTTTGACCATTTTAGACCATTTTTCCGAATTTTAACAATTATTGACCATTTTTGAGCATTTTTGACAGGTTCTGACAATTATTGACCATTTTTGACAATTTTTCAAAAATTTTGACATTTTCCAATAATTATTTACCATTTTTGACAGTTTTTTTTATCATTATTGACCATTTTTTAAAAATTTCTACAATTATTGACCTTTTTTCCAAATTCTTGACAATTTTTGACCATATTAAAAAATTTTTGGCAATTTTTCAAAAAGTTTGACAATATAGGCCATTTTTCCAAATTTATATAATTATTTACCATTTTTGACAATTTTTGAGCATTTTTGACAGGTTCTGACAATTATTGACCATTTTTGACCATATTTCAAAAAATTTGACAATTTTTAATAATTATTGACCATTTTTGACAGTTTTTTATAATTATTGACCATTTTTTCAAAATTTTGACAATTTTGGGCCTTTTTCAAAAATTTTGGCAATTTTTGACAATTATTGACCATTTTTCCAAATTTTTGACAATTTTTTCAAAATTTTGACAGCTTTTGACGATTTTTCCAAATTCTTGACAATTTTTGACCATATTTTAAAAAAATTTACAATTTTTCAAAAATTTTAACAATTATTAACAGTTTTTGACGAATTTTAACAATTATTGACCATTTTTGACAGGTTCCGACAATTATTGACCATTTTTGACAATTTTTCAAAAATTTTGACATTTTCCAATAATTATTGACCATTTTTGACAGTTTTTTATCATTATTGACCATTTTTTAAAAATTTCGACAATTATTGACCATTTTTCCAAATTTTTGACAATTTTTGAAAATATTTGGCAATTATTACCATTTTTTCAAAATTTTGACAGTTTTTGACGATTTTTCCAAATTCTTGACCATATTTATAAATTTTTGGCAATTTTCCAAAAATTTTGACAATATTAGACCATTTTTCCAAATTTTAATAATTATTGACCATTTTTGACAATTTTTGGGCATTTTTGACAGGTTCTGACAATTATTGACCATTTTTGACCGTTTTTCAAAAAATTTGACAATTTTTAATAATTATTGACCATTTTTGACAGTTTCTTATAATTATTGACCATTTTTTCAAAATTCTGACAATTTTGGACCATTTTTTCAAAAAATTTGACAATTTTTGACAATTTTTGACAATTTTTGACAATTATTGACCATTTTTCCAAATTTTTGACAATTTTTCCAAAATTTTGACAGCTTTTGACGATTTTTCCAAATTCTTGACAATTTTTGACCATATTTTAAAAAAAATTACAATTTTTCAAAAATTTTAACAATTATTAACAGTTTTTGACGAATTTTGACAATTATTAACCATCTTTGACAATTATTGACCATTTTTGACAATTTTTCAAAAATTTTAATATATTTGGCAATTATTGCCATTTTTTCAAAATTTTGACAATTTTTCAAAATTTTAACAATTATTTATCCTTTTGGACAATTTTCAACAATTTTGGACGAATTTCGATTAGTTTTGACAATTATTGACCGTCTTTGACAATTATTGACCATTTCGGACAATTTTTCAAAAATTTTAAACATTTTTGACAATTATTGACCATTTTTGACCATTTTCGACAATTTTTGACAATTTTTGATAATTTTTGACAACTTTTGACAATTTTTGACAATTTTTGACAATTTTTGACAATTTTTGACAATTTTTGACAATTTTTGACAATTTTTGAAAATATTTAGCAATTATTAACCATTTTTCTCAAAATTTTGACAATTTTTCACAATTTTTCACACCTATGGGTGTGCGAGCTCAGTGCTGCAGGAGAGATTGCGCACAGACGCTTGAATGAGTTAACGCGTGACGAACGCTTTTTCGTAACGGTTACACGTTTTACGAGTTCACTAGCCTTCTCAAAAGTCATATGTCGTGCAATAAGAAGCAAGCTTCAACAAGATTAAGAAACCATTCTTGATTATTTAATTGTGTATATGAATCCGGGTTACGGTAAACTTCGCGACCCTCGGAATTTTATGTTAATTTCACTGGAAAAAGCACGAAGTAGTCCACACCAACAAAAAAATCAGCGTTGGGAACCAATTTGTAATGATATCGACGTTATCCGATGAAAGGTCAGGAACGCTGGCATCATTCACATAAGGCGTCTTCGCCAAAACTAGGTTGTTGTTTGAGACTCTCGTCGACGGAAGTCAGGAACGACAAAGTTATTTTGGGCGCCAACTTTTTATGGCCCTCGGGTGATAAGAAAAATTCATGTATTTGTCAGTTCAAACAACAAACTATTTTACGACTTTTAATCGTCACTTATAACGCCCCGCGACGTAGATAGATACGTCTATGGCAGTAATAAGTTCAAAATGGACTTGGAGTGGAGTGAGGAAATGTTATGCTGGAAGGTTCAAGTGCTGGAATGCATTCAAATACTGGAATGGAAGACTGGGATATATTCCTATATAAATTACGATAGAAGAATTGAAAGAAAAACTTGAGAAACTCACCGGTATTTACCGAAAGCTAGTACCACCAATGAACTTCCCGTTCGACAACACGGCCACTTACTGATTTTGGAATAGAGCGAAAATCAAAAATTTAAGCTTATACAAAAATTGGATAGTGAAAAAGTTACAGCGAATCAAAGTGGATTTCTACTCACTTTAAAACGGGTCAACATGTTCTTATGAAAATGTACGTGTAGTGTTAGTATACATTTATCAATAAAATAGGGTTAGTGACGTTTGAAATGGTTTCAATTCTATATATTTTTTAAGGTAGTTTGAACCCCACCGAATCGAAGTTCATTGTGCAGGGATCTACTATTGGACAATAAAATTCCGTTAAAGTTCGAAAGTCTGTTTTGAAAGTTACTTTTGTAATAACGGGTTACTGTAACAAATTAACGATTTTAAGTTACTTTATGAAAGTTGCTTTTCGCCCATTTCGAAGAGTAACGAAATTACTAGTAATGTGGTACTGAAAATTTTGTTTTGTTTTTGTTACTTCCAGCTCTACCATGAACCTAGCATTTTTTTTTGTATGAAATTTTCATTGGTTCATTACAAATGGCTTAAGACAATTAAAAATTTTGTACTTTTTTCGATTTGACTTTATTTATTATGCAATGAATAATTTATTTTTAGTTAACCAAAAAATACTACCATGATTAAAAATTATGTGAAAATATCCATACTCACATCGCTCAATTATTAATAAAACCTGACAAATTGACAAAATGTGGGAAATCAACGGTGCACTCTTCAATTGCAGATATCAAATAATTCTGTTCAATTCAGTTTATACTTTTGCTGTCAATAAACACTGCTAATACAAATTTTGCGACTGTCGGATTGATTAAATATTAATTGAATAAAACAAACATTTACTCATTTTAATTAGATTAATACGTCACACAACTTGTACGTATTTTGTTGATGGACACATTTATAAAATTTTAACTCAATTATCTATTGTTTATTCAATAATTTTCATATATTCTCTAAAAAGCTTGATTTTCTGATAACGGATTGCTCGGTTCAGCCATTTTGTGAAAATATAGTTAAAACGTTCATTATAAACTAAATGCCACGATCCAAAAATGTAATTCAATCAATTTTAATCATAAATTTGTTGATAAATTAAATAAATTATAAAATAAATTTCAACTAGGAGACTACTGGATAGAAGAGGGACACTTTCCTCCGAAAAATAGGCCTAAAGGAGCTACTAGTCTATGCGACGTTAAACGTTGTATGTTGTTAAACGTTAAAAAGCTGTATTTTATCATTCAATATGAATTAAAATTTTGTATTTTTTTATATTACTTTGTATTCTTTTAAATTGAAAAAAATATTCAAATTAATATAAGTAATGTGTAAAATGTTATGTTTTTGTACCCCGTAAAAATAAGAAATATATGGTCACCTGAATTTACGATCTCGGGGAGTTTTAATACTCCGTCTCGATTGCGATTCTACTATATATAATATTTAGAAAAGTTTATCCAGATCTATGGCGTTTTAAATATTTATTATTTATGAAAACTTCATTAAGAAAGTTGATGCTTTTTAATTTGAATTTCATCTCCATATACCAAGGTATTATTTTAAAAAGGCATTATGTCCTGGAAAACTGCATAATAAACGGAATATCCTCATAAAATTTAACGATCCTCTTTTTTGGTAAAAGAGAGATTAGCGTTACTGAAAATTTTCATAGTTATTTCAAAATTTACATAAGACACAGAGAGAGGCGTCTTATCAGGATAAACACCTGACTTGGATTAATTCCAAATTCTCTTCAAAACAAAATGAGACCATCACCGACTGTTATTTTTCGTATAATAAAATATCCTGCTTATTAAGATTTCTTAAGCTACCGACGGTTATCCAATAGATACATAAAGCAATTAATTTTTGTTTGTCGCTGTTAATTATTTTCAAAACTTTCAAGAAATATTCAGTTTAATCGGATTAGTAATCGCATTCTTATAAGTACTCAACTCAAATAGCACATACAAGATAGAGAGTGACTATCTTATCTGAAGCTGCAGGACGTCGTTAAGGGGTGAGGAATCATGGCAGATTCCATTCATAAAAGTACCAGTGGCGTACGGTATTTTATAAAAGTATTAAAAGCATTTTGTAATTTGTACAAAACAGTACACTCTGAAAAAAGTCTACAAATAGATAAGTTTGGGATGCCACATAAAACTGGAAATACAATGATAAACACTGACCAAACCAATGCTAGTGAATAATCAATATCGATCGATAGTCAAAATGAGGCGTGGAAACACACGCACGCAGTTGCCAATAGCTATTCATGTGGCCGTATAGCAACGGGCCGTACGATAGGTCTTCGCCAATTTAGTTCGTTCGGAGTATGATTTTTGCGCGGCGTTGCTGGTTTGAAAGACACACGGGAAATATTTATATTGAAAATGCTTTTCAATGCATCTTAACTATTTTTGTGTTGCGTCACCATAATATTGTGATAGATTTATTTGCTTATAAGCAGCGAGCGATACACCGAGAACATAAAGATGATGTAAAGCCCCACATGCCGATCGCCCTAGACGAAGAAATAGGTGAGGATAGTCCCATTGAAGATCATACCGATGAAGAAGTCCTGGATATGCCACCGCAGTTTTGAAGCTTCATAGATGTAGGGCCATCGACATCTAAGGAAATGCGAGCAAGAATGCTGGCTTATGTTGTGCTAGATGCTTATTCATTTCTAAGGAATTGTCGGAAATGAGATTGTTGATGGTTTCGCAAAAGAAAGAGGTTATACTCCTTTTATCGGACCCGATCCATTTTGGGGTAGGTATCCCAAAAAGCCGCGGATTGGGGAAGTCTGGAAATGGGAAAAGGAACCTACTGGAAAAATACTTCAAGCCAAAGACAGGCAAATAGGTTATTACGCCCTTCCGCTCCCTTAACTAAATTGCTCTTGCAGCTCCACAAATCTGTCTTAGAGCCAGTTCAGGTGAAAATTTGCTTTTATTCGAGTACTTCGAATCTCATTAAAACCGTCGACAAAACCTTTTTTGATTTAATGCCAAATTTATTATTTCCATCTGACTGAATTTGAAAATTGAGGTGTCTATATAGCGAGAAATTGTATTCTGTACATCTTTTAATGCATAAGTCTTTTCAATAGAAGTATCTGTTTCAAAGATATGTGGTACTGGAAAGTTTGCACTAAAATGGTTTCTAACTTTTGATTTTGTTGAACCAAATTTGAAATTCTAGATGTTCATTCGACGCAAAATTTAACCCTCTTTAACATTGAATGGATTTATATTTTCCGTACGACGTACAATCAAAAAATTTTAAAAAGTGCAAACATTTTTTGGCCCAAAAGTTAGGCTCGCTTTCTGTCAAAACCAATCAGAAATTGTCAAAATTTTTGAAAAATTGTCAAAAATGGTCAATAATTGTTAAAATTTTGAAAAATGGTCAAAAATTGTCAAAATTTTGAAAAAATGGTCAATCATTATAAAAAACTGTCTAAAATTAATTGTTAAAAATTGTCAAAATTTTTTAAAAATGGTCAAAAATTTTGAAACATTGTCAAAAATGGTCAATAATTGTCAGAACCTATCAAAAATGCTCAAAAATGTCAAAAATGGTCAAAAATTGTTAAATATTTTTTAAAATGGTCAAATATAGTCAATAATTATTAGAATTTCGAAAAATGTACAATAATTGTAAAATTTTTTGAAAAATTGTCAAAAATGGTCAATAATTGTCAGATACTGTCAAAAATGCTCAAAAATTGTCAAAAACTGTCAAAAATTGTTAAATATTTTAAAAAATAGTGAATAATTATTAAAATCATGAAAAATTGTCAATAATTGTCAACAACTATCAAAAATTGTCAAAATTTTGAAAAAATGGTTAATAATGGCCAAAAATTGTCAAAAATTTGGAAACATGGACAATAATTGTCAAAAATGGTCGATATTTGTAAAAATTAAAAAAAACCGGTCAATATTTGTAAAAATTTAAAAAAAACGGTAAATAATTGTTAAAATTTTGAAAAATGGTCAAAAATTGTCAAAATTTTGAAAAAATGGTCAATCATTATAAAAAACTGTCAAAAATGGTCAATAATTAATTGTTAAAAATTGTCAAAATTTTTGAAAAATGTTCAAAACATTGTCAAACTTGGTCAATAATTGTCAGAACCTGTCAAAAATGTTCAAAACATTGTCAAACTTGGTCAATAATTGTCAGAACCTGTCAAAAATGCTCAAAAATGCTCAAAAATGTCAAAAATGGTCAAAAATTGTTAAATATTTTCAAAAATGGTCAAATATAGTCAATAATTATTAGAATTTCGAAAAATGTACTATAATTGTAAAAATTTTTGAAAAATTGTCAAAAATGGTCAATAATTGTTAGAAACTGTCAAAAATGCTCAAAAATTGTCAAAAACTGTCAAAAATTGTTAAATATTTTAAAAAATAGTCAATAATTATTAAAATTTTGAAAAATGTACAATAATTGTAAAATTTTTTGAAAAATTTTCAAAAATGGTCAATAATGGTCAGAAACTGTCAAAAATTGTCAATAATTGTTAAAATTTTGAAAAATGGTCAAAAATTGTCAAAATTTTGAAAAAATTGTCAATACTTATAAAAAACTGTCAAAAATGGTCAATAATTGTTGAAAATTGTCAAAATTTTTGAAAAATGGTCAATGTTTTTGAAAAATTTGGAAAAATGGTCTAAAATGGTCAACATTTTTGAAAAATTGTCAAAAATGATCAATAATTGTCAAAACTACCAAAAATTATCAAAAATGGTCAAAAAATTGTTAAATATTTCAAAAAATGGTCAAGAATTGTTAAAATTTTGAAAAAATGGTGAATAATTATAAAAAACTGTCAAAAATGGAGAATAATTATTGAAAATTGTCAAAATATTTGAAAAATTGTCACAGATGGTCTCATAAGAAAAAAGGTCTTACAATATTCCGAGGGTTGCGAACCTTACCAAATCCGTCTTAGATTCTGACAATTTAAAATAATGATTGTAATCACACGCAATACACTTTCTTTCTCTCTCTCCCATTTCCCTCTCTCTTCCATATCTCACTTTTTTAATCTGTTCATTTATGCATATAACTTATACAAAACAATTTCGACGTTTCACATCTCCCAGGCGTCCCGTGACGGCTCACACATTATTTTTTTCAGTCTACCAGATCAACCGACTTGAAAATAACCAGGTGCAACAATAAAATCTACCTTTGCCAGAAATATTGTTATATACAACAATAATATGAAAACATTTCCATCGCAATTCGTAAATTTAGAAGCTCCGAAAAGCCGAACTGAAAATGATTAATAGGCTGACAGAAGGGCAAGGGTTTAGTAGGATCCCGGGCAATGCTTAAATGATGTGTAAAATGGGATTTTTGATTAAGTGTGAAGAACAAATACAAAAAATAGATATCCATAGATAAATTGATACCTACTTATGATGTATGTAAAAGAAAGAAAAACTCGGAATTATTATTTTGCCTTGTGCACACCTCGCATACATTATCTCAAAAGCAACAAGAGCAGTATTTTCGGG
Organism: Lochmaea crataegi; assembly: GCA_947563755.1. Lineage (NCBI taxonomy): Eukaryota > Metazoa > Arthropoda > Insecta > Coleoptera > Chrysomelidae > Lochmaea > Lochmaea crataegi. The sequence continues at coordinate 14,438,510 of OX387430.1, forward strand.
AAAACGTGGAGTATAAAACCAAAAATGATCTACTGGTCATATCTAACGGTTGTCAGACCAATGCTGAACTGATTTGGTGGAACAGAAGAAGGCAACAAAGGGCAAAAACAGAGTTGCAGAAGGTGCAACTCGTCGCCTGCATGGAAATCACGAGTGCAATGAGATCGTGCCACGGCGCAGTCTTATAAGTATTGCTCCACTACAGCTATGTACGGAGGATCGCTCTGGAAGATGCCTAAAAGCTAACTCAGGCTAAATATTTGATCTAACGGGACATCTGGCTGGAGCAGCCCAATCCATGAAGATGACAACCAGCGAGAGTTAACAGGGGTCAAAAACAAACTTCTCCAAACGCCTCAACTCAGCCAGAATATGTATTGCGTCTAATAGTCAGGCTACTTTAGAGGCTTTGAAGTCTATAACAGTTTGGAACTGCGAACAATCCCTTAAGCTACTCATTGTCGGTCTCGTAAACTCAACATTTTTTTTTAATACAGTATTAAGTAACCCTCAAATCTCACGCTCGAGTAACTACAAAATAATTTGTCTATTTGTTAGGATTATAGATGATATTTTCCCACTATAAAAAGGCAGCTCGTTCAGCTCTCATATAAACATCGTCACTTATGAATTATCTACTCTGTAGTTATAAGACTACCGGTCATTTCCATTCGACAGAACATCATCCAGAATGAACTAGGACTGATTTACGAGACTGAAATCAAAGGGCCTCCTATTTTTCAGTGAATGGGGAGCAACGAATTGTTTTGATCGAGGTAGGCCCTAAATTATTTATAGCAGACACTCCCACGATAGGTGATTGTTTTCCACAGATAAATGACAATTAATCTTGGCCCGCATTGACGGCACTTGTATGTTTCGAGCAAATCCGAAGAATCTAAAGAGCTATTCAACCGTCCGCTGAGTCCTGGAAAATAAATTTCCCAATTGTTTTTATTAACGGAACGATGTTTAAAATGTGGTTTCAAGGTCGTTGGGACGCAGGAGAATATACAAGAAACATTGACTTTTACTTGCTTGAAATAAAACGAAACGCCGTTTTCGAAAAAGTTGTTATGCCGGCATTACAAAAGAAAAAGCTGTTTACCGTTTTCAAACGAAAATTGGGAGCGGTTCAAAAGAACTGAAGATAATGTTTTTAATTTCATGATTAGATATTTTTCTAAAGTAGGAGTGAAAATAAAAATACAATAAGTTATTTTCATTAGAAGCATTATAACAATCAAAAAAGTAAATGTAAGTCGATTCACGCAATTCTGTTCCTTTGTTTTCTCTGCTAATCGTATTTTATATGAAGTACTATGATTATTTATAGCCCCTCTGTTATTCCTTTAGTTTTTGGTACGAACTCCTGTATAAGCGAATGAAAGTCATAATCCCAGCAATTGACAAATCAATGATATGCTAGGATATAAGTGCACAACTGAACAATTAGCGTTTAAATAGATTCAACATTATTTATGGCTATGCATATCGATCCAGTTTGGAGTTGTTGTTATATCATCAGCTATAATTGGGGACATTGACACGATATCGATAGATTTGAAACACAACCCAACGATGCAGTGAGTTAAATTAATATTGAAGTTTTATCTTCTCGAACTAGATACGATTCGGAAGATTCAAAAATGATTATACAGGTTTAAAACTGAAAATGTATGCTTGGATTTTCAAAACGAAAGCTGCAAAACTTATTTTTGCTTCAAAAGAATAATTATTGTTCAGTTCAGGAATTTCCACTAAATTCACTCTTCCTATTTATGAGAAAACTTCTCTTTACCAAATTGAGCCTGGTTTACACCTGGAAGGCTGCAAAATAGCTTGAGCAACAAAAGAGATCAGAACACATAGCCATTAAGGACATCGTAAGTACGTATCATATCAGGATCAGTACTAGAATGTCACCATGCCTTGGTCGAGGCGACAAACAACAATGTAGTCACACTGTCATGGACCAAAGCTCATGGTATATATGTATGTATATTGGGGTGATATTAATAGCCATGATAAGTCTAAATATAATCGTGCCAGGCTAGGGAGGCAGCAAATCGAAAACTTTTTGAGACAGCCTGCTCCGCCAATGCAACAGTTTAAGTAGTAGCAAGCCTAGTGCGTGAACATACTCACAATGAGTTCAAAAGATGGGATAAAACAAAATAGAGGTACCCCACAGACAGGAATGACAAGACCCAAGCAGACTGACGTTACCCCGAGGTATACAAACGGGAAGGACCAGGAGTATATAGTGAAATTATGACAAGATGTTCCTTCTCACGAGGGCGAAGATTTAAGCTATCTGACAGACACTCATAGGATAAACATATTAACTGACTGCCAGGCAACTCTTGCTGCTTTAAATAGTTCCAAGGTAATATCCAGATTGGTTGAAGAATACCAGAAAGGTCTAAATGAACTGGGAGACCGCACTAAAATAAGATTAGTGCGGATAGATACCGGGATATAACAGGGAATGAACTCGCGAGAAGAGGTTCAGCAACAATTTTTGTTTTACCAGAACCAGTCCTTGAGACCACAAAGAAAGTGTTCCAAGAAAAAATACAAAAATTGGTACAATACAAACTTAGATTACAGTGGAGGAACACTCCAAAGCAGGTACATAATAAGACCTTTCTAGGGGATACATATGTTGAACAGTCCGAATAACTACTAAATATTAGTAGGAATGGACTAGGAATTTTCACACGTTATCTAAGGAGCCATGTCCCGGTAAAAAAGCACCTGTAGAAAACGAGAATCTCAGTGGCAGACTTTGTGGCATAAAAAACGACGGCTAAATGTGATGCACTGATCTCAAGACTCATATCGTCTACCCGACGGTACGGGGATAACTGGGTGGGTGGACTAAATATGGGAGTAGAGTACAGTAGAGCTCTTGGCATGAAAATGGCTCCCAAAAAAGGCACAACTTTTATATGAAATACTATAATCATGTTTAACCCCTCTATCCTCCCCCAAGTTTACGATACGAAGTTCTGGGTCATCCTGTATATTGGAGTATGCTGGTATTGGTAAACATGAAGATACTTAGGTAATTTCATGAAAAGTGCTCCGTGGAGACCATAAAGATTATAAATTGAAAGGAATCGTCACGCAACTTCTTCAAGATACTTTCGAGATATTTAGTCCCTAGAGAACAGTTGTGTTTGATCTATTGGCAATTACTACCAAAAATTAAGTGGTCGTTAGGGTAATATGATTTTTAAACAACAAATTTTACCTTTATATTTTGTACTTCTAAAATGAATGGTTCAAGAGCTTGAATTTTTAATAAATTTTGATTTTAATAATAGAATAAAATGTCAGATTCCCAATAAATGTCACTTCAAAAAAAAGCCACTTGGAGGGTTTTTGAGTGATTTCGAGTTCCGTTGACCGTTTGGGAGTGGTATTACGTTAAATTGTGCGTTATTGGATGAAATAACGTCGCATTGTTTTTTCGATTGTTTTAGACTGTATTCAGTGTTCTTATGTGTTTTTATGCTTCCACTTTGGAAAATGCGTTTTTCCGATCATTTTTTAACTGGGAAAGTGCGTCGTTGCCGGCCTAGATCGGAAAATTGACTTAACTGTTCGGTAAAGTGACAGAACTACCTACTTTCCCGAGCTCTTATGTCAAAATTTTCATTAAAGACAAAATACAGCAAGCGCCAAACGTGATGGCGAGCCCGCCCACATGCGCACAAACTCATTTTCAATGTTACCTCCCATTACAGCTCTTGCAAGACAAATAATGCTCTGTACAGGGGCGTATCATTAGTTGTCCTGGAATTCTGTTTGCGTTTGGCATTGTCTGAATAATTTTTGTGTTGTTTCTGAAAAAATGTCATCGCCTAACAAAAAGCCAGTTATCAATAATTTTTAAAGTGTTCAATTATTTTCAAAGTGTCAAATGTGAGTCGGATACGTTATCAAATGTGAAAAATAAAACATCTCTCGCTACATGTAAACATTAAATACATTTCAAAAATAACTAGCATCTAGTCTGAGAGAATTTTCTAAGGGTATGTTATATATCACAGTTGCCAAGACAATACCGTAGCCATCTGTCAGTAGATGCTTTTGACGGAACATCAACGTTTAATAATTGTACTTTGCATAACTGCACATTCAACATAAATATTAATAATAAATGAGTTAAGTTTTGTTATACATTTTGAGCAATAAATATTCTGTTCCTATATTATTGTCAAATTATTGGAGGCTGCACAAAAATATTGTACTCTCCACACTCGGAAAGTGTATTTACAGGGCTCGCATGCTTTCAAGGCTCCGCCTTCGGCGTCGCTCTGAAACTTGCATGCTCTCCCTGTAAAGTATCACTTTCCGAGCTTGACACGTAAATAACTATTTTGATACGAAGGTTATTAAGTTTGCCATTATTGCGTGTTCAAATAAATCAATCAGGACAATTGATGAATGTCCATATTTTAAGCTGTGAAAAAATTGTTTCTTCATGTTCCAATGTAAAAACAAATGTTTTCAATACAACAGAAATTATAAAAAATATTTTTATTCCACAAAACTCAAAACTCAATCTTGACAAAAATATTTGATATTAAATAAAAGTTAGGGTTGATAATTCCAAGTTCTTAGAAAGCTAGTTTGGAAATATTTAAAAAATATATACTCAATATAAATTTATTAGTAAGCAATGAAATTAGTCACTTAAAATTTCTGGAAAAAGAATAATTAATTAAAAACAACTTTATGTATGTTACTATATTTAAGAAACGTTTGAATAGCTGGCAACGTAGCAACCTTGCATCGAAGTAACCGGTCAGTTTTAACTCGGCCAACCGGGACATAAAAAACCTTATGATTTTACCGAACATCTGGCCAGATCTGGGCCAGACCATCCAGGGGTGTGCGTCAATTGTGTCGTAGAGAAATATTATCAATATACTTAATATATATTTGTTGGTTGAGTGAGTTTAGCTCTTAGTTGTAGAAAAGTGTAGGTAATCTAGGGTAGAAAAGTATTATTAATATAATATAATATTTGTTGGTTTAGTAAGGTTAGTCGATTAAGGATGGGTATTATAAAACTATTTTGACATATAACTAAAAGTTAACTTGTAGACGTCATATGTTATAGTTAACTTCAAAATGGTGGAGTTAACTTGGTCGGGAGGATGGGATGTAGATTAAAATTAACCTGGTTTTCGAGTTTTGATAGTTGTTCTGTTCTGTCGGTTCTGTCAACGATTTGGCATTTATAACCTCAATTAATTATATTGTGAATATTTTGATTGTGTTTTTACTTTGTTTTCTTTGAATTTTGCCGTTTCTTCTTTTCATTTCTCTTCTTTTTATCTTAAAAATAAAATTTTACGTTTTAAAACCTAAGTTAACTTGACATGTTTCTAATACCCGCTTTTAGAGGTTACTGTTAAATCTTCGAGTTAACTCACATTGGTTAACCATACAGTTAACTCTATCTGTGAAAACTGTTGATCAGCTGTCAATTGATGAGGATAAAGTTTATTAGTTCTCAGACTCTCACTAAGACATTATTTTTCATTTTTCATTGTGATTATACGAGTAGGATACCGACCTTATTTCAGTATTGAATATAACCAATTGTTTTTGTGAAAATTTGCCGGAAATGGAGAAAGGAAAAAACCGCCGATCATTCAACTTTAGACAATCAGAGGTAGAAACTCTTATTTCTCTTGTGGAAAAGTATAAGAATATTATCGAGAATAAAGAATCCGATGCTATTTCCTGGAAAGAAAAAAATGTGGCATGGGACAACTTACGCAATGATTTCTTTGAAGTGGGCTTCAATATCAGAACAACTAAACAATTGTTTTTCAACAATATCTCTGGTGTTGATTTGAGATTCGTTGTATAGTATTTCTGCTTCAGTTTGGGGGTTATTCAGTGGAATCATGGTATATTTTGTTTTGTATGTAGGTTAATTTTAATCTACTATATTAATTTGAATGAAAAACATTGGAATTTATAAAAATTTATATGCACGCCATTGGGCGGCACTTGCCTTCAAATTCACATTAAGCGTAGAAGAACTATAACTAACATTGTTTACAAAAAAATACTGGATAACAACTGATTACCTCGGGTTTCAGATTATTTTCCATTGTATTTTCATAATTCGTTGTTATATTTAGCTTACATCACCCTACCTTAAGCACCGCCAAGGAATATTTTCCGGTGGCATATGAGGTGTGGATAGAAAAATTTCAAACGACAAGAAGGGCATGAAATATTAGAGTTGTTAGGGTTAGGGGAGATCTATTTTGGGGTTTGTTGGGTTGAAAATAAGTTCGTCGGGGCTTCTCTAGAAGAGAGGAAGTCCGTATACCATTACTGTGTGTCTTCTTAGCTTCCGTTTTGAACTAAAAGACTAATGGTGGTAAAAGCCGGTCTGTTGTTGAGCTATTTGAGGGAGGTGATTCATCCATTTTAATCTATTATCTAGTTACTGTCAGCTTTTCTAGTTACACTGACAAACAGTAATTCTTACATTAAAAAATCACCAATTCTATTTGTAATAAGTTATTTCCCCTTCTTAAAAACTTAATATGCGTTACAAAGTATTGTCTATTTTTCAAGAAACGAAAGGGAAAATGAAATGATAATTTCTCCTTCCTCTTCTTGAAAAACTTTATCGCGCTGCCCGAAGAAGCATTGGAGTGAACTTCAAGACAAGCGAGAAGAGACACTTCCATTTCATTTTGCTTAGAAACCAACTTGTAAAGAACAGACAGGATAATATTTAGAAAAATTAGAAACGACACAGCTCACCTATGTCTTTTGAAAAAAATACCCTCTTGTGAAGAACAGGCAGGATAATAAGTAGGAAAATGGGAAACGACATAGCTTACCTGCCTTTTGAAAAGGGTATCAGCTTGTAAAAAAGAAAAACAGGATAATATTTAGAAAAATAAGAAACGACATAGCTTACCTATATCTTTTGAAATAAGTACCAAAGAAAAGGAATGATAATATTTAGAAAATATGAGAAACGACATAGCTTACGTATATTTGCGTTTTCGAATTTCACAAAATATTATACCTGCAATGGTATCAAATACACGACGGGTTCTTTACAACCGATTAGGGTTTCGAGTAACTGAGCGCAAGCAAATAATATGTGCTAAAATAAAAAAGTCTTTCAACGCATAACGGAAAATTAAAATTGGAAAATGATGACTAGCAATCGCAGTGCAATCAAGCCGAAATGGAATCAATGCATTTTTTACAGTTCATTTATGGGGTCGATAGCAAATTCTGATGTTTACAGTCGACGAGGTAGGTAAAATGCAAAATTTAATTTTCAATTCGATTTTTAAAAGTTTTAGTCCTTCTTAGAAACCGATAACGCTCGGTAAACACATTATCCGATGAGTTTTCTGCAAATGTGAATTCGACACGATAGCAAATTACATAAAGCACTTCTTGGTGTAGTTTTTTGAAATATTGAGAAGGCGACTGATTGTATATAATGTGTGTTTTTCATTCATTTTATAAGTGCTGATTTCAGGAATAATACCTATAACTTGCTAAAACGGCCAAAATGTTAGGCATTCACCATGAAACAGTACACTTAATTGTGTATTATCAACATGCTGTCTAAATTCTCTTAGGGCAGCAACTTATTGACTTTTTTCACTATTTCATGTTGTAGGTCACCTTTTCTGTGATTCGGATACAATTTTTCCAATTCGTACAATTTGAGATCAATTTTGTAACTAAATTTTTGTAATTACTAGTAGTAGCATTCTCAACTGCCTACTTTTTGTTATCGGTGGTTATTTCAAAAACACTTCTCAGGCTTATAAAAACATTACAGAAAAAAACAATATAACAGAATTGTCATCTGGAAGGGAAACCATAGAGAAATTGGAAATCAATTTTAAGGAATAAGCATGAGGAAAATGGCTCATCTAGGATTTCCAAAGAAGCAACTGATCGCTTTGCAAAAGCAATTAAAAAAGGAGAACTTGTAGAAGTTCAATTAACACACAGCATATTGGAAGCTGCCAAAAATCTTCAAAAGAATCCCCTAATGTGATGTGCAAAATTTAAAGGCGCTTCTTAAATCAACGAATGTTCTGAGACTGATATAATTGTAAATCCCATTCACATGTAAAACATTTTTTCTTTTTTATATACTGATTGGTTGTTTCGGCACCACCAGTCAGAGGCTTCGAGACCTCGGCACCTCAGCCTGTAGGCTTTTTGTGCTCTTGGTTGTACCGTTTATGTAAAGAGAACAGTAGCCCTTATCAGGCTCAACAGTCGTTTCACTAGATCCTTCTTGGGTGCTCTAGTCCTAGGAGTCTATATCTCCAATGAGACAGTGCTTCACAATCAAAGATAATGTGTGAGGCAGTTTCCTCATCCACTTGTATGCATCTGCTTCCTTAGTAATCCCATCACTTTCCTTATCTGGTCCCTGCTGTTTTTTTTTGACCAGGAGTTTGCAGTGTTCTTGCTTTGGCACGTGGCTCCAGTACGTCGGATTTTTAGTTTGAATCCATCGAGATGTACAGCCACGAGCAACAGTTTTTGATATTCCAAATACTGGTTCAGGACCAGTGAATGCTAGCTTCACTAGGGTGTCTGCCGTTTCATTGTGTACAATACCCTTGTGCCCCGAAACCCACTTAAGTGTTACTCTATTATGGTTTGCTAGGGTTAAGTTTTTGAAGGCAGTTCCAGACCAGTCTAGATCAGATCTGGGGACATTTTAAAGATTTCAATGCTGCCTGACTATTTGATTTGAAAGATCTTTTGGCATCTATGTTCATTTGCAAAACACGTGTCGGTAGCGTAGATTTCCGCCTGGAATTCGGATGCAAGCTTCCCAACGATGCGTGGACTCCAGTGCCTGTTTCTATTACAGTTTTAGATCTGTCTGTGAACCACACCAACGTTCCTTCATGACTGCATGCTTCCAGACCATCCCAGTTTAGCTGGATATGGTATGGTTGGTTGTCGTTAATCGTGGCCAATATGTTATCACTTCTTATTTCGCGAAGTGATAACATCTGTGATTCTGGAACAATGACTATACCTTAACGACGTTAATTACCTAAAGACAAAAAAAACTAACAGTAGTTTTGTATATATAAGTTTTATTATCAAAAGTTAATTCAATTGGAAAATCTGCGTGCTCGAAAAGCATTTTCATTGTTAAAATAAATTACACCACTCGGAATTCCAAAAAATACAGCAATTGCAATAATTTTATAAATGTTGCGAATGCCTATTCAATCGAATTGAAGCTAAAAATCAAGAGAGTTGTTTAATTTTCGTTAATTAATACCTATCCTTGAAAATTTTAAGGTTTTTTTTTTATTTTTACTTCGTCTGGGATCTACTTATTCGTATGCTACTAGCTGATTTATTGATCGTAGTGAGTGTGTTATAGAATTCCGCCACTGTATGGTTTCTCATAAAGAAAAGACTTCGTCAATCTCCGGAACTTATTGTGACTATTTATAGATTTTAAGGATACTGGTGAAATATTGCACAATATTCGGCATTTTATCCTTAGAAGTAATAAAGGAATAAGTTAACATCAAAATCTAAATTTCGTGTAGATTGTTGCTTGTTAGTTGATACAGTATAGGAAACAACAGGAAAAACATCGCTCCAAATGAAACATTTACACCACAACACCAACACAACTTGTACTCAGTCAGTCCCTCCCAGGATGCGCCCCCTAGGAGAAGAACCTTCCTCCACTCTCCATCTTATCCGATGGGCCTTATCGTCGGCGTTCGCGTTTTGTGTTTGTTGTTGTTTTTTGTCTGCATCCAAGCGGTCTTTCATTTAGCTATGTGACCACGGTGGTTTTATCTTCAGCAATCTTCTTGTTCCTTGTCTTCATTTGTGTGTGTTTTGTGCTGCATCTATAAGGGGCAAATCCTTAGTCAACTACCTTATAGAGTGGTTCCACTTGTTAAAGTTGACCCTAGTTAAAACCCCTACTAATCTTTGTGTGGGTGTGCTGTGCTTTCGCCTAGGTGGGTCCTTTTCTTTTCTTGCGTTCTCTATCCCATAACCTGATCAAGAATATGTTTCTTCGGGGTGGTCTTCATCGTTTTCTTGGTTTTCGCTTGTACGTAGCGCTTTCCTTATCGTCCTGTTGTTTGGAGCTTGTGGGCATCCTTTGTAGTTTGATGGGTGCTCTTCTTGACATTTTGCGCAGGTGTCTGGTTTGTCTCTCGGCCTTGGGCACTCGTTGGAACGGTCACAACTCGGCATGTCTTCTGTCCGTGGTGGAATTGTAGTCGGTCCAATTCCTCTTCGTTGTTCTTCCTATCTTATCCCTGCATATTGGATGTGTTGAATACTCCTGATCTTCTCTTTTTCTTCTACCTCTAACGCCTCAATGTAGATGGGCAGTGGTTTTCTCCCACCGTACCTCAAGTGAATTTGGCTGTTTTGGCCTATCCCTACTTATTCCTCCTCGATGTCCTTTCATATTTCGTTGGTAAATTCGCTGATAGTCAGTCCTTGGATGACGGTCTGTTGGTCATTCCTCGGATCGTTCCTTTCCTATCTTCTTTTTATGTGTGTACCATTTTACCTGGTAACCTGGTTAGGTAGTTGCTTTTAAACTCCTTGCAAAATGAAGTCTATTTAGCAACAGGCAGCTCAAAAAACTCTTGTCAATTATATTGTAATGTTTTTGTTATTTATTCAAATAGTTTTTAATTGAGGGATAAATGTATACACACTATGGCTAATTACTATCTATTTATCTAAAGAAACACACACACACTGTATTAAACTTAATTTATATACACTCTCCACTTAATGTCTACTAATATATTTACACTTGATATATTAGTTCTAATTTATTTTCACCACTTGAATATTACACTATTTATCTGCACTATTTAATTCACTGTCCGATTATTAAGAACTTCTGTGAACTCTTTACTGTCCGTTTCACTAATTCTTTCGAACTTATTAACTGTCTACGCACTCAAAAACCCGCGTATATATAGTCCGCATCGGTTCTGGAAAACTCTAGTGCCTTCGGTTCTCGTGCTATCCACAAACAAAACCGTTGAACTCGAATGTTCTCGAAAACATGCTGGCGCAGGGAGAATCCCGGCATAGCCACCAAAATTTACAGTCGAGGGACAGGACGGCTTCGAGTTGGTGACCTCGCACAATATAATATATAAAGTGAGTCAGGAGGAACTGTACATACTCATACTTCGTATTGAGACTCATATGGGAAATATTAAGTAACCTGTAAAATTATTTTAGGTTTTTTTACAGTTTTAGACCATTTCCTGTACTAAATTTCACGTTACACCTTAAATATCCCATTTCCAGTAATATCTCTGTACGAAACATATGTCCGCATTATGTATTGATTCGTGATTCTACCTCATACTTCTGCGATAAAATATTAATATTTGATGAGCATTTTTTTGTTTTAGTTCAACAATATCGCTTAGTTTCGCTTATAAAAATGACAAGGATACTTATTGAATCAATACAATTTTATTTGTTTTAGAAATCGCTTTGGGATTGCACATCTTTTTTCGGATTTAATACATACTGTAAATTTAAATTTTTAAACAATTGTTTATTTAATTTACTTACACCTGTATAATATCAGCAATATCAAAACTAAATATATTTATGCTTACTAATACTTTTAAATCTTTGTTGATGAACATATCTATATCCAAGTATTAATTAAGTAATAGTTGACTCTAGGGTACCATTAATAACCTACATTTACCTTAATTATACGAGGGGCAATACAAGGGTGCTTCTAAATTCGTGCGATAAAATTTAGGAGGTGATTCGTTGAGAATTTTCGCATGCGACAACTGCGTTTGAAGAATTTTTTTCAAATGCGTGTAACTTCTTTAATAACAGAGGTAATAACCTGAATAAAATACCAAAATGTTCATAAGGCAAGGTGCTACATTTTGGCGCCAGTTTACACATTCTATTGTAGTTGCTTGATCTTATAGGATGTTTCAAATTTCGCATTTATGCATCCGCGGTGTATTTAGAAGTAGGTCATGGTTGTAAACATGAATGTTTTTTTCTCAACTTCAACAAGTCAATTTAAACAATTTATATTTTTAAAGAATTAAAACCTTGTTAGCAAAGTATACAAAGTTAAAATAACAAAAGCCTTTATTCAAAAATCTCGTTTAATACCATTATGTCACTCTGTTTTTCATCCACATAATTTGATTTTTCTTATTCCCAAGTTCTTTGAAAGAACCAAAAAAAAAAGAATAAAGATAAAAGCTTCATATACAATTTGACATCCTTCAAAATACAAAAACATTTAATTATCTTACACAAAGAACGTTAATAACAATTAACGAAAAGCATACACGAATTCTTTAAATTTTAAAAAATCCTTTCAGTTTTCATGGAACCATTTTACTTCGGTTGAAGTATGTGTATTTAGGTTTTCAATTATATTCAAGAACGACTAAGAAGATTCTTATAGGTAGACTTCGTTAAAATATTAATAAATATTTTAGACGTTTAATTTCCTCAAATTCTGGAATATATAAAGGAATCCATATCAGCCAACGGCAGTTGAATTCTTCGTCTTTTTCTGTTCATATTTGACACTTTTAGAATATTGAAAATAAATGAGAAAACCACTAGACCAAGATCACAAAACATGAAATAATATTGTTGATTGAGGAAATTAAAAGCCTCCGAACAAGAATGGAGTCATCCTTGATATTTACGTGGAATGCACACCTCGAAAGCAACAGGACTCTCTGGACGTGTCGCAGGCTTTTTGGAAGACGTGGGATCTGAAACCAAAAATGATCTACTGGTCATATCAATTATTACCTATGCTGCGCTGATTTGGTGGAACAAAACAACGCAACAAAGAGCAAAAACAGAGTTGCAAAAAGTGCAACGACTCGCCTGCGTGGGAACGACCTTAAGTTTATGTCGCACAAGGATAACAGAAAGTTTTTCAAAATTGAGGGCGCCACTACCTTTTTGACGTCGATAAAAAATACTAATGAATTTTATAAAACTAAGGCGGAAAAGGTAGAAACGCCTTGTAGAATTTAAATAAAAGTTAACCAGAAATCAAATAATAAAAAAGTTACTTAAAAAAATAGAACACTTAAAACTTTACCCCGTCGATATCTCCCTCAACTTTTATAGTTGAGGATTTACAAAAAAAATAAAAAATAGGATTTAAAACAAATTTATATTCAGTCTTCTGCCACAGGAAATGGAACAAATGTGAAGTCTTGTACTTTTATAGGTACTCAGCTTATGAAGTGGTTGTTTCCGCAAAAGGTGATGGTTGAAGAAGGTAGGTAGGTCTTGCCTCTACGAAGTCTTGAGAAGATGGAGACTAGATCTCGAAGAAGATATGAAGATAGAGATATCTTGATTAGAACGGTATCCTAGCAGCTGTGTCCTGGTCTAGGGCGGTATCCTGGTCTAGGGCTTGTATCCTAACCTAGGTGCTGTTCTTACCACAGCAAAATTAATTAGATAGGAAAGGTATAAAAGCGATAAAAAATGGAGGTCTTTCCTCGAAGAAAGTTGATAGCGGAAAGGGCTCTGTCCTTCGTGGCGTTGAAAAAATGGAAGCGACCGTTGGCAGACGTCAATTGTCTTATGGTCAGGGTTGAAGATTGGGGTGGCTAATGAGACGACGAGCGGTAATTAAAAGGATTTATTCTATAAAATCACAATTCATTGCTTCTGATAGCCAGGCTGCTTGGAAAGCTCTGAAGTCCACAATTTATGAGTCTAAATTAGTCTGGAACTGCAAACAATCCCTAAATTATCTATGACATTTTCATTATTGTACTACTTATTATCCTTGCAGCGAACTTTTCTCAAACGTTCTCTATAGCTTCCGGAGTTACTTGTGCAATCTCAATGCGTATCCGTTCTTTGGGTCCATTGATATTTTGTGGTTTACTTTGGTACAGTTTACTTTTCAAGTATCCCTATAAAACACATCAAGTGTAGTTAAATAAGGTGACCTATGTGGCCATTCTCTTGACTCTCTTCATTTAAGAACAACTGGCTCGATTCGGGGAGCGAGAAGTATTGAAGAAAATCTAAATATCGAGAACCTGCATTCAGTGTGGATTTTTCGTAGCCCAATACCGAAAAGTCTGACGATTGACATGTCCGTTTAATAGAAATGAGAGGATCTCTGGATTTCTGTTATTTTTCAATTAGAACTTCACAGAATTGCAGTTAATTTGTAGGATGCCACTTTTCCTTTATTAACTTTCTAAAGGCGCGTCCACACTATGCCGCATGGCCAGTTGGCAAAGCCGATTTGATGTAGACGCGACCGTTGGCAAGTGCCATCATGCCAACCGTGTGCCAATGAAAATCACTGAAGTGTCGGACTCCTTCAAAGGAAGCCAATGAGAACGGAGAGTGGGGATGTGCCAACCATTGGCCTCTCGCGGCTTCAGTTGTGATTCTGTTTGACAGTTAGCACGTGCTTTCAGATATAGTCGACGAACGAGAAAGTTATTAATTTGATAAATCTATACCAAGTTCGTTCTGTTCTGTGAGCATCGTGCGACTAAAGTAAATGAAACGCGTTTTTACAGTCTCTGGATTTGCCAATTGGCATCGCCAATGGCAAATCGCGGCATAATGTGGATGCGCCTTAAGTACTGTTGAATGGTCATGTCACTACCTAATGCTACTTTCTGAGACCTGGTGTGGGGTTATCTTCAAAGGCTAATAGAACATCTAGTTTCTAGTTGTAGGATATTGATTTTCTACTATTTATAGGGAAGACTTGACCCGTTTCTCGAATTTTTTTCTCTATTTTTCTTACCGTGGTTCTTGATATTGGTTCTCGTGATTTATCTTCACAACCGATCTGTATTAAAATTTGAATTTTTACCGTCCTAATCAGCTGTATGTATGATAAATATAAAGACTTTCACGTCATCTACAATACCATTAACACTTGACAGAAAGTTGATTAAGTTGAATGTCTTTTAGGTGAATCTGAAATCTGCTCAACTTTCCCATTACAAAAATTTTTGGTTTTAATCTGTTATACAGGGTATTTTAAAAGTTATACTCAATTTTACGTTAATTAATATTTCACTTCAGTAACTTTATTATTTGATTAGAATAAATTTCGACAAAATGCTAATTAATCAATCAAAATAAAACGCTATTATGTATTATTTTGATGAATAAATGAATTCAGTATTGTCCTGGAACATCAAGTCTGACCCTGTTATAAACTTTGCGGATACAGCGTATCCTTTAATTAGCATTGCTGTCCATTAACATATTGGGTGGTAGGTATCTGACGATCTCCATTAACAAACGATTTTATCGAAACCTTTGACTTCGGTGCTGTGATTTTTATTTTTCACCTGTTCGAGTCAGTTAAATATTCTCTCTGGCAATTAAAAGTGCCAATGCGTATCGACTTAAAAAAACGATTTTTAAATTAGAACGATGCCAATTTATTCGGTGAATATTCTGGAAAGACATTTGTGAGAAAGAACTTTCTCCAGTTTTAGGGGAATGAGAGTGACTTACGAAAAAATATAGATCAATAGGGCCGAATGAATGTATAATTGTATATTATCGGTGAGAAATCTGTATTTTTTTTTCTGAAAAAAGGCACTCACTATACGAGGTCTGGCTATTAAATAATGAGACTGCCTATGAAAAAAGTTTTATTTAAAAAATTATTCTACAACCGAATGCTCCCCTTCCACTCGCCGTTCCATTCCTTTTTTACATTGGTCAAAGCAATGTTGGAAGTCTTCTTTTGTAAGAGCATTCAGGAGCTTCACCTTTTCCATGGACTGGAACGGGCTCCTTTTAAGGCAGACTTGATCTTCGAAAACAGTAAGAAGTCACAGGCTGTTAAATTAGGCGAATACGGTGCGTGTTCAAGCACTATAGTGCCTCTAGCGGCTAAATAATGCTTCACAGACTGCGCATTATGGGCAGGCACGTTGTCCTGGTGCTAGATCCACGACTCCGGCTATTTTTACGTACTTGCTCTCGCAGTGTTGCCAAAACTTGCAAATAGTAAGTTTATTTTACAGTTTGACCCTCCGGAACCCATTCAGTTCGTTTATATGGAATAAAAAAATAGCATGGCTTTGAATTTTAATTTCGACACGCTTCCTTTTTTCGTTCGTGGAGATGCAGTTTTCCAATGCATAGATTGCCGCTTAGTTTCAACATCGTACTGGAATATCCAAGTTTCTTCGCCATTGAAGATGTTTCACATCAATTCAGGCTCTTCATCTAACCTCCCAAGAAAATCTGAGCAGATCTGTTGACGGACCAGCTTTTGGTTTAAATTTTTGGGGACTAACTTTGCACAGATTTTCTTCATGTTCAAATCATCATGTGAATTTGTTCTGATAATTTCTTTATCAGTCTCAGCAATTCTATTGATTTTGGCCCCTGTTTCCGGGGTTGAAATAGAGACCTGAACGTTGGTCATCTTTGGTGCTCTTTCGGCTTTAAGAAAACCGTTTACACAATTCGAAAACACGCGCACGAGATAGAGAATTCTCACCATCGGCCTCTTTCAACAACTTATAGCACTCGGTAGGGGTTTTTTTCAATTTCAGATTTTACTTTTAATAAAAAAAGTATAAATGCCCAAAAGTCAGGATTAGTGCACATAAGCTGCACAAAATCATCGAATTAATTGTGCTCACTTCATCCATCTGATACTTTAAATAATATATGATATTATGCAGTTTTTGAAGGAAAAAGAAATAAATATCTCTATCTATAAATAATCTTAAATTGATTGTTTTATTTTTAATTGCAGATAAGAAAATTACATCGCAGAAAGCTAATACATAAGATGCTTAAAAACTAGACACCTGATCAGGTGAGTAAGCCTTAAATGTTCTTTATTGCTACACAACAATGCACAGTGTACACAAAAAAAAACGTTCCATCTTTGTATTATATAAAACTTACTATCCTTCTCACCCAAGAAGAATTTTAGTCTGGAAAGCTGCTGATTTAACTAAGTGATCCCTTTTGGAGATATTCGATTGCCTAGAGCAATGGTTCCCAAACTTTTTTTCTCATAGACCACTTTCAAAATTTTGCTGGTTCCGGTGAATCCCCTGCAGCTACATTTCTACCATATTCCCAGAACTCGAAAAATAATGTGTGTCCAACCACGAATAAACAGTTTTCAAAAAGTGAGTGAGCTGTGAGTGGACGTCAAAAAAGTAAATTTGGCCAATCAAAAAAGTAATTCCATCCAACTTTACTTTTTTGAAATATACTCACAGCACAAGAAACCAATCAATTCTCAATTATTTTATTTATAAAACTACCCATTCGGAATGGTATAAAATGAAAATAAAAATAGTTGTATTTATTCCAATAAATAATTATTACACTATTAATTATTATTGTTATAATAGTCGTTAAATAATGAAAATTAAACATTAATAACGTAATGTAACTTCTACAATGATAATCACAAAATAGTCATAATTTTAATGGGAGGGATATACTTGATGTATTGACAGCAAATTATCAATATTTGGCTTCAGTTTTGTCAGGAATAACCGCAAATGTCCTCGTACTGTGATATTCAATCTGCTTCTTTTTTTTTGTTAAAAGGTTTGTAACGACACTAAAACTTTTTTCGACAGAGAAACGCTATCAGAAGGTTTCTCGCAATTCGCCACAGTCCAGGATATTTTTCGGGTATTTCTGCTTGCAGCCAAAATGTTTGATACCATCTTTTAAATTTCTCCTTCAGCTTCTCATTAGTGCTAAGCTCGAGTAGCTCCTCTTGTAATATCCACCTCTGTTTCATCAAATGGATTTATGATCCATGGTGGTATTTCCATCGATATATCTTCAAATTTGATTTTCCAGTCATTAAATGTTGAACGTATGTCTGAATATCCTCATGAAAGCATTCTACCTGTTACAAGTTTGAAAACTGGAAAAATTCGCGCCGACTAATATTTTGCATCATAAATTTCAATTTTCCAAGAAAAGCTAATATTACACTTTGTTGAAGTGAAAACTTCTTTTGGCGCACCGCACACAGATTTTTCCGTAGGTAGTAAGTTAGGCTGATCCGTCACGCTCTGAGGTGAAAGGCTCGATCGGGTGATCTCGGGACCGCCGAGTGTACCCGTGCGAGAATGATACAGTCAGCTGCTCTTCACTGTTGTGTCGCTGTTTAGTATATTCAATCCATACCTAATAATTGTTTTTGTTAATTTAATAGTTATTATTGGTACGTAATAATAATTATTTTAACAATTATATGGTTTACGTTGTGAGGTTAGTGTATGTAGTTGTCGGTTAATCTTGCTAATATATTTTGAAAAAACATTATAAACATTAAAGATTATAAAAAACACAGTTATTGTTATAGTTATTATAACAGAGGTAAGTCACTTCATGTTTATATATACATATATATTCATGCATACATATAAATGGTCTAAAATTGTCAAAATTTTGGAAAAATGGTCAATAATTGTCAAAAACTGTCAAAAATGGTCAGTATTTGTAAAAATTTTGAAAAAATGGTCAATAATTGTCAAAATTTTTGAAAAATTGTCAAAAGTGGTCAATAATTGTTAAAATTATGAAAAATTGTCAAAATTTCGAAAAATGGTTGAAATTTTTGAAAAATTGTCAAAAATGGTCAATAATTGTCAAAGACGGTCAATAATTCTCAAAACCAATCAAAAATCGTCAAATATTGTCAAAATCTGTCAAAAATTGTTAAAATTTTGAAAATGGTCAAAAATTGTTGAATATTTAAAAAAAATTTCAAAATTTTGAAAAGATGGTCAAGGATTATAAAAAACTGTCAAAAATGGTCAATAATTGTCAAAGACGGTCAATAATAATTGTCAAAACCAATCAAAAATCGTCAAAAATTGTCAAAAACTGTCAAAAATTGTTAAAATTTTGAAAAATGGTCAAAAATTGTTAGATATTTGAAAAAATGCTCAATGATTGTCAAAATTTTTGAAAAATTGTCAAAAATTGTCAATAATTATAAAAAACTGTTTATAATTGTTGAAAATCGTAAAAATCTTGAAAAATGGTCAAAAATGGTCTAATAAGAGAAAAAAGTCTTACAATATTCCGAGGGTCGCGAACCTTACCGAATCCGTCTTAGATTCTGACAATTTAAAATAATGATTGTAATCACACGCAATACACTTTCTTTCTCTCTATCCCATCTTTCTCTCCCATTTCCCTCTCTCTTCCATATCTCACTTTTTTAATATGTTCTTTTATGCATATAACTTATACAAAACAACGGGACCGCCGAGTGTACCCGAGCGAGAAAGATACAGTCAGCTGCTCTTCACTGTTGTGTCGCTGTTTAGTATATTCAATTCATACCTAATAATTGTCTTTATTAATTCAATAGTTATTATTGGTACGTAATAATAATTATTTTTGAAGAAGAAAATTGCGAAATAAACATTGATGACAATTCACCGATGTCAGTTAATCGGTGTTGGTTACGCCACTAACCCATAAATTATACAAATCTTATAATTTTGATAACTCAATCGCTATGAATTATCTTTGTTTTTCCACCGACTTATAATAAAATCAGATGGATACAAATAAAGAAATATGGATACTATCATTTGACATGAATTAGGGTGCGCGCATTTGTTGGAGATACGCATTTTATATTTATGTGGAATGTTAAAAAACGTATTTCATTAGTAGGAATGCGTGGAAAAAAGACATTTAGCGGAAGACAGGATTAAATAATCCCAGTTACAGTGATTTGCTGGTTCATTTTCACATCGCATAGAAAACATTTAATTTATACAGAGTGTACAAAAATATTTCTTATAAATTATACTACTTAATCTGGGGTCGAAAATAGTGATACAGCTACTGAAATTTTGTTTCAGCGACTTCACTAAAAAACCGAAAAGTTACAAATAAACGACTATAACAATGGAACAATTTCGACGCCTATATCCAACATTAATTTAACAAAAATTACAATAATGTAGTATTTAATTTCAATCGGTAGATTTTAGTGATGCCCACGAGACGAAACTTTGAAAAATCTCGTCTTGTCTCGAAAGAAAAGTGGAATGTCTCGTCTCGCAATAAAAGTCTCGTCTCGTCTCATGTCTCGCGCGAAAGTATTGCAAAAGTCTCGCAAAAAACGAAAATAAATCATAGATGCATGAAATACAAATAATTAAATTTTCGCTTTGAATTTGTAATGACTAATGAGGGTAACGAGTTGAGATGTCTAGCAGGGTCAACTTAAGGAAGTTTTATACAAGTTGACTAATCAAAAGATTCAGTTTTGATAAAGCATTATTTTTTTATTAATAAAAAATACAATATTTCCATTTTCTGAGAAAAAGAAATATTTTTTCCAAATTTTGTGAATATTTTGAAACCCTAGGTTATTCTACTAAGTCGCGCGTATGTGCCAAGGTACCACAATTCAATTAAAAACTAACATTTACACTTACTTCTGCTTGGACTAGTAACAGATTCGTTATCTGCTGAAGTTTCACTAGCAGTTTCCGCTTCTTGCTTAGGGCTTCACACGAGACGAGAGTATCAAAAATCTCGTCTCGATCTCGTCAATTCCGAAGAAATTGAGTATCGTTCAAGTCTCGGTCTCGTCCCGTTACCGGATGTCTTGTCTCGTCTCGCTTAATTCTAAATATTGATAATAAAATCCATAAATAATTTTCTTAAACTATATTTATAACACTATTATACAAAAATATTTTTACATGCACATGATTTTATAAATTTTACACACTCCAAAAATCAAAGCAAACGAGTGAAGGTATAATGAAAATTTTTTCATTTATACAGTGCATAAATACGGAATTTTAAGAATATTAACAAAAGTATTGAACAAGTTTACCTGGAAATTCATTCACAACAATCGCTCCTGACCTATCTTCTAGGTAAATTAGTTTAATAAGGGGGAATGGATTTTATCTTTTAAATTACATTTTTTCGTCGACCTTTACAAAAAATTACTAATTTCCGAATGAAAAATCGACTATTTTTGAAGGCAAGTATTTTTCGTCCGCTGTGCAAAAAATAAGTTTCATCTGGGGAATCACGAAGAAATCTGTTTATTTTATCTCTAGATTTTTTCGCTTTGTACCCAACGCCTTGTTTTTTCAAAAATGTAATAAGTTTCGGAAATTTGGATATGTTCACGTTTTAGCGAACGAAAAGTACTTGATTTCAAAAATAATCGATTTTTATTCGGAAATTAATACGTAAAATGTCATTTTTTGTAAAGGTTGACAAAAAAATACTTATGAAACCGATCTCGCTTTACTGCAGTTGTAAAGAACACGTCATCCATTATCCATCTTTTTATAAACTTTACTTTATTAACATTTAAAACTGGACCTTAGTCATAGATATCTTTTTATTTACAAGTTATAACAAAACAGCAACTGTTAAACATTCATACAATCTATTTGAAAAATAAATATTTACTTTTTCAGTTTCGAACTTTTCAAATATTTGAAACTGGAATTTTATCGAAAAGTTTCTTACTGATTTCTCTTGCATTATACAATTTAACTAAACTTTTACGCGTGCTCCAAAAAAGTGACACCGAATGATGTATCGTTTTCCATTAAATTGGAAATGTCATTGGAGGCAAGATTACTTTCTGCCTCGAGGGTATTCCTTATATATTATTTCTCTTATAATTCCAAAGCCTTAACCTTATTCAGCGACGTATCAACTAGTAAAGGCGCAACGAGCAAAACATTTTATGTTAGCGACATTCGTAGTGAAACGATAACTATCCATATTTTCATTGACAAATATATACTGTAAAATATAATTTTTTTCATGTATCATAAACTGAATTTTATAAACATTTTAGGTAACACTTTTCTAAGTATAACTTTTGCGATTTTTTTTATCGAAACATCTGGTTCTATAAAAATTGTGGCGAACATAATATTTCTAAATTTTATTATTATGTTTTCTACATTTGATATCTGTGTTATGTTAGGACCTTTCCCAGTCATAAAAAAATCTTTTCACTGAAATAATTCCCAAACTCCGAGCAATTTCTCACCACCAAAGAAACCCTCATTATTTTTTATTTCGTGCATAAATACATACTAAAAATAACTCCTTCGGCGCCATACTGTCCTAATTCCCTAAACTCTTTGGAAAATTCACCTTCAGACTAAAAACTTCTCAATTTTTTTTTAAATTCTTCCAGACTTCATATCCAGACAAAAGCCTATAAAATGTCCTTAACCAAGAAAAGGAATCTTGAAATTTTAAACAAAATATTATCTTGACCTACATTCCCTGTAAAAGACAGGGTGTAACAAAAAGATTGGTCCAAAATTATACCACTTAATCTAGTGTCAAAAATAGGTCGATTCGATCTTACAAATGTACAAAAGCGCACACAAAAAATATAAAGTGTAATTTTTTATGGCATCTTAGATTACAATAGGCAATGGGTGTAGCTTTTTCTTGTTTTTTGAAGGGGGTCACCTCCTCTTTGACTCACCAACTCTTTCGGTTTTTTTTTCCATTTCTGTGTCGGGCAGGTAGCTTCATCCCGTATCAGGACGAGTTTAGGATCTTTTCAATTGTCAAGAGATTAAATATTTTTGAACTCGTTTTAAGTATGCTTATGGAATTTGGCCAATTGATTAATTTATTGTTTCGACGGAATTATGAATAAACTAAACTCATTGACAAAATTAAGGCAACATTTAAAATTTTGCTCATTTTTGATTTAGAATAACTCTTTTAACAGAGTACAATAAGGCGATTAGGAAAGCCAAAAAAGAGAAACTTCTGTCAGAGTATATCAGATTTACCTGTCAGTTGTAGAATTCACAAGGCTCTCTCCAAAGATCCGGCACAAGGCGTTGGAGCAATGAAATGCCCAGACGGTACCTATACGAACTCTGAAAGGCAGACCCTGGAGCTACCGCTTCAGACTCACATTCCCGGTAGTCGGTGTCTGGAGGACCAATCATCCATCCCACTCCAACGGGATCGACAGAACGACCCAAAAAGGAAGATTGGAAGTTCGCAACAGACATAGTCACTCCATCAGCAATTATATGGGCAGTGAACGAATTCTCACCGTACAAATCACCTGGGGAGGAAGGCATTTTTCCTGCTCTGCTACAACAAGGCAGTGGAGAACTGTTACCCCATTTGGTCAAGTTATTGAGAGCTAGTCTGGCGTGGGGGTACATCCCTCTAAAATGAAAGTGACGAGGGTTGTATTTATACGGAAAACTGGGAAAGTGAACAATTCACTTCCCAAATCCTATCGTCCGATCAGCCTGACCTCGTTCTTAATTACATGTCTAAAAAAATTTTATAGAAGCATATTAGGGAAGGGAGGTTAAGAGAGTATCCGCTAAATGCCTCCCAGTATGCTTATCAAACGGGCAAATCTACATATTTAGCGTTAAACAATCTAGTGGGGAAAATCAGCCATTCCCTTGGCAACAAGGAAATAGATTTTTCCTAGATATAGAAGGAGCGTTTAATAACGCCCTTCCAGACTCCATATGGAAAACGGTGGAGCGCAGAGGAATCTGCAAACCAATCCGTTACTGGATCAAAAGCATATTATCAAACCGGTACATCACTGAATGGAGTCACGGTAGGGGTTGCCCACAGGAAGGGGTGCTTTCCCTCCTTTTGTGGTCACTACAGTTTGACGATCTCCTGGGTGAACTATCCAGTCAGGGTACAGATGTGCAGGGATATGCCGATGATATAGTATTACTATATATTATTAGAGGCCAATTTGAAGAGATAATTTCTACCATCCTTCAAACGGCCCTAAACAAAGTGCATAGATGGTGCGAGAGGGAATAGATGTCTGTGAACCCCCTCAAAACCGTAATCGTCTCCTTCACAAAGAGGAAAAAATTAGAGCGACTCCGCCAGCCAATTTTAGGCGACGTGAGCATTCCAATTGCGACGGAGGTGAAATATTTAAGGGTAATCTTGGATAAACAACTCACTTGGAAAGAGTAATAAACAATGCCAGACTATCCCTCTGGAATCTTAGAAGGGTAAGTGGAAAATCTTGGGGTATGAACCCCAAACAGATTTACTGGATTCACCAAACAATGGTCAAGCCAATGGTCACGTATGGCTCAGCTGTCTGGTGGACCAAAAGTCTGCAAAAGACAGCTAGAGCAACATGCCTGGCCATTACTGGAGCAATGTAATCCACACCAACGGTAGCTATGGAAGCCCTCCTGCAACTAGCTCATCTCCATATTCATTTGGAGAAGGAATCCAGGAGAGCAGCTCACAGAATGCCATCAGTGGAGAGGCAAATAAATGGAGAGACTCTGAGGGATCACTCGGGAATGCTGAGGGAAATACAAAATCACCACATTCTTGGGATGCCATCGGATCTCTCTGACACAAAACTTCACGTGGACAAGCCCTTTAAGGTCCTCATTCCCAATGGGATAGCGAAGAAATCTCCTTCCTAGAAACGGACTACGTGATTTACGGACGGATTCAAAACCGGAAACGGGGCTGGAGCGATGGTCTTCAGCAGGAAACCCAGAGTTGAAATTACAGCCAACCTGGGTAGGTACGCTACTGTCTTTCAGGCTGAAGTATACGCCATTGAACTGGCTGCAAAAGAGCTGATGAATCAACACAAAGTCACTTTGACCTGGGTGCCGAGGCATCGAGGAGTGGAGGGCAACGAGAAGGCCGACACTCTGGCAAAAAAGGGATCAGAGTCTCTATTTATCGGACCTGGGCGGAGAGGAAAACCTTCACGTACTGGGCTGACATACCGGGGCTCTCTCACTCAAAGGCGTTCATACAAAAAATAAAAAGATCCTGGAATGGAGTAGAACAAACCTACGCATTCTGTCGGGACTGCTTATAGGACATTGTCGACTAAATTACCACCTAAAGAAGATGAGTCTGGTCCAGACCTCGGATTGTCGGTTCTGTAATTTGGAGGACGAAACAGCTGAGCACATACTATGCTCATGCTCAGCTTTGGGCAGGGTAAGTTATAACATATTCGGTTATAGTACCTTAGAGCCGAGCGACTTCAAAAAAGTATCACCGAATACAACCATGGACTTCGTCAGAAGCACAGGCTTGTGGGGTGAATTGTAATCCCTAGGGGTGAGCCACAATTGACCCAACAGGGGTAGCAGAGGAGGTGGCGAGAAGGCCCCACTCACATAGAACCTAGCCTAACTCTTTTAATTTTCAACCGATTGAAATGATTTTTTTTCGGCACATTGTAGGAAATTCATTAAAATTATCACAAGCATTTCGAATTTTTGTAAAAATAAATTTGACAATTTATTATACCGGGTAGAATGAAACAATATTTATGTATCGTAAATTCTAAACACCCTGTAGGGTAAACTGGAGGCTACAAATTTTTTCTTTGCGAATGATTAAAAAGACATTGATTCTCGATATTCTGTTTATTAATTCATTCCAATATCTTTCTCTTTGCAAAAGATACACATTTTTAAAGAAAATTCATAATAAAACTCACAGTGAATTATTTTTCAAAATAAATCGTAGGGTCGCTGGTCCCAATTTTGTGTCAATATGAAACAGCGTTGCCAGACGTCCCGTATTTGGCGGGACGTCGCGATTTTTAAATCAAAATTAAATGTCCCGCTTTTCGGGGATAACTCGTCACCAAAGACACCACTGCCACCACCGCACAGAAATGGCACCAACTCTTTCAACAGTTTCCAAAAAAAGATACCAGGAATATGTTTATACTAGTGTTTTTCATATTAAGTATCCCAACATCAAACTGCCTTCCTGAACGCGTTTTTTTCCCAGATGAATTTAAAATGGTCCGATGCCAGAAATAAATGATGAATATTAAAAAACTTCTGGTTATATACGTTTTTTTACTATATCCCGCTTTCGACGAAGGAATCCCGCTCAAAAAGGTCCAAAATCCCGACTTGGCAAAAAAAAATCTGGCAACGCTGATATGAAAGCAAAAAAGGTTTGGTTTGAGAGTGTTTTTTTCAGATTTTGGATCGATAAGCAAGTAGAGCAGTTTGTAAGGCGTAGTATAGTTGAAGGTATCATGAATGGGCTGTGCCGAATTTCGCAAAAACCTACCTGCGTCTTTAATCCTAGTTCGAGTTCCGCAAAAGGTCGCGGCAGGATCAGAATATAGCTTTTTACGAAAGCTTATTACTTAAGCGGCCATTTTTTCAACTCTATGTAAAGTATTAATCATTTTTCTTGCCCTTCTCGATAAATTACGAGAACTTCTAGTCCCACTTGCTAATGATACGATAATCCCTCTTTCGGGTAGTTACAGGTAGTTTTGCGAATTTCGACCCTAGCCTCATAAATTTACCAACGACGAATGTGTAAAAGCTACAACTTTGATTGAAGAGTGAAAAAGAATGCGTTATGTGGCCAATCAACCATTAGTCGAATGTTCAGAAAATTTAGGGAAACTGGATCACACCATCGAGTCATTGGTCAGGACAGGAACAAGATTAGCCGTGATGAGCGTTTTCTCCGACAAGAGGTTTTAAGAAACCGAAAACTGATAGGCAGAAAATTGAGCAGTCAACTTGAAATGGTCAGAAACGTTGGATCTTCATCTAAAACGGTAAGAAGAAGGTTAAAAACTTTCGGATTGACCAGTAGAAGACCAGCCCGTCGTTCTTTGCTTAGAAGAGAACACAAACGATACAAGTTGATGTTTGTAAGAGATCATGAGCATTGGACTATTGGAGACTGGAAAAACTTATTGTTTCCTCCAAGTGCCGACTTTTTGGGATGATCCAAAATAATCGGTCCGAAGTCATGTACCTGCTCCAATGAACATACAAGATTTGGAACGTAGATATAGTTCTCGCAAAATGGGAGAACATTCCTAAGCATATTATCAATAATTTAATAGCAAGCTTAACTCGACGCATGTTACAAGAGCACGAGGAGGAATTACGCGTTATTAATTTGTTACTCATTAATGTTTAATTTCGAGTTGATAAATATTTTTTTTATTCGATTTAACGTGCTTGAGACAGCTATGGCCATTAGCAGGAGGTACAGTAAATTACAATAAATTATAAGTATAATCATTCATACAATCATTCATTCCAAGTTGCTGACGTCTTTTAGTATAGTAGGGGCAATCTACGAGAATGTGTTGAAGGTCAATTGAAGATTGGCAGTGTTGGCAGCTTGGCTGGGGGGAAGAGGTCATAAGGTGGCCATGAGTGAAACGGGTATGACCAATACGCAGTCTTCTTGCGACGACCTTCACGTTTCTACGGAGATAAGGGATATCAAACTGTTCCTCGGTCAGATGTATTTTCCTTAAAAATGTTACGGAATGGTTCCACTGGCTTTGCTATTTCTTCCGTATAAGTTTTTTCATAGTGAATTTCAGGACACTAGAGATTTGCAGAATACTAGATATTGTGGTGGGTGAAGCAGCTTCTTTTGCAAGGCAATCGGCGTATTCATTACCAGTTATACCAATATGTGAGGGAATCCATATAATGGTGATGGTTATATCAAGTGGAATAAACGTTAGATAGGTATCGTGGATGCGTTGAACGAGGGGATGATTTGTGAATAAGTTGTTGATTGATTGAATAGATGAGAGAGAGTCCGTGCAAATAGCAACTTGTTGATGGGGGTTTACGCAGAAATTGAAGGCTTGTAGAATAGCGAATAGTTCTCCGGTGTGAATGCTACAAGAGGCTGGGATTCGGTATGATCCCACGGCTGATTGCGAAGAAGTAACTGCACATCCAGTACCAGTCATGTTTTTGGAGGCGTCAGTGAAGAGGATCCGGTCGTATTTCTTTGAATTTAGGATTTCTAGGATTTTAGGATTCTAATGAGTTCATGACTGGTTTCTGCCTTGCTGAACTTGGTGAAGGAGATATTACATCTTGGGAGTTTTTTGGTCCAGGGTGAGTTGTGTGGGATGGGGACAGGGCTGGTTAAGGATAATTGAGTGTGAGGGATTAATGTTTTTAAAAGGAGGGGAATGGTAAGTATGCGCGGGTTGGGTGGTGGGGAGCTAGGGATGTGAGGAATTCTGGTTATTAAAGAGGTAACTGGATTAGAGGGGTTGGAGGAGGTCGAGGAAGTATAAGAAAGGAGGAGGTATTGACGTATGAGCCAAAGGGGAAGTTAATAATTGATGTTGATATTGAGAATAAATAATTTCTTAGTTTTTTCTTAGAATATTAACATTCATCGCAAAAATTGTAGAGAATTAATCAAAAAATAAAATATGGAGAATTAATTAGTCTTTCTAATCATTTGCAAAGAAAAAATTTGTAGCCTTCAGTTTACCCCACAGGGTGTTTGCAATTTATGGCACATAAATATTGTTTCATTCCACCCGGTATAATAAATTGTCAAATTTATTCTCACAAAAATTCAGAATGCTTGAGATAATTTTAATAAATTTCCATGTTTAAACAATCTCTATAAAATTGTATTTGTTGTAAATAATTTTATATTTCTGCACTGTTTTGATATATTTTAGACAAGTCCTTTTGTTAAATTTAGGATTTCTTTTGCATACCAATCGTCTTATTTCATTTTCCAAAATGCTGTTTCACTCGACCTGACAACATTCACCTGCAGTATTTTTGTCAAAAAATTTAATTAAAAACGAAGTAGCGTTCATGAAATTTTCCGTCTCTTTGATGTTTTCTTGAAACACGGTGTCGAGGAAAATAGGAAGCAAATCCTGAACAAAAACTCTTTTGCATACACTTCGCGTCGCGTGCTCTAATTTTTCACTTCAGCAAATAATTCTTTAAAAATTGCTGAAATAAAACAAGCACATGGGTGTTCCGTTCGCATTATATATACTAATATTATTTTCTTTGGTATAAGAACAAATATTGTTAACGTTATACTTCTTGCGTTATACCTATTGCCGGACGAACATTGAATTACACTCTAAATAAATTATCATTATTCAAAATAAAATTAGGGGTACTTTTCACTCCAAATCTGTTGGTTCAAGGGGAAAATAACAAGATTAAAAGTGCATGGAAACACCCTATAAATGAGTAAATGTTCAGTTTCGACTCCTTCTTTGGAGACCTTATCAAGAGCTAGGAAAGGAAGAATAGGGATTAGATTAGATTCGATTTGATGAGGTGGCTAATCGACCACTGCGACCTTTTCAGATCTATTGTGGTCCTCTGTATCTAGATTACATTAGGATGTTCTCTGCAGTTTCCTCTTCTAGGTCACAGAATATGCACATGGCTTCGTCTGTCTACCCTATCAACTTTACGTACCTGTTAAGCTCATAGTGTCCTGTTAACATACCTACTGCGGATTTGACAGTTTTCCTATCTTTGCTTATTAGGTCTGCTGTAAATGTTGCCCAATGTTGTCTAATAAAATTTTTCGCCTATCTTTATCCACTCTAGAAATGTCTGTGCCACTCACTTCCTGTGGCCATATTTATTATCGACTTTGCGACTGAATGGTTCCGGTCCAATGAATCTCATTGATGAGCCTTGTCTGGCCATTTCAACCGCGTTTTCCGTGTTTTCAATTTGAAATGGAAAATATCGTTCTGTTTGTAGAGTGTTGTCAACGAGTCTGACCAGTGAAGTTTCCTTTTGCTGTTTCATTTTATTGCTCTATAGCTCGTAGGTACGTAATAAACAGAGAACTTCTACGAAATCAGATTTTGTCAGACGAAACTGCAGAACGAACTAACTACCATCGTTCAAAAGTTACTCCACCATTAAGTTATCACCATAGCTCATCCCATTTTGTAAAAATGATCGATGCCACCATCTTTTTCGTTCCTGGGCATTGGAAGATATTGTAACGTTAATTTCGTTCACTTTATAGCCAGTCCTTTCTCATACCCAACACCGAGAAATGTTTCAAGGCTAAATATATTTACTGTCGACGAGAGTCGAAATCAACGTTTCTATACGGGCCGATCGAGTCCCGTCTGTCGTGAAAATAGTCACTTCTATTTTTGATATTCCCACTTCGACCTCGTATCTCTTCTTCTACCACTTATTAATTAAATATGAATTAAGAATTCACTATTGAAATGTAAATTCCTTTCCTGGTCAAGGCGTCTGAGCTTGACATGAACATGAGACGTAAGTCTGTTATCTTTCATATGATTTCCTGTATTTAAAGAATGGCGGAGAAGGTTCATTCTTCTTTCCTGTGAACATGTACCATTGAAGCCTTTCTAACTTATCGTATCTTATCTTTATGAAGTGCATTCATCTGAATGCACTTTACCTGGACCCGAACTTTACCTGGACCCGAACTTTACCTGGGACGAACTTTTCCTGGGACAAACTTTACCTGGACCCACATTTTACCGGAGACACTACCTGGAACTTTACCTGGGACAAGGACAAAAGGACACCAAGGACACCATCTCCTCACCATCATTCCAGGAAAGTAATAGATATATATTTCATCGCTTCTTCAACGACGTCAATAAAAACTAGTCAATTGTTTTCCTTTGTTTAATTGTTTGTAACAGAAGTTAATATACAACTTGTAAATTTAATAACGTTTATTTTCCCTTCCAATCTTACAGGATTTGTCGTTATAATGATGATGTGAATAACAAATAAGCTAGTATTATTCAGGGTGGCGCCCACTTACCTTTCTTAACTTTCATAATTCACCTTTATCTAATTTCAGTACCCTAAATAAATGTCAAGTAGGATTACCCGAGAACCGGTAAGACTACTCTCTGAATTTGTACTAGTTTGGTCTCAGAATCTACACCTGAGGTGCTGTCTAAACTGAGTAGCCGTAACAATATGATGAAAGCAGCATTTGACGTGCCCATTTTCATGTCAACATTGCCTTTAGTTTGAAGGCAGAACTGGTTTTAGTTTCGACGCGCATCACTGTTGCACACATGTATTCAGATACAAGTAGTTGTGTCCAACAAATATGTTGTCAACATGCTGCCTATCTTCAAACTACGCGAACGTTGGCAAATGTTGCCTAAATAATGTCGCGACCGGCTTGAGTTATTCTTGGTTTTAAATTGGCAATTGAGGTCGGTTGAGTTTAACAAACAACCGACTTAAGGTAACCCTACCCTAAAAAAAGCAGGTGGCGGTAAGTCTGGTGACCTAGGTGGCCACTCAATGGGGTCTCTCCTTACAATCCAGTTATTTGGATAATTATTGTCCAACCAGATCCGACACACTGTATATCTGTGGTTCAAGAGAGGTTCAACTACCTACTGCTCTAGAACTCATCCTAAGAATTCAGAGTGAGAATAGATGGCTAGTGTAAAAAGCAGGGATATATCGATTAAAGATGTATAAACTACAATGAAAAATTTATTAATTTGTTGGTAAAATTAATTATATTCAACAGAATCTCACATAATAATCATTAAAACCAAGTCATTAATAAATTAACCCTGTGTGGGAGAAGTTGCCTCTAAACATCCACGTATATACAATAAAATATCACGCAGTAAACACAAAGAAAAAAGGCGAGAAACGCTTATGTCAATGCAGATGCGAATGTGCGGCTAGCAATGAAAAAAGCTGGGGTACCCGGAAAACAACGACAGCTTTTAGGTTTTCTAGGGCTCTTAAATCAGCACTTAGCAAGAACGCGTTGGTGGGAAAGAGAGAGATATAGAACAAAAAGAAAAACCAACAAGGATATACATGGTTATGACGGCTATTGTTTATCTTTCTTTCTTTTTTCTAACTTTCTACGGCGATGTAAGATATTATATTTTTGATAGTATTAAGCAGGCTTGAAAAAAAACTTGTGCGACACTCGATTACTAAAACTAATTGTATAGAATAAAGGGCATTTAAATTGTTACATCTAAAATCAGTTTCATTGTTTTTAAAAGCTAGAATAGTACTTGTATAATTACTTGAGTAGATTTCTTATTCAAGTGGTTTTTGGAAGTTTTAAAATTGTATATTGTATACCTACCTGGGCGGTAAAGAGGCATTTTTCAGGCCGAAAGAAGATAAGCCACTTCTTGAGGCCTGAAAAAAGCACTTCACTGCCGTGGTTTAGACATAATTTTTTATACTACACAATAATTGTTGGTAATATTTTTTCTATAAAAATTTTATTTTATAATATGAAATTCATAACTGTTTTTATCCCACACAATAATTTTTGGTAATATTTTATATAAAAATTTTATTTTCGCGATATTTTTTACTTGCTTGTCCATAAATAGCTTGTATTGGAGGTTGTATTTCGCTTTAGATTTTTCCGGTAATAAGTCAAGCGTGGCATGGTTAGCTTTATCTGTTATTTCAGGCGGAGTCTGATTCAGGCTCCATAACTGACAAGTTAACTTCAAACAAACATCAAAATACGACAACTTATGATTGAATTTGCAGACATTGACAACTGCTAACAATTTATTTTCATACTGACGTTTAATGGTTTTGTTTATTTGTCAATTGGTGCGCCAGCTAGCGTGGAAACGTAAAATTTATTTTCTCGGCTAGCCGTAGAAAAGGTAACTTTCTCGTCTCCGTAAAGCTGGTAAAATTTAATTTTCGCATACTGTAGGATAAAAATATATTTTAACAATCAATGAATAAGAAGAGATTTCATTTAAAGTAATGGTTGTGGAAAAATTGATCAATAATTTGCATTAATTCAAGTGAAATCAATGTCCTTAGCATGAACGTTATGTGGTTTTGGGATTGTTGAGCGACCATCGCATCGGTGAAAGATCGATTTTCAAACGAATTTAAACTAAAGTAACAAAGCCACCAACGTCAACAACAAAAACGATATTTGAGCATTTATATTTTAATGCTCTCAATAAACGCAAGACAAGTACAACAATTAAGAATAGATGGGTAAAAAACGAACGAAGGATTGGGAATAGGTCCTTATACTTGCATATCAACAGCCCTGGAAACACGCCAACAATATTCCAAACAGAACTATTAGCAAAAAATTTCTGTGCTCAACAGTGCTCTAAAAACGTCACAGATTTGAGAGTCAGGCTGCCTTAAAGGCTTTGAAGTTCATAACGTATGAGTGTAAAACAGTCTAGAACTGCAAACAATTCCTTAAGCAACTGGTGAAATGAGATTGCTGATGGTATCGCAAAAAAGGAGGAGCTGGTACTGCTTATATCGGACCCAAAATGCCGCATCGTGGAAGAAGTACGAAAATGGGAAACGGAACTAAGTGCAGCCTACTGAAAAATACTCCAGGCCAAAGACTGACCTTTTGTTTGTAACGCTAAATTGCTAGTGGAGCTTCAGATCTCAGAATAATCACAGAAATTATCACTGGATACTGCTCACTCAGATAACATCTCTGTAAAATGAGCAAAGTGGACAGTGATACTGCTTTTTTTCGGGTCGAGATGAGAAACTCATGTTCGAATGGGTCCAGGACCCAAAGATTGTTCGACTCATCCTCAAGGGGATGCCTACCAATCAAACCCACCTCAAACTCGCCGTTACCCTCGCCTCAGAATCACTACCCTAGCATACTTCGAGACGGGCGGCGGTCCCTCGCACACTCTCCGATCACACCGTCGTCTTCTCCCTAACTATCACTCCTACCTCTCATGCCATATCGAGTCCTTCTTTCCCCCTAATCATACTCTCCACTACGCCACTCACCTCCAACCATTCCTCCTCCCCCTCAACATGATCTTCACCATGTTCTCCCAATACACCGCTTCCCCTAGTTTCCTCTCCAACTTATTCAGCACTTCCTCGTTCCTCCAGCATCTAAACACATCATCCTCCACTTCACACTTCTCGCACACTCCAATCTCTTTTCCCAATCTTGTTAGGGGTACCCTACTCTCGACCCATGTCCAGTGAACACCTGTGTCGAGAAGTAGTTCACCTCCCCGAATTTCCGGACCATCCAATCGCTTCCACCTTCTCTCCATTTCTTCCTCCATCCATTCCTGTACTTCCACTCTGGTCGCACCCCTCCAGCGTTTATTCCTGGCTCTAGCCGTCACGTCCAATGGGTAGGACCTTGGACGTGATGAACACATCTGCAATTGCAGTGTGCACAGTGCTGATCATCGTAAACTAATCAAGGAGTTAAAAGCGGATACAATCATGGGGCAACAGCAACGAGATGTGGCTTTGAAAAAAAGATACAAAATATTTACACCGGGAAAGGAAAACTGGAAGGATGGCTCAAAAACAAAGGATTAATCCTATCAAAGAATGTCACAAGTTTCTAAGCGGAAATTATGTAAGTCCACCAATGAGCACGAGAAATTACTAGGCAGGTAAGGATTGCCGTGTTCACAGATAGTCAGACTAAAGGCGCCGATTCCATAGAGGCATTGTTTAATAATATAGAGATAGTTAGTCAAACGCTGTAGAATTCTCATTTGACGTCCCTCCTTTCCCCACTAACAGTAAAGTGTTTAAGGAAGTGGTGGTATCTAGCGGAAACTAAACGAAGTTCACAGATATTCAAATTTGCCATCATGAATCGAGATACGGTGGCACGAATTTCAAAATGGACAATTTTGTGGATAAATTGTATATATTGAAAATTGTAACTTTGGCAACAGAGCATTTACTCGCGTTGATATGATTAAAATAAAATTGGATAAAATATGGCGACGATCACACATGGTGGAACTGCAAACACAGTCGCCATCTATCGATGTATTCCGTTTTCTTCAAATTTATTTCCCGTAAGCTTGACTGACTATCTCTATATTATTAAACAATGATAGAGGTCAATTCATCATAGGAGTCATGAAAACACTTACGTCTCTAGTTTCTCAGCTGGTAAGCGATACGTTTGTCGGTGATAAGCTGGCGAATTATAGATAACTAACTGAAAAGCGAGGAAAAATAGTCGAGTCGACTCAATGGAAGAATTATTATGACGAAAACCGTGAAATTAAATGTAAACAACAATCTTAAAACACAATATTCAATATTTTGAAACAAAATGAGACCCGTTTGTCCTATCCAACATTACGAATTCAATTGCTACCTCCCAGGGGTAAAATATTTACTGACACTATTCTCTGGAGTATAAAAAAAGAGCTTTAAAGAACGGGGAACGTACAAAATAGCTCTTGATATTCCCGTAAACAAAGCAAAATGGGTTTTTATATAAATAATTAAAATAAAACTGAAGTTTTATAATAATCGCTTTATTTGGAGTAAAAAATTAGTTGTGTTTAGTTTAAGTTTTATCTTGTTCGAGAAACGTTTTTTAAAAATAATTAAATTTTCAGTTCATAATATTATATTTATCTACGTCTGTGAGAAAAGAAGTTCTTATCCCACTAATTTTGCGTGAAATGAGAAGTTTATTACCAACCATACGCGTTTTTCTGTTCTCGCTACTTTTCAATTAATCAAATAAGCTTGCAGAAAGGAACATTAAATATATTAATATGTCAAAATCTATTCAAAACTGTCACTTCCACAATCCAAACTAATATATTGTACTGAAATTGAGACGATCATAAATGAAATGAAATGGTTACTTTTGGAAATTATTGTATCATATGTACATGGGAATCTTATGTTATGTCCCTCATTTTTAACAATAACGTTAAAATGATTAAATTAGATACTTTCTGTAAGATATTTTTATGTACCCTGTATAAATCAGCTGATAAAGTTGATATTGGAAATGTCAGTACAAAAACATTGGTTGTTATGGACATTTTTATTTGATTAAATAATATGAACTGTCAGTAACTGGATTTCAACAAAAATTAGTAATTTCTATAATAAATAAAGAAGAAACAAAAGAATATTCGTTAGCAACGGGAAGGAAGTTTGTTAGGTGATAGGTAACTAAGGGGGAGACAAAAAAGTAATGGACGTTACAAGTTTAAATGTACGAAAACTTTAAATAAAACGGATAAAAAAGGAAATAGTGCGTTAGAAATATCTTGCATAACTTACCTTCGATTTGAATGCAGTAAAGGTTGTTCAAATTCAAGATCAAAAGAGATCATCCAGCATTAAACGATGGTAATGTAAATAATTTTATACTAAAACTTGTACCTAACAGCTGATTGTAAACCAGTACCCAGATTCGAGATGTTTACCAGTAATCTTTCCTTTGCGCAGCGCAAAGTTTCTTCGCTTCAGAGAACAAGTCGTTTTCTATTTAGACGATACAGCTACCGGCGGTGTTTCGACAAGATATTGAGAGAGTTATTTTTATTTGTGCGGAATTGTGTTAATTTTATTTTAATATAGGTTGTAATAGGCTAGGAGACCATCCACGGATTGCAATCTGGAGATAGTTATTTAATTATCATTAATGTAATTTTGACGTTGAAGGTTGTTACATTTCAAATTTTACTCCTTAAATTTAGACAACTCACTTTACCCATATCATACCCTGAGATCTACATGCATATGATACAATATTAATTTTCAAACATTTCAGATCAATAAATACATCTTAAAATATAAAATTTGTTTGATTTGAAGTTCTGGTTGATACTGATACTTGTGGTATATAATACTATTCAATAAAATTAAATCACCACACATTGAATTATTGTATACCATAACAATATATATATATATATATATATGGCGATAATGGCTTATTTTCGTATGAATCGATAAAACTGAATTTTTGAGTGAGCGAATGTATTACGCATACGCAAATTTGCGAACGAAATACAACGTAAACAGACGTAAACAACCGTTTCGAACGAAAATTGACAATACCTTAAGAAAGTAAAGTAATAGTGATTGTGACCAATTAAGATGAACTTACCTATTGAGTTGGCAGGTCTAGAAGATACTGAAATTTTATCATCGAGAGAAAAGATGTCTGATCAACACTTTTTGAGGTCAATAGTAATTTTAGTAATGTCAACCCAATGCGGCAACTGCAACTAGAATTCACGGCGTTGCCGGACAAACATTCGACTTCATTTCTAAAGCCGCTGCTACACGATGCGTCCAATGTTGGATCCAACATTGGACCCAACGTTTGTGCCAAACAGTATGGCGGATCATTCAACAAATGTTTCTGCTACACGGTATGGATCAAACCAAACTGGGTCAAACATTTTCCAACATGGATACAAATGGTGCAGACATGGAACTTGAAACTGCTGCAGTCGCTGCTGCCATGGTAATAATTTAGGCTTTGGTACAAAGATTCAGTTCAAGTGCCTGGGCTGATGAGCACAACCCAAATATATGAATGAATGAATTTCGGCTTGCAAGATTTTGATTAAAAGACATAAAAAAAGACGTTCACGGAGATCGTGGATCACATCTTTGAATAGAAGTAGGGCAGGGTAAGTGGAAGTGAACTAGAAATACAGTTTGTGAAGCAGTACACACTAATAAAATAATAAAGTCAGGCTGTGTATTTTCATAAGTGCATTTTTAGATACAGTGGTAGAAATATGCTCGAAGATTTAAGAAGAGAACCGTCAGGAAAATTCGAATATTTCTGTAGAATGTCAGCGGAAGATTTTGAGATTCTTTAAATGAAAGTTGGACCAAAAATACATAAGCAAGATACAAATATGACAAAGGCGATACCGATAGAGGAACGTTTAGCGGTTAATCTTCGATTTCTGGCTAGTGGCAATAGTTTTATTAGTTTAGGCTATTTAAAATGTCTCATCAGGTGATTAGCCGCATTGTACCAGAAGTATGTACAGCACTAATTGAAGCTCTGAAAGATGAAATAAAGGAAATCAAATCTCTTATTAAATTAGTTACAAAATAAATCATAAAAAAAAGTTTATTATAAAATCAATTCTTCATCATCAGTAGGTTGGGTGTTCATGGCATCGAAAATTTCTATTGTAGCATTGGAATAATACGATTGTATTGAATGGTTGGAATGTTGCGTATGAGATGAGCTAGGCGAAGATTCCGGCACAACACAGGAAGCAGAAGAAAGCTGTGACGATGGTCTTGCACAAACGTATGTGGAGGCGTAAAGAGGTACCTCAGTACGAGCAGAATTTGCATCGTGAGGGACAGAATTCTGTTCTCGCAATTCTGCTTCAAACATTAAATTATCGATTTTATTTTGGACTATAAGGCGAGATCTCCTGGACAATCTTCTAAGTATGCCTGCCAATAACTGCCCATACAGAGAGGCGGCGGCATCTTCAGGAACTTTATTAGCTGTTCGAGTTGTCAGTGAATGTGAAGCATCAGTTGCAACTTTCAAATGTTTGGTAACCTGGGTGTCAATGTTATTTTTTCTTCTTTTTGCCGGACCTGCTTCGTGTCGCCTATATTCTTGGTCTCCTTGTTGAGTTTCCTGTACAATATGGTCAGTCGCTGTGTCAGTCTATGATGCAACTTCACTCTGTTCAATGGGTATTTGGATTTCTTCTGTTTCTAATCGTTCCATTATAGTCTCGTCATCATCTACCTATAATAAAACGGCTTTTAAACACTTTTAAGAATAATCATAAAAAAAATATTACCAGTAAGTTAACGTTGCGCTCTTTGCAGCTTCCAACATCGGAAAATGAATGGAGTAAAGTAGCAGATCAGTTTCAGCAGCAATAGAATTTTCTACATTGCTTAGGAGCTGTAGATGGAAAACACGTATTGCTACAAGCACCCTTTAACAGTGAATCGGATTATTTTAACTACAAAAAGTCATTCAGTTTGGTACTAATGGTTGTGGCTGTGTGCAGTTTTTACTGTGTACCATGTAGCTCTTAAAATACGCAAAAATGTAGGCTAGCTACTAACACACCTCCCGTGTTTGAAAAATTGAAACTTTGTCGGGAAAAAAAGGAAATTTGGTGCTATAGACGAATGTTAAATACATGAACAGAGTGACGAATGAGATTAATTGAAAAAAAAAAGATATATGTACATTAAAATATAGAAAGACATTTTTCGTAATAATGGAACGAATAAAAAGCTGTAGGGTTAGCTAGAAAGTGGAATATATGAGACAGATTGAAAGCTTTGTAGATTGTAGTATTTACGCGAAAATTAATAAATTTTCGTTCTAAATAGCATCAAACTAACTGCAAACTGGAAAAAAAAATTAAAAGTCATAGGAACTTCAGACGGAAATGAATCCACAAATAAATGAATCCCCTTTAAAAATATCACTGTACGCCTATACTGGAAATTTTTTCAAATGAATATGTCCCCTTTAAAAATATTATCGTATGCCCATGATATAAAAATTTTCACTAATAAATTAATCTCTTATTAAAATTTCATCGCTCCCCTTTGATCCTACTGTTCATAAAGTACGCTCATTTCATATCTGCAAATAATAATCAAAACTATCATAATGTGTGTACTATTAATTGCCATATATCATGTACAAGGAGGGGAATCTATCATTCATGACGCAATAATGATAAGGAATGTAACAGCGTAACAAAGAGGTAGAAAGGGTCTAAAAAGATAAAATTTCGCATGACATATTTTATGAATGACCCCAGAAGGAAATTGTTACAAATAAATTAATCCCTTATC
Organism: Lochmaea crataegi; assembly: GCA_947563755.1. Classification (NCBI taxonomy): domain Eukaryota; kingdom Metazoa; phylum Arthropoda; class Insecta; order Coleoptera; family Chrysomelidae; genus Lochmaea; species Lochmaea crataegi. The sequence continues at coordinate 14,478,034 of OX387430.1, forward strand.
ATCGTAACCCATCAGAAAAGATTCCAACACGCACATGATACAGTCCTTGCGCAACACGTCACGTTAGCATATCGGTGACGTTACCAACTCATAAGTTCCGTCCCTTCCAAAAATCGTTCAACGCCTCTAAACAAGTTTCCACTTCAAAAATCTCACTTCCTCGCATCTAATATGGAATCAAATGCCGTCCAAACTAAATTAAGTTAAACCACTAGTCAAGTGTTGTTTATCGATTCCATAAATGAATACGGAATATCTCCTTAACTAAGATCCAGCACCAGAATGCACACATTACCATTAGGTACCATAAAACAGATCATATTAAAATGTCCCACTAAGTGTCCCACAATTTTTTAGACAATCTATAACTCTAAAACAGCTGAAGACATAAAATTTAGTAAGCAGCAATTGGACGGATTGTGAATCCCTCATAATGTCAGTGACGTCAACGTCCCAAAATGCCTCCTTCTGCTTCAACAAAAGCATGAAGTCTACTCATCAGTTCACACGTACATGCCGCTCTTATCATTTCTGGAATATTAGCTTCTCTTATTTTATTGTTCAAATCTCCAAATGTTCAAATAACCACTGAAGAGGTCTAGTGATGGCGCAGTCAAATGTCCTTGTATTACCACTTCGCTACCCTGCCATAATTAGTTGAAGTCACTCCATCTTGTTGCCACATCATTTCATTATTTCGTTTAACGGAATATTCTCTAAAAAAAAGGTGAGCGGTCGTCGGACCGCCGACAGAAGCTTGCTTCTTATGCACAATAGAATGTGAGGTTGGGAAAACCATCAATAAAAATACGCGCAATAGAATGCAAGAACATCATTATCATCACTTCTAAAACGAATGTGCAACAAAACCATTTCTCGTCGATAGTCATTGAAATTATTGGACATATCGTTCTTATGACCTTTTTTCAAATTTTAACAATTATTGACCATTTTTGATAATTTTGACAGTTTTGACAATTATTGATCATTTTTGACAATTTTTCAAAAATGTCGACCATTTTTCCAAATTTTAACAATTATTGACAGTTTTTGACAATTATTGATCATTTTTGACAATTTTTCAAAAATTTTGACCATTTTTCAAAAAATTTGACAATTTTCAACAATTACTGGCCATTTTTTACAGTTTTTTATAATTATTGACCATCTTTTCAAAATTTTAACAGCGGCACGCCTCTCTCTCTCTCTCTCTCTTCCTAATGAGTCATCGCGTGACGAACGCTTTCTCGTAACATCACACGTTTCACGAGTTCACTAACCTTCTCAAAAGTCCTATGTCGTGCAATAAGAAGCAAGCTTCAATAAATATAATAAACTGATTTTGCAGAAACAACAAGTAACGTTTTACTGGCGGGTATAACTAATGTTGTAAATCATTTTAACGACTCAGTGGACCGCCTTGACTTAGCTGGTGCAAATGCAAAATTCTGTGATTGGTCACTTTAGTTCTCCTTTTGCTTTAGCAGCCATGCTGGCACGTTGCCGGCTATTCAAAATGATCTATAGTTTGGCAAGTCTATCTGAAGCTACGCGGCATCGGTAAAGGGTGAGGAAACATGGCCGATATCTGTCATAAACGTACCAATGGCGTACGTTACCTTTTTTATAAAAGTATTAAGAATAATAATTATTATTATATAATAATTATATATATAACTGATTTATGCTTTGCTTTAAAGGTAAGGTATTTTCCAAACACGGTAGGTATTTGTTAAAAACAAATAATATTAAAAATCGTCCTTGAATTCAATATGGATACGAAATAATAAGATACCAAGTAAAACTGAAAATACGAAGGTAAATACTGACAATTATTTAAACGCCACTGGATAATCAATGTCAGTCAATTCTCGAAGTGACAGGGAAGAACACACGCACGCGCTTGCCAATAGGAAGTCAGGTGGTTACTTAGCAACGGCATTTCGATAAATATTCACCAATTGAGTTAGTAGGAGGGCGTGGTAATTATGATTTTCGCACGACGTTGCCGGCTTGAAGGAAACCCATAACATATTTGGAAAAGTGTTCATCTTTTAATATTCAGAAATTGAAAAAATTATGTAAATAGACAAAATACAATGAAACAAGCACATTAAAGAACTAACATTGACATATTGTTAATAATAAAAAGTCCATTTTCTAATTACTATCACTACACACTTAGCACTTTAACTTTTTCATAGTTAAACGTGGCAATATCGAATGTTTTCGACCGCATTCCTTTCATAGCTTCATTTATGTTTGTCAAACTATATGTATGTACTATTTATATAGTGAGCTTAGCAATTTTAGAAAATATATCTGACAATCTTGCTCTTTCTCATGTCTTCACATTAACTTTAGAAAGAGTATACATCGGGGCGTTATTTTTCTCAATATCAAACGTAGCAAAAATTTTAAAATTTCATATTTTAACGTTTACCATTCTGGAAAACTCTTTTTACACGAGAAGTATGTTTATTGGGTTAATAAAAATAAAAAGTTTGCTCATTTCTCCTTCCGCCTGGTGCTAGATAGCCAGAAATATCTCAGTTCTGTATCATCTGCATTCCTGGCCCGTGTTTGTAATGTTAAATATTTTATTAAGTTGTGGCAATTTCCGCAGAAGCAACAACACAAATAAATTATTTATATCACAAAAACAATTCCGAGGTAGAACATGGCCGTAGGCATAGGAAACCACAGGACTTAGCGAGAATAAAGTTTTAATATCGTGTTTACCACGATCGATGAAATCGTGAAATTTTTAGTAGTCACAACGTCGTAAACTTGTAGCAGATAAAATATAATGAATAACATACAATACAAAATTTACAGTGTATCAATTAATTTTTAAAAAAATTCCACGATTTCCACGAAAAGAAGCGCATTTTTGCATCCTTTGGAATCAATTCTGGAAGTAGTTATTCCACTCGCTTGCTGGTACATTCAAAATAGAGTTTTTGAAGACGTTTACTTCATCTTCTGGGGACTGGAATCATTGACCACGAAATTTATTCTTAATTTTTGGAAAAGTGAAAAAGTCGTTAGGACTTAGGTCGGGACTGTATGGAGGATGGTATAACAATTTGATCTTGCAGAGGAATTGTTGCTACATGATACGCTTTTGAGACAAATGTCGCCACCATCTATTTGGAAACACTTCGAGAACGGAACGGAATGGAACTTTCGTCGGTTTTGGTTCATCTTGTAACACTCAAACAGACGCATGGCGTTTATTTTTGGGTTCATAAGAGTAAGTTAACTAAATATGACAGTTAATTTTGACATTTGATATTTGTTGACAGGCGCCAACTATGCTGTTATATGCAACACTTGAAACGCAACGGTTTTTAAACGTAAACCAAAAAACCAAAATATGTGTTATTTAGGTTGCTCTAAATGGACTAAAAATGGCGTCGATTTGAATGTTTATGTTTGTCATGATGACAAAAAGCTAAGTAAAATGTCAGACGAGTGCAATCTGCAGAGCCATTAGCGTTAAAAAAAACTACTTTTTCTACAGTCGCGCGTAAAATGGCTAATTACTATATTCAAATGAAATCGTAAAGTAGACAAATGCCGAGGATTGTTACTTTACGCTCTAGCGCAAAAAAAGGAATCTTTTTCGCTTGCTTATTCAATCAAACCACGTCCCATGAATTAACGCAATTGGTGAATAATTAACAATTTATCAGATTAAAAATTAAATAAAATTATATGAAAATTGTCAAAAATTTTGAAATTTGGTCAAAAATGGTCAATAATTGTCAAAAATGGTCAATAATTGTCAAAAATAGTCGATAATTGTCAAAAACTTTTTAAAAAATTTGAAAAATGGTCAAACATTTTCAAAAATTGTCAAAAATTTTAAATTTTTTTTGAAAAATTGTCAAAAATTGTCAAAAATGGTCAATAATGGTCAATAATTGTCAAAAACTATCAAAAATGTTCAAAAATTGTCAAAAACTGTCAAAAATGGATAATTATTGTAAAAATTGTTAAAATTTTGAAAAATGGTCGATAATTGTCAAAAACTATCAAAAATTGTCAAAAATGGACAATTATTGTCTAAAATGGCTAATAATTGTCAAAAACTGTCAAAAATGGACAATTATTGTTAAAAATTGTCAAAATTTTGAAAAATAGTTGATAATTGTATAAAAAAGTTTTTGAAATATGGTCAAAAATGGTCGAAAATTTGGAAAAATGGTCCATAGTTGTCAACAATTGTCAATAATTATCAAAAATGGTCAATAATTTTGAAAAATGGCCTAAAATTTTGAAAAATTGTCAAAAATTGTCAATTATTTTTAAAAACTGTTAAAAATTGACAATTATTTTCAAAAACTTTCAAAAATGGTTAAAAAATGTCATCATTTTGAAAAATGGTCAAAAATTATCAAAAATTTAGAAAAATGGTCAATTTTGGAAATTTTGTATTATTTTAAAAAGTACATGCTTTTCATATTCCGATAATAAACCTAAGAGATTCATTCATTAACAATTTATCAGATTAAAAATCAAATAAAATTATATGAAAATTGTTAAAAATTTTGAATTATGGTCAATAATTGTCAAAAACTGTTAAAAATGGACAATTTTTGTCAAAAATTGTCAATAATTGTCAAAAACTCTCAAAAATTGTCAATAATTGTTAAAATTTGAAAAATGGTCGATAATTGTCAAAAATTAAAAAAATCATTGAAAAATGCCCAAAAATTTTAAAAAATTGTCAAAAATGGTCGATAATTGTCAAAAACTTTTAAAAAGTTTTGAAAAATTGTCAAAAATGGTCAATTGTCAAAAATTTTAGAAACAGTCAAAATTTTCCAAAAATGGTCAATATTTGTCAAAAACTTTCAAAATTGGTAAAAAATTGTCAAAAATGGACAATTATCGTCAAAATTGGTCAATAATTGTCAAAAATTGTCAATTTTTTTTAAAAATTGTCAAAAATTTTGAAAAAATGGCCAATAATTGTCAAAAACTATCAAAGATGGTCAAAAACTGTCAAAAAATAACAATTATTTTTAAAAATTGTCAAAATTTGGAAAAATAGTTGATAGTTGTCAAAAATTGTTGAAGTTTTTGAAAAATTGTAAAAAATTTTGAAATATGGTCAATAATTGTCAAAAATGATCAAAAATTTGGAAAAATGGTCAAAAATTTGGGAAAATGGTCCATAATTGTCAACAATTGTCAATAATTATCAAAAATGGTCAATAATTTTGAAAAATGGTCTAAAATTTTAAAAAATTGTCAGAAATGGTCAAAAACTATCAAAAATGGTTAAAAATTGTCAATTATTGTTAAAAACTGTTAAAAATGGACAATTATTGTCAAAAATGGTTAAAAATTGTAATCACTTGAAAAATGGTCAAAAATTTGGAAAAATGGTCACTAATTTTGAAAAATGGTCACTAATTTTGAAAAACAGTCAAAATGGTCAATAATTGTCAAAAATGGTCAATAATTGTTAAAATTTTGAAAAATGGTCAATAATTGTCAAAATTTTGAGAAATGGTCAATAATCGTCAAAAGTGGTCAAAATTTTGAAAAATATTCAATAAATAATACGAGCCGTTTCCGAAAATCGATTTAAACACGTAATTTATAAAATCGATTTACTTTTTTAAACTGTTTAACAAATATATATTTTATGTACGAAAATCGATTAAACAAACGTCACTTTTATTAATGATTGTAGAAAAAATTATTTTTTACATTGTTGTCAGTTCTTATTGTCTGTTTTTATAACAGTCGGGAACCGTAGAGCTCCTGGGAATAATTCATCTTGCATGCCTTGCTGTTTCGGGTCGAAAAATCTGTAATCGTTTTTATATCGGAACAAGCAATCCAACCACTTACGTCCACAGAGGTAAATATGGAAAATAGGAATAAGGAAAAATAAAAGAAAAATGTCTCAATTTACGTATATGTACTTGTACATGGTCTCTGAGTGCTTTGTTAGTAGACAGGAGAAAGGATAGGGATATCTATATATGCATTCATTGTTGGTTTTACAAAAACGGGTCCTTATTTTCTACAAAGGAATATAGGAGATATATTTGGAAAATATTGTTCGAGAGATGTTTTTTGAACGAGAAAATTCTCCACCATTCCTTTCAGTTTTGCGTACAGTACAATATAGTTTAAAGTAGTCGATTTATACAAAGATGTGATCATTCAAAAATGGAATACTTTCATATTTTACTTCATACAGTGCGTTCATAAAGTAACGCAAAACTCAGTATTATATTATTATTATTCACCACGAGCTTATTCTATCTGTATATTGTAGACTAGTCACACGATTTTTATAAAAATTGGCGAAGATGGAGAACAAGTTATATGGCGAATTTATGGAAAATATTTTGACATACTTGTCACTTCCGGTTATACCGAAAGTGTACGACAACTTTGTTATTTTAAACGTAACACCCTGTATATTATTAACCTACATTAAATTTTAATGTCACTTTGTGTAGAATACTATCTAAAATTTATACTTATCGAGATATTAATACTTTTTTTAATAAAAAATGTGCAGACCTTCATATTGAAAATTCTTTGTGAACTTCTCCAATACCAAATAAAAAACATCTCGTTGTGTTGATTAGTAGGACGATCAAGGTGACATGTCAAAACTTATTTTTTGTATAGAGGGTTGTTAAAAAAATGATGAAAAGTTCAAGTTCCATAATGTTGAATATCTTCATTTTTTTGAATGAAACAACCTTATTATCATTCTTTTACTTAATTCTAAGGCCGAAAATAAGGGCTGTTTATGTTAACTTCCCTATACCCAATCTCAAGCGTTTTTGAGATATTAATATTAATATTTAAAAATATTAATTATTTCAGCATTATTATTGCGTAGGCGTAGGACGTGTTATTTATTCTTTTATTTTAGCGGGCAGTGTATTTACCTGTTATAATTAAATAGTATTAATTGTCATTATTTCAAGTCAATCGCATCGTTCATTGATAGAAATGGCTCGTTTGGAATTAATTAATGAAGATTATCTAAATTGATTTTAATACATGGTGAATGCGACAGAGTTGTTACTAGAACATGGGTTTTATTTGCTACAAGATATCCAGATCGACCCCGACCCAGCCGTCACACAGTGAAGAGAAAATCAAACAATTTGGTTGTTTTTAAGCAAAAGTTGAGAAAGTGAAGTGAACTCTTTTGAAACGCGTTTTAAAACTGGAATACATTTGGAATTATTAATAAATGCTTAGTTAGTTCAATTCTATGATTATTATTATAACTTCCACACACAATTTTTAAGTTCTGGGTGTTGTACTATAAATAAAAAAGTATGTATCTAACATCTCCATACGTCAAAACCATTTTTTAAGGGTAATTGTACTTTTGGTGTCTTGTTTCATTCAGTACAAATTATTGGTTTCACTACTTTCAGTCCTATCGGCATTTATTATTTATGATTTTTTTTTCAACGCTGGCTTTAACATAATTGGTAAATAATTATAGTTCACAATGAATATTACAAAATAACTCTATTTTTAGAAACTTTGGGTATAGGAAATGCTTAACAAAAATTAAAGCTTCTATTTGTGCTATGAAATACAGCGAGTTTCATTTGAAAGAAGGAAAAAAATGAAAGGTCCGAATTTTGATGTACACAAAAAAGGAAATAATAATATAGTCCTTCGAATGAATAAAATTTGATGAAACATAGAAAAAATTACTTCCACGCATGTGATATTTAGTATTTGTATACATTTTGTATATAATGGGTTAATCGCGACCAACGAGGCGAGGTTAATAGAAAAACGGTAAAAATTTTGTCACTCGAGTAGGTAGTGTGTGTATTGAACCTACATTTTGAAATGTCCCAATCAAGTGTGGCATATCAGTTAAGTATATTTTTTCTCATCAGACACTCCGTATTCCATAGGGGCCATCCATAAATTACGTCACACGAATCTTAGGACTTTTTAACCCCTTCCCCCCCTTCCAACTACCGAAAATCCCTCCAGTCAAACTAGTGGCCTTTATAGAAGAAACGAACCTTCTGGAATTGAAGTAGATAACATGGGAAATGGTACAAAGATTCAGTTCAAGTGCCTGGGCTGATGAGCATAACCCAAATATATGAATAAATGAATGAAACCTCTCCCCCGTCCTTGTCATAGGTAGTTACATTTTTAGAACCCCCTCAACCCTGATGGTACATCACACATTTTTCAATTTTATTCATGTATTTAAAAATAATCAAAAGAAAAAAGTTATTTCCATTTTTATCTTTAATAAAATCAATATAAAGTCAAACATTTTAGATCAGAGAAAACAATAAACGACTAATTATGTAAATTAAAGACACAACATTTAAATTTTAACATGTGACGTCACAAAGCTTTTGACCCCCCCCCCCTTCCCCTTGTCACACAATGTCACTTTCCGGTGATACCCTCCCCCCCCCCACCTTTAACACGTGTCGTAATTTATGGATGACCATATATACAGATACATGCAATGAGAAACGGAACATAGCTGTTTAATGTATTCTCCGATCTAAATAATCCACCAACAAAACATTTCTATAAATCAAGTATTTACCTGGACAGCTGGATTCAGAACCACTGTAAGAAACCCCGCTCCTTCTCCTTCCAAAATTTGTTTAGTTATGTGCATTTGTTGCAGTTTTGTAAACTTTTCTACAATCAAATTTTTGAATTATTCGATCAACTGTAGACTGTGAAGGCGCTAATCGGTTTTCAAAAGCAACAACGAATAAATTTACTATTCCCCTAATCGAGTGACCTCCAAAATTCCACACAAAAATTTGAATTCTTTCCTGAAGGGTGTACATTTTGATTTCTCTACGAATTTATTTTATTTTGAAAAGTACTCTCAGCTATCGACTATTGTTTACTGACTGTCTGACGCTAATTAAGGACCGCCGACAGTTGAGAATATGGAGTGGTGGGAATTGTACGAAATGTTGTAGTTGTCCAAATAAACGATTGAAATAATCGTGTTTTTAATATGTTGAAGCTTGATGTTGGTCGACTAGTTCAAAAGTAGTTCTGAAACAATGCTTAAAACCCCTATGTTCCGTTTCTCATTGCATGTATCTGTATATAACTACTAGTGAAATATCTATACAATTGATATCGATGCTTAAATAAATTAAAAATGATTTTCTGCTTCGATATGCTTTAAACGTATTTTTTTAGTTTGTTAATCTTTTGTTCTGAAGAAGTCGACAATAATCAATGAAAGCTTACAAAAATAAAGTGTTTATTCAAATCAATTCCAAAAAAGGATACTCCTTGCGCCCTCTATCAATCGAGGGCAGAAGGACTTTGGAATCATTATAGATCACCTGTAGTTTCTATTGTAAAACTTGGTTCCTAACGGGATAATGTAGGAGTTATCTGGGCTATTTCAGCCTTATTGATGCCATATTTGGATTTCACCATAAATTCTCCAGGTAAAATGAAATTTAATGGTTTGTGGCTTTTGATATAAAGAAGAATCGATAGCCATGTGATTATTCATAAGAATTCTGAGGAGCTTCCCCAGCCTGATCTAATACTGTTGATTATTTATTAATATGAAAAAGAATAGTGAATAAGATACGAACAGCATTGACAATAACACTTGTTAGTTATATATATAAATAGTTATAACGATGTTTAAGACCAAAACTAGAAGTATTCCATTAGAGAAGTCAGGATTACACAAATGAGTGGATGTTTGGTTGCCTATACCAAAATCCTTTATTAATAGAAAATTGTTCATTTATAGGTAAAAAGGCAAGGTCGATGGATATAATCGAAATTACTGATAATTTTTCATGAAAGCATGTTGTCTAAAAACTGCATGAGTTCATTTTCATGTTTTGGCGAAAGAACCCGACTCCGAAGGAGGAGGGCTCTCATTATTTATGACAGCTGTCAAGCCAGAGGGAAATTTCCGAAGAAATTAGGTTATGGTCATAGCAACATGTCAAAATGCAGGCATCTGATTGGCTAAAATTAACTGGTATAAAATTTTCGCCGAAAAATTCCCGCTTCATATGGGATTTTTAATACTTGAGGGAAATTTTCGCCGAAAAGTAAACGGAGCTGTCAGAATATACTGCAATTCAAAGTTGAAGATTTTCTATTAATTTACTATCTGCAGTATTTCTATGGAAAATATCACATAAACGATGCATAACCAGCAAATACAATGGAAGTTCGAACAATATACTATGTGTATGAGACCTAAAAGATCTATTGTGCCTCCTTTCTCCTACTTTGTTCCTGTGAAAAGTCTTAGAGTCTAATAGCTCCTTTAGACCTATTTCCCGGAGGAATTTTATGATATCTGCAGGTTTTAGTTTAGTGTCCCTCTTCTATCCAATATCTCCTAGGTGTTGTGCACAGGGATTCTGTATTGATATGCAATCCGCAAGTATATGGATGGAGGTTTCTTCTTCCATTCCACAGAATCTACATTCTTTTTGCTCTACTTTTTAAGGTGCCCATTCGGGCGACAGTGCCCTGTTAAGACATCTGTTGAAACTCTTAGTACAGTTTTACTCTGGCTTAGGCATTCGTTTGTTCTCAAAACTAAATCTCAAGTGACGTTTACAAAACTATGACGTTACGCGCTTCTGATCGGTAATAGAGCTAAGATGGCGGATTGTTATTTTTTGTGAGTGATTTCTTAGTGACTCTCATTATGCCTATTCGATCATTTGTTGTAAATAAGTTATTTGTTTATCTCAAATAAGAAACTACTAGCTCTGATTTACATTACAGTCAATATGCTGTAACTTGAAGTATTTTATTTGACGAAAATGGTGTGGTTGGCCTTGGAAAATTTTTGATATAAAAATATACCGTTTTTGATTAAAAAAAAAGTTTGATAACGTCATATCTGGTAAGGTAGTGTAGGCAAACATAATATTTTTGGAAAAACCATTAAAAACAAAAATAAAAATCAGCATGTTCGAACCCAGTGGCGCAGCGTGGGAAGGAACTCACAGGAACCTAAGAAAATAAAGATTTTTTTTTATTGAATAATTGAGTGCTCGCTTCCGCTCAGGAAAACTCGGTGCCGCCGCACCGGCTAGCCGGGCGCTAGGCAGTTGTCACTAGTCACTATCACTTCGGTAGCACGACTTTATCCCGCCTCCTCTCTTTTGCACCCTTTTGCGGTTTCGCTTGACAAATAACATTGTGGGGGCGATTTGTAGTTATTTTTTTTTATTTCCAATTGGCTTTCCGCCGCCTCCTTTCAGATGCTACGCCACTGTTCGAACCCTACCTTTGAAATTAGTTCAATCGTGAAATAAAGAACCGTTTCCACACTATGTACCTATATAGACTCCGTTTCACATAAGAAGAAGCCACTTGAAGTTCGCCTTCCCTGTTGCGCACGAATCAAAATCGGCCTTGAGACCTTGTAACGACCGTTTCATGCCATTGGCGTTGCCAAAGATTTTCATGCCCATATCCATTTTAGTATTGACATTTGAGGTTGTGTTTGAAGCAATCATTTACCGTCGAATATTATTGATTTTTGAATATTTTAAGACGTTTAGCTAGTTTATCTGCGAGTGTTGTGTGTTTTATTTGATCTAAAACCATGCCTCCTAAAAAAGTTGTTGGTGTTATAGAGTCCGAAGCCGAACATGGTAAAATAAAAAAGTATAATGATCTAATATATTACTCCTGGCATTCAGATTGTTATAAAATATATGAAAAAGTATACATGAATTCTGCTAAGTAATTTATATGGGTCTGCTGCACTTAATAGTTCTAATACTAATGCCCATTAATAAATAATTATCTCATACACAGAAAAACAATATGTCTTTGTATATTTACCAAAAAATGTGTTATTTAGGTTGCTATAAATGGACTAAAAATGGCGGCGATTTGAATGTTTATGTTTGCCATGATGACAAAACACTAAGTAAAATGTCACTTTTAGCCCTAGTGCTAAAAGTATTTTACTTTTAACACCAGTGTCATAAAATGGCATTTTAGACACTGATGGCATGCGTTAAAAATTATACTTTTACTGACGTTTGTAGAAAAATACATTTTCAATATTCCAATTTTGTGTTAACCTAAAAAATTTGAAAACGTTACGCTACTGTTTTACAATTTTACAATATGGCGCTGGTTTTGACAACAAGTTCGCGCAGACGACTGCAACTTCAAGTGGCTTCTTCTTATGTGAAACGGAGTCTACTTGATCGCTTAGAAATATTTTTCCATAGTTAGTTGGTTGTTCTTTTGGCCCTGCCGGTGCCAAAAAAAATTTGAAATATGGGGAAGATAATAAAATAACGGTTGGTCGGTATTAACATAAACATTCACTGTAAGAAGGAGCGTATATTTGTATTCTCTCTATGAAGAAATAACACATATCTTTCACAAAATAAGGCTTAAGAATAATCATAAAATAATCTAAGTCAATCGTCACTACTTGAGTGCCACGCCGCGTCTCTTTTCCCAAAAGCGCGGTTCTTCCACTTTTTTGTCATATATCCTTTTGCCTAGAACCACAGAAATTAAATTCCGTTAACCACAGAATATTTCAAATAATGTCTATGATTTGAGGCGCGAGGTTTGAACTACAAAATATCGCCTACAGAAAAAAGAATAGTTCAAATAATAAATAATTATATTTCCATTACTTTAGTCATTGTGCCCGCAAATATGTTATTAAAAATTTGTGAGATATAAAATAAATTCAAAAGGATTCACTCCGTATTTTTTTCGAAGTGTGTACATTGTTAGAATAATTTCGTCGACCGTTTTCGTCTTAGCACAGCATTAATGCATCTAAAATCGAACCAGTTATATTATCTCGAGGAAGGAACTGTGGGAAATTGTCACGTGTTCGTATTATGAAAAGTAACAAGAAAATTTACTAGATTAGTTACGGATTTTCGAATACGGAAGGAAATCCGGTTTACGTCCTCTGGTTGTCGTATTTGTTTACGTAGGTAGCTCAAATCTTTTCGGCTTTAAATATATTTATGTTTAGTATTTTTCTAAATAAGGACTTGAAGAGGCTGTTCTGGGATAAACCAGAACAATATTTTCTAAAACTCCCAGATTATTTCTGAAACAAAAAAATATAAAATTTAAGATACGTTCATTTTGGAATATCATAAACGTTATTATATATATATATATATATATATATATATATATATATATATATATATATATATATATATATATATACATATATATATATATATACATATATATATATATATATATATATATTATTTTTATACAGTGTCTCCATAAAGTAACGCATACTTTCATTATTAGCTAAACAGTAATATGAAAAAATCCCGGAGGAAAAGGTCAATTTTTTATTTTAATTTACTATTTTTCAAAAGAATAGCCTACAAAATAAGTGATTAACTGTCAACATATTACCAGATAAGTAGTATAGCTTGTCCGAATGTACTTATATCTAAAGAAATCCGCAGTTACTTGTACCCGACATTATTTGATCATACCCCTTCACGAAACCATGCATGATTCACTATAAGTCCCTCCTTTTTCTGAATTAACTCTTCCTAAAGAATTTTCACCCCCTCGGTTACCCTTCCATTATCTTCAATTCCTCCAGTTCTTCCAAACTTTCTCGTCTGCTGAGCTTAATGCTCGTGGCTTTCCTTGAGGCAGAACTAGGCGTGGTGAGAGGGTAAAACCCAATTCCTAACCCCCGTGGAAAACACTTCTAGCGCCTGGGATGAAAACTCTTTTAATGGTGGCCAGGTTTGACCACGGCGGGACCTCAATGGCAACCAAAAGATGATTGCAGATTCCCGCCCGACATTATTTGATCATATTCCTTCACGAAACCATGCATGATTCACTATAAGTCCCTCCTTTTTCTGATTTAACTCTTGCTAAAGAATTTTCACCCCCTCGGTTACCTTTCCATCATCTTCAATTCCTCCAGCTCTTCCAAACTTTCTCGTATGCTGAGCTAAAAGCTCATGGCTTCCCTTGAGGCAGCACTAGGCGTGGTGAGAGGGTAAAACTCAATTCCCAACCCCCATGGAAAACACTTCTAGCGCCTGGGATGAAAACCCTTTTAATGGTGGCCAGGTTTGACCACGGCGGGACCTCAATGGCAACCAAAAGATGATTGCAGATTCCCACCCGACATTATTTGATCATATCCCTTCACGAAACCATGCGTGATTTACTATAACTCCCTCCTTTTTCTGAATTAACTTTTCCTAAAGAATTTTCACCCCCTCGGTCACCCTTCCATCATCTTCAATTCCTCCAGTTCTTCCAAACTGTTTCGTCTACTGAGCTAAAAGCTCGTGGCTTCCCTTGAGGCAGCATTAGGCGTGGTGAGAGGGTAAAACCCAATTCCTAACCCTCGTGGAAAACACTTCTAGCGCCTGGGAACCCCTTCAATGGTAGCGAGGTTTGACCACGGCTGGACGTCAATGACCAAAAAATTATTGCAGATTCCCAAACACTTTGACTCTCCCGTTGATAACCAGTTACCTGTCACTTTTAACCGCAATCCCCTCCTCTTTCTCGAAGAGTTTCACTAGTGCCAATTGATAACTGCTGCCAACATAAAAAAATATAACTAACCAAACTTACCACGATGATTTACAACCACTAGACTATATTTGACAATCCCATGCCACTTTTTATATACATCTCTTTCTGATTTACTCCTCAAAGGAAAAAAGTATTTCATTGGCCCCTTGAGGGGGGCGGGGCGCTATATACTTGCTGCAGCCTCTTCGGCCAACATTGGAAGGAATAAGGATTGTTAGGTTCAACAAATATCATTCTTAGTGATTCAATTTTTCCTTTTTTGAAGAAAAGCTACGACACACCTTATACTTCTGTAGACCTTAAAATCCCGAGTAAATTCCACTCAGAAAATGCTGTTATTTAAAAAAAGTCATCAAATTTTACGTGTATTTTAAATGGGAAATCTTTTTACGCTTTGGTTTGACGTGTTAAATACATATACATATAATATACAGTAGATCTCCTTTCATCAGACATTATAATTATTGTAAAATATATTTAATAGTATAACAAAAAAAAATAAGCCAAATGTCGTGCTCTCCTATATATATTACCGCAAAAACTGGTGGCCGTGAGAAAACAAGAAAAAGCTTCCAACCGAAGCGGCGGCGACTTAAGTCGGTAAGCAGTCATCTCCCCTCAGTGGAATCCCAAAATAAATAAAAAAACTTTTCTCTCTGCAAATTAAGACCAGAATTCAATTTCACCGCCAATATGCAGGTTACTTAAAAACTTTCTCACATCAAACAGCATCCACGAACATTCTCAGCTTCCAAACTATAAAGACAAGTAATTGAGCTATCTTGAATAAACTGAATTAAAGATAGAGCTACTCTCTTCTGGAATTCTAAATAGTACTGAATGTAAATAGAGAGAGGTGCAATAAAAGAATGATAATGTACATGAAAAGAAAAGAATAATATTTAACAACAAATTAGTATAGCAAGCTGGAAATAAATATGTAACTTAATTATCCAGTAACAAAAAAACTGGTGTGTTTAAGATTCTGAGGACATATACAGGGTGTAGCAATGAGGTAGGTCATAAATTAAATCATATATTCTTGGGCCAAAAATAACTCGATTGAACCTAACTGTTGTGAGGACACCAACTCAAAGCCGGCCCTGTCTCTCGACTATAAATTTTGGCGAATGCGCTCCTTTCGAGAACGTTCTGGAAGACACTTTGTTTACGCATAGGACGAGCGCGAAAAATACAAGAACTTTCCAGAATTGATCAAGACTATATATACGCGGGTTTTTGAGTAAGTTGAGAATTAGTGAAACGAAGACAAAAAGTTAGTTCAAAGACAGTTTACAGGAGTTCTTAGTAATCGGACAGTGAATGAAATAGTGAAGATTAATAGTGTAATATTCAAGTGGAAAAAATAAATTAGAACTAAATTAGTGTGTATATAAATTAAGTTTAAGAAATAAATCAGTAGATAGAATTAGCCAAGAAGTAGAAGCCATAGAAGCCATAGAATTGTGTATAATTTTATCCCACAAGTAAAAACTATTTAAATAAATAACAAAAACATTACAGTACAAACGTGACGAAAGAATATTTGTATGCTGTAACAAATGAGGAATATAATCCTTGAGGCTGCAAATCGATTTCGTCAGAGGCCATTGTTTTTCCAGAATATTCGGTTTTCGTTTGTAAAATGGTGCCGACTTTTTATTCAAAAAAATGGAGGTCATTTCGGATAAAAACTACAATAAGTAACCTGTATTCTTGTGGATAACATAAAAATTCATTTCTACTTTTTGTTACTCGGAATTTTAGTAGCATAATGAAAAAGAGGCCGTATCTCGATACAAATTGATATTTATAAAAAGCATTAAGGGGCAAAATAGTTTCAAAAATAATGTGGTTAGATTGTAACGTACAGAAAAATTTGGGTGGGTTCAGGGGATCTAAATTTTTGTTTTGAAAG
The DNA here is from genome assembly GCA_947563755.1 of Lochmaea crataegi. Classification (NCBI taxonomy): domain Eukaryota; kingdom Metazoa; phylum Arthropoda; class Insecta; order Coleoptera; family Chrysomelidae; genus Lochmaea; species Lochmaea crataegi. Next base: position 14,494,547 of record OX387430.1, read on the forward strand.
GTGCTCGAATCATGAGAAAACAACTTGTCAATTTTTATTGTAATATGTCAAACAACTCTCGAAATATGCATTTGGTAACTTTAAAGGGCTGTAACTGAATGTACATTTGTACTAAGGCAAGTTAGGTTTAATCGAGTTATTTTTAGCCCCAGAATATGTGGTTTAATCTATGACCTACCTTTTTGTTACACCCAGTTTTTTCTGTAAATTTCGACAAAATATCTGTTTGTATATCAATAAATCAGTTACCATTTTTCCAAAATATGAAAAAAACGGTCGTAAACATCTAGTAAACAGACACTTTTTAATGGACATTTGATATTTTCCTGTGAGATAGGATTATGTACAGTTTCCCATGACTCACCCTGTTTTCATACCTACTCGGGTAATTGGTCGGAAACTGGTAATTTAGCACATCCATTTCATTAAGCTTGATTAAAACTCTTAAATTATTAGTTATGTCAAGGAATTTTAGAAATTATTCGTGTTATATCTTCGGAAAAGTCAATCGGGAGTCAGTTAACAAACGAAACAATAGTTTCCCAATCGATACTATAAAGTTATATTGTTATATCAAAGTGAAAACAAAAACAGGCGTAATAAATCATTTAAGAGGATCAGATCGATAGGTTTCAGTAAAGCACTTAAGACACCCTTCTAAATATCTAAACTAATTACATCTCCAGGGGCACGATACGGATTAAAGAGTATAGATTTCAGCAAAGCGCTCAGAGTTAGAGGAAGTAAAATCTTCTCTTATGCCTTAATTGGTATTTTCAGTAGATCTTGCCTTAAAAGTTTTCAATAATTTTAACATCTTGAAACTTCTTCTCAAGTTGCTACTCACAAAAAGACTATAGAAATAAGTTGCAATATTTAAAGTAAAATGTCATAGGTGTATTGGACTCTATAACTATATCCTCTACTAGAATTTGACTTCTTTGGGAGCTTTCTCAGCAGATTCAATTTGCAGCATTCCTTTTACGTTATAAAGAAATTGAATTAACAAAAATTTTCTACTAAATTAAATTTTGTTAAACAAAAATATAATTTCAAATCCTGGATGTCTTTACAAATATTTCTTCTTCTTTTTAAGTTTTTTCGTAGAATCACTTTTCATAAAAAATGAATAGTAGGTTCACTCGTTGTCGGCGCTTTTATGTCGCGCTTATAAAGACATGCCGAAAATCGGTCGCTGAAAAACACGTGCACATACAGGGGTCGCGCGATTTGCTACCTTCATAGCTTGTTGACTTATAGATTGAGTGTCTGGTACGGGGGCTGATAAAAACATACCTACGATGTTAGAAAACTTTTTTGTTGTTTTGCTATGTGTGTACGTTCTTGTCTTCAATTGGAAACAAATTATAAAAAAACTAGAAGACCCGACAGACGTTGTCCTGTCTTAACATCTAGAAGACCCGACTGACGTTGTCCTGTCCTAACATTGTCTTGTCAATAAGATATTAGGCAAGTGGTCGTTTTCTGCCCGCTGAGTGGGGTGTCAAAGTAGCTTTTGTTCTAACGTAAACGGGGTTGGTATATCAGTTAAGATAGAACCACCCATTCTGGTTTGCGATTAGAAGAAATAGCATCTACCTCAATGACATAACTAAAAATGGATAGATATCAACATACTCAAAAAAAATTAAAAACAATCCTATAGGTAAAAAAATAAACTTCACAAAAGGTGTTACCAAACTACTGACAAAAATCGCACACGTAGGCATCCTTCTCAGTCCCGGAGCACTGTTCATGTGCCCATAAGCGACACATAAGACACTGCACCCAAAGTTCTCCCCTAGTGTGTTGAGAAAGCGCTCATCACAAAATAAACATGTGGCGTCGTTGTTTTCTGGGACAAACTTTCCAATTTGGTCCATGTCAAGATCATCATCTGCAGATGCAAATTCCTGTTCTCCATCCTCTTCCGATCTTGATTCTTCTCTTGGTCTTTTTGTGGCCTTCTTTCGACTTTCGCTGGATTCTACTGCAACTAATTTCCTCTTTCCCTTTCCATTTTTTATTTTGTTTAATTTTTCAATTGATATTCCTAGTTTTGTTTTATAAGGGGATGAAGTTATAACTTGTGATTTGGAAGGCTTTCGACCCCTTGTAGTTACTCGCTTCTTAACCAGTGGAACAGGTGAAATATCGAATGGACTGACTATGGTTTTTGAACACCCTGGTTGGGGATCCAGATATTTGGAACGGTCTGGTTGGGACACTAGATCTTTTGAACACCCGGTTGGGGATCCAGATATTTGGAACGATCTGGTTGGGAATCTAGATCTTTTGAACACCCTGGTTAGGGATCCAGATATTTGGAACGGTCTGGTTGGGAATGTAGATCTTTTGAACCATCAACATTAGTAATGGTTGAACGATATTGTGGTAGCTGAGTTTCTGAGCCTGAACTACATGATTTTTCGGATTCAATTCTTTCGGCAATAAAGTCAGCCTCCGTAAAAACATGTTCATTTAGTGGACAGATTCCCGTTACTCTGAACCAATTTACAGCTAACTCCGTTGTCTGGCACTTCAACAGAGCATTGCCAAGCAATTCAGCCAGATCAAATTGTGTTACTGCTCTGTTATTTATTCTTAACCAAGCACTAATTTCTTCACTGTAGTAGGATTTAAGTGGCCCCATAAAAGTCTTGTCAAGAGGCTGAAGTTTATGAGTCGAGTGTGGAGGAAGGGATATGATGTAAACATGGTTTTCCCTTGCTATATTTATTACATCCAAATTTCTTGTATGACTGTAATGTCCATCCAATACAAGCAGCACTGGAAACTCTTCAGTTGGCTTAACAAACTGAATGAAGTGGTTGAACCACATGGTAAATAGATTTTGCTGAATCCAGCCACTGGGAGGAACTGCATAGATAGATCCAGGCGGTGCACCACGCATAAGCTGGTCGTTTCTGTTTTTTTCTCGGAAATGCAAGCATTGGAGGAACAAACTGTCCTCCTGCACTCATTGCTGCAACTACAGTTACTAATGAACCCCGATCAGTCGATGTTGTCGAGGCCACCTGGCGTTTTCCTTTCCTTGCAATAATTTTGGGCAATCTACTTGGAACAACAGAAAGGCCAGTTTCGTCCACGTTAAATACTCTGTGTGGTCCAAAGTTGTGTTTTTCATACAGCGCCTCAAGGTGGTTAAAAAAACGGTGACATTTTCCTTGTTAAATCCTAGCGCACGTGCGAATGCAGTGCCAGTTGGTCTACGCATAGACAATTGCTCCTTATGCCGGTTTAAAAATGCATCTAACCAACTGCCATCGGCAATTCCATTTTTAAAGGGATGCTTTATATTATTTCTCATTGCCATTGTGTAAGCCATTCTGCAAGGGTCTTTTTTTGTCAAACCCTAAAACTGTGCTTCCATTTTAAGAATATAGTCGACTAACTCGTTTTCTGCGTCACTTCCAAGAACTGTGTTTCGGCCTAGTTTAGTTTTTAAGCCCATTTGTCCATTATTGACAGAATATATAGCCTGTTCCATATGTTGAGTGTTCCATTTTTTGTTCAAAAATTTTCGATCTCTTCCTGGCGAGGACATGATCACTACCTGCAAAAAAGTTCGTATAATACCTTGGTCCGAATATGGGCCCGGAACAATATGACATACGTTCCTTTGGAATTCGTTTCACATATAAAAACAATGCTTAATAATTGCTTTTTTGAAAAACTGGAATCCTAAACAAAACTTATAAAGCAAAACAAGAAGCAGTAATTACAGAGTATTAGGTTTATAAGATTTTTTAATTTTTATGTCGCCATTTGCGAATTTGATTCTGTAATACAAACGCATGCCTGTATAGAGAGATCAGAAATAACTGAATGGAAAATTTCCACAAGGATGCGAAAATGATGCGATTCTAAAAATATTTTAAATATTGATACAAATTTTACTTGCTAACTTATTGATAAATTGGATTTACTGTTTGGACCCTTACTTTGTGGAATCTACCCATATTGATGTTATAAATGAAACTAACTGTTTCTAATTAATTCCACTATTTAATTAAAAAATTATGAAAATTATTAAAGGATATTGATAATTATTTCGATATTGACATATCATCGTCAGAATGACAGAAGTTACATTTTACGTGATACCTACTTGATGTTTAATATTTTGGCTAGACCAAATAGTAAGTGACCTTCTATATGAATAGAAAAAAGAAGAAGATATGATTTTACAAATATTAAAGCTTAGGTATTATTAGCCCTATGGGGATATCAATGATTATGAGAAAAAATACATGATTAATAAAAATCCTCAGTCTCCACAATTAAATGGAACTGTTAAATTACATAAAGTATCGAAACCAATTGGACCTGTAGTTTCTTACGTTAATACTCCCAATAATAAGTTAGCTCAAAAACTAAACAATATACTTAATAGCTATGGAGGTATATCTAAATACTCAATTGAAAATTCAATAGAATTAATCAAAAAATTAAAAACATACAAATTACAAAATAACTCTAAACTTATTTCATATGATGTTACCAATATATTCTCTAAAATTCCTCCTAAAGAGTGCATAACACTTGTTAAAAAATTACTAGAGGATAAAAATATCAATCCAGGAATAATATCAGATATACTTAATTTGTTTGATGTGTATTAATCAGAATTATTTTACTTTTGATAATAAGGTATATATTCAAAATGAAGGTTTACCAATGGGAAGCCCTATATCACCAATTTTAGCAAACATTTTTATGGACAGTTTAGGAAGAAAAATCTTTGAATGTAACATTTCAAAAAATATATTATTTTGGTATAGGTATGTAGATGACATATTAGCTTGTTTTGTAGGTAGTGAACGACAATTAGATATATTGTTCAATCATATTAATAATTTACATCCAAAAATTAAATTTACATTAGAAGTTGAAAGAAATAACTCAATCAATTTTCTTGATATTAAAATTCAAAGAGTCAATAATATACTTGATTTTTCAATTTACAGAAAACCAACACATACTGATGTGACTATACCATATAGTTCCAATTATCCCATGTCACATAAATTAGCAGAATATAATTCAATGATACATAGAGCATTTTCAGTTCCTATGAACAAATATAATTTTGATAGAGAAATTAATATAATTAAACAAATAGCCACATCCAACGGTTATCCATTACATATAATAAATGAATTAATTAATAAAAAAGAGGAAAAAGTGGCATTACAATTAATATTTCCTGAAAAAACTAGGGAAATACAAAATTACAAAACCATCACATATGCTGGTAATATTTCTAATAATATTTCAAAGATAATATCTTGTTCAACAAATACAGCAATTTCTTTTAAAACAGAAAACAATGTGAGTAAAAAATTGTTAAATGTAAAAACAAAAATACCCCCATTAAAAAAGTCTGGAATATATAAACTTAAATGTCCATAATGTAATGCTGTCTATATTGGTCAAACAATTCGAAATTTTGAAATTAGATACAATAAACACTCACGAGCATACAGATTTAAACAGCCAGATAAATCACATTACGCAAAACACCTTCTTGACACAAAACATTCATTAACACCTAACACAGAACTAGAAGTACTGCATATTTGTGATAAGAAACAAGAACTAGATTTCCTTGAAGAACTAGAAATAAGTAAACACAATATGAAGTTGTCAATGAACAGATAAATCTAGGGAGCTCTCCACTATTAAATTGTCTTCTTAAGTAACAATTGTAAAGATCAGCAGATACAGTTTTCCTTGGTTTCCTATATCATTGCACAGTTATACTGATCTTAAATGGGAAAAAGATATCCAGGATATCCCCATAGGGCTAATAATACCTAATCTTTAATATTTGTAATATCATATCTTCTTTTTTTTTTCTATTCATATATATATATTGAGTCAATCACAAGATAGGTCACTTACTATTTGGTCTAGCCAAAATATTAAACATCAAGTAGGTATCACATAAAATGTAACTTCTGTCATTCCGACGATGATATGTCAATATCGAAATAATTATCAATATCCTTTAATAAATTTCATAATTTTTTAATTAAATAGTGGAATTAATTAGAAACAGTTAGTTTCATTTATAACATTATTATTGATAAATTGTCAAGTTGCGTTACATATTCAACCAAATTTACGCAAGGAAAATCATTAAGCCCAGCAAGTGGAAATCTGAATAAAGATATTTGGGACACATCTCTACTCCTACAACCGTCCACACAACACATTTGCGGCATTTCCTTTTTAATAAATATTCAGTAATAATAATTAAATAGTTAACAGCAAAGACTATTAACTCCGATCGTACCTTTAATCTACAAAAGACACACTGTATCTGTCTATCGCTCGGTTGGAACTTAAAAATCTCGAAAAAGAGTACCTACTATTAATTGTTTATGTACGGTACTAGAAACAACTGTTTCCTCGGGAAAAATATAAAAACTTGTTCGATATTTTGTTTTTAGTTACAATAGGCTTATTTAAAATATTTACTTTATTGTAATTTTTGAAAGAACACATCAATTTGGTAGGTTAAGCAAAATTTCATAATTTTCTGAAGGTATTTTAACTCTAAAGAAATTACGTTCATACAATGCTAAAATCGAGTCGTTGGTTTTTAAACCATTTTAAAAAATGAACCCTAACTTATGTTCACCTATATCAAGATCCTTGAAAAATAAAAAATGGCGTCTAAAAACAGGCTTGTTTTTACCTAGTCGGTGAATAGGCCAAAGTGACAAATCGACTTTTAAATGCCTCTGGGAAAAACACGAACGAAACAAAAATGCGGGAAATAAGAGATAAATCATTCCTCTTCGGTAACAACGAAGTAAGTTTTCCCTTAGTGACAGGCCCTTGGCTTTGAGACTCATTGATATAATTTTTTGTGTCGTTAGAACAGTCATTTTCTTTAAAATTAAATATCAATTTTATGATAAGGGCTTGGTAATATTTTTAACCGTGGTCAGTTTTCGAAATAATTTAAATGATAAGAACTTCCTAATCGGTATTAAACTACCAAATGAAATAAAATTAAGAATTGAAAATTCTAAAGCATAAAAAACAAGTAATTAAAAAATATACAGATGGAAAACTATTTCAAATAGACTCAAATTCTTTAGGCATTCGAAAACTGAAGGAATTTCTACGAGGCATGTTTTTAAAGTAAGTACCGTTTCAGATTTGCAGCGCTGCGATTTACAGTCCACGCATTCGCAATGTGTTACGTCATGTGTTATGTCATGTGCTAGTAGCTTCAAACCATCGTCAGATCAGTATAGTTTTCGTTTGGCTGAAAATAACTTGATCATCCTTCTTACTGCCCAGACCTAGTCCTAGTGTCTACCACCCGTTTTTCAATTTGAAAAAGCATCTCGTAGATCAGTGACTGTCCTATCAAAGAATACACCAGCTAACAAGAAGCGAAGCCCGACGCATTTTCTTTGATGTTTTGGTAACCAAAATTTATGACCTTGAGAGACCGTCGTTGACAGATAACATAGTAAATACACTGAGAAAATGATTAAAGTTTTCAAATATAATATAATTGGTCGACAAAGTGGAGTATGACAAGAATCTTATTATAAAAATGGCGATTTTCAGACATGCGCATACAAAAAATGATCGGAAGCTTCGCTTCTTGTTAAGTGGTGTATTCTTTGGTCCCATCAAGCGGCAGACTTCTATGCCGATGGCGGCAATTATGTAAAATAATAGTCTGTGATGTAAAAATAAAATTGGTATAAAAGGTACCATAGTTTTTTTTAAAACGGTCCTTATTTAAAAAAACATACCTCGTACTTTCTACTTTGTAGATATATACGGATGTAGCAGAGAAAACTGGCAAGATGTAATTGGAATGAATTTGTTTACCTGCATAGAAAAGATTGTTTCCGCCGAGAAGAGGAGATAAAAGAATCCATGAAAGTAAATGGGAAATTATTTAGAGAATGAATTTATTACAAAACCGATTCTCATTGGCCAAATATACATGACCATAACCTAGTCAATGAATAAAATTATAGCATTATGTAGCATTATATGGTTTTGTTTGATTCGATTCTTGTGTTCATGACGATTTATCTGTCCCATTGGATTTTGAACAACCAATCGAAAAAAAAACGAATCCTAAAAATATTTTTCTGGTTTTCTTCCATCTAATATTAATGAATATTTTTTTAATGGAATAATGACAAAATTTTCCAAAAAATAACTTCATTTTTTACTAAACTGTAAAGAGTGAATAAATAGTCACTTTAAAGTACTGGTACAATTATGATAGGGTAAAATGTACTCATATGTTAATACCATCTGGCAATATCAGTAACAGCAGTATAGAATGACAAAAGAAACGTTTCAAAAAATTCTGGAATCGTTGGTCCAGTATTATACAAACATTGATGATTTTACGTAAAAATACCCTTCACCCAACACATGCAGTTAAGCGACTGACACCAACGATTCACAGCTTGTCTGCTTTGACCACTCCATTTTGCTAATGTCTCGTGTATAGTTCTCTATAAAAACACAAGTCAGCAGCAAAAATTGCTCCAAGAAAATGAAGCAGTGGTAACGTTCCCGGCTTGCATTGGGAAGTACCGGGATTCGAATCCCATGCCAGCCTGACCTTCTATGAGGTACTGAAGTTTGCTCGTAGCGATAGGTGAATGATAGTACACACCTGAGTACACTCCTCTCAGGGGCAGGATTATTGACTGAAGGAACAGAGTTAGGTGTTTTGTCTTCATCACTGCAATAACGAAGTTTTCAAAAATTTTGACCATTTAAGACCATTTTTCCAAATTTTAACAATTATTGACAATTTTGAGCATTTTTGACAGGTTCTGACAATTATTGACCATTTTTGACAATTTTTCAAAAATTTTGACCATTTTTAACAATTATTGAACATTTTTGAAAATTTTTCATAATTATTGACCATTTTATCAAAATTTTCACGATTTTTGATCATTTTTCAAAATTTTAACAATTATTGACCATTTTTGACAGTTTCTGAAAATTATTGACCATTTTTGACAGGTTCTGACAATTATTGTCCATTTTTGACAATTTTTCAAAAATTTTGACCATTTTTAACAATTATTGAACATTTTTGAAAATTTTTCATAATTATTGACCATTTTATCAAAATTTTCACGATTTTTGATCATTTTTCAAAATTTTAACAATTATTGACCATTTTTGACAGTTTCTGGAAATTATTGACCATTTTTGACAGTTTCTGACAATTATTGTCCATTTTTGACAATTTTTCAAAAACTTTGACCATTTTTCAAAAATGTTGACCATTTTTCAAAAAATTTGACAATTTTCAACAATTATTGACCATTTTTAACAGTTTTTTATAATTATTTACCATTTTTTCAAAATACTAGCAAGTTTTGACCATTTTCCAAAATTTTGACAATTATTGACCATTTTTGACAGTTTCTGATAATTATTGACCATTTTTGACAGCTTTCAAAAATTTTGACAATTATTGACTATTTTTGACAATTTTTTTAAATATTTAACAACTTTTGACCATTTTTGGCAATTTTTGACAGATTCTGACATTTATTGACCATTTTTGACAATTTTTAACAACTATTGACCATTTTTGAAAGTCTTCCATAATTATTGACCATTTTTTCAAAATTTTGACAATTTTTGACCATTTTCCAAAATTTTAACACAGCGTTAGTTATATAGTATCGCGCCTTATTTCAATGCGTCTCTCTCTCTCTGCACTGAACGTACACTATGGCCTGCGACTCTCTCTCTCTCTCTCTCTCTCTTTCAAATGAGTCATCGCGTGACGAACGCTTTTTCGTAACATCACACGATATAACTTCTCTGGGATTAGAATAATATTCAGAAGAGTTTATTTTAATGCAGACTTTTTGAGAACGATTTGTTAAATAAGATTGAAACCAATCATAGCATCTACCCCGAATTGCCATTCTTTCCATCTTGTCAAGCAACAATTGATGGTTTACACAGACAAATGCCTTCGATAGGTCCAAAAAAACTCCAAGGGCGAGACTAGCATTATCAAGGGTATCTAAAATTCTCTCAATAAAACTGAAAGCAGCAGTTATAGTAGATTCTGCTTCTCGGTATCCATGTTGATTCGAAGCTATGATCTGGTTCTTATTTAAAAATCCAACTAATTTTTTTCTCATAGCAATTTCAAAAACTTTGGAAAAAGTAGAGAGGAGACTTATTGGTCTATAATTTTCCACCAATAATGTATCTCCAATTGCTACTTTCAGTCTAGATGGGAAAACTCCAAGCATCGAAGTAGTCACGTAGCTAATAAATGGTCACTGGTTCATACCGTTTCAGCTGCTGACTCGAACATAAGTCAACAATACCCATACAACCCGTAAACTACAGCAATAACAACTGCACCAAGGAATGGGCTTTTTGTAGAAACCCTCCATTGAAAAATACCGGTGAAAAAAAGTGAAAAAATCAACGATATTAAATCCAATCAACCGTCCTTCACCAAATTCCTACCGACAATAATGCCACACACGAGGATTAAAACAAAGAAATGACTATCCTCCACTATCACAACCAACCTCTTCTTAAAACAAACTGCAAATCCTCCAGCGCTTCCTCGACCCTTAGACCTTTAATGGAGACAGCAGTAAATCCTCCGAATTATTGTATATGTGCGATAGATTTCGAAAAACTTGTCATCAGATCCAAGATGATATCACACGTAATTTTCTATCCAAGCTTCTGAATTCGGCTACTCTGCCTCCCATTCTCATTTCCAAGCTCTCAAATAGCAGTTTCCTCACACTCTGCTCAAACAACCTCTATTCGCGGCGAGTCCATTGCCAGTCAAGCCACACTCGCAACCTCCCGGTCAAATACTGCGCACAGAAGGAGCTCTTCAACCTCCTCAGTACAAATAAGATACTGAGAGACTAAATTGATTATCTAAAAGCCAATCCAATTCTCCTCAAAAATCTGCAAACAATTTTGCGTGGTATGTATCCTACTCTGTCACTAATCCTGCTTCCAGGTCCAACCCTCCTCGACCATACACCCCCTGCTTTTCTTTTGTAATTACAATGTAGACAAAAACATCTCAAAAGTGCTGAAGAATCGCCACTTGAATATTACACTATTTATCTTCACTATTTCATTTACTGTTCGACTACTGAGAACTTCTGTAAACTGTCTGTGAACTAACTCTTTACTGTCCGTTTCACTAATTCTCCACTCACTCAAAAACCCCCGTATATATAGTCTTCCTCAATTCTGGAAAATTCTTGAGCTTCCACGCCCGTCCTATGCGTAAACAAAACGATTTACCAGAACGTTCTCGAAAGCAAGCGCATTCGCCAAAATTTATAGTCGAGAGACAGGACCGGCTTTGAGTTGTTGACCTCGCAACATTGGGATAAGCTCCGTGTGCAAAAGGCCGTTGTTGATTATATTTATGTCATGTTAGTGTAATTTTTCTTGCAGCAGAAAAGCACAATATTCTACGTTTTAATATATTTTTGATTGATAACACCTGAACAACTAATCTATCTTCCATCATATTCCATGTTTCTCCAATTTCATCAACATATCCAATACCACTTAAATCATAGATGATAAATGCACAAGAAAATATAGTTACTTACAAAAATTTCAATCCTAAAGTACAGATCGACATCCACAATATTCTAAACAATCTCAAGTGGAACCTTTCCTCGCAAGATTGCACAAAAACTATTGATCATTAGTTATACAGCTTATCATTGCGTTGTAACTCTGTACGTTCAACCATTGGTTAACTTCAATGAGGTTGTTGTAAGACGAAATTTCTCCAACACGTTAATTAACTTCCGAAATTGGATAAGTTTTTCCGTTACAACCACTTACCAATGGTTACGTATAGCTAGATAACTACGATTTTGGAGGTTAGTTAATTAGTTAATGAGCGTCGAAAATTTCATGCTAAAATAATCTGCTTAAAGTTCAACCAGTTCCACATAATAATGCCTTAACTTGGAGTCACAATGCACGTTTACAATTTTCGATTTGTTTTCATAAATTTCACGATAACAGTGAAATAGAAGCTTCAGGCGTTCACATTCAGAGGTCGATTTATTATGGAAATTTAATTTATCTACTCTGTTTTCATGAAGGTTAGATATTTAGCACGAACTCAAACGGGAAAATTGACAGAATCTGCCCACAAAATCGTGTATACAGATCTGGTCACGTTTTTACCGACCATAGCCGAATGATATTATCACCTCTATATATTCGTGACCAAAGAATACACAACAACAAGAAGTGAAGCTCGGCGAAAAATCTTTGATGTTGGAGGGGCAAAAATAAATAACCTTGAAGGTGACAGCTAACTCTGGCATACACTGAGAGCCATAATAAATGCTTACAGCTTTACTCGAATCACACTGAGAAAAAGTATTTTATCATAAAGTTGTGTTTTATCATCTATAAAAATATAGATATTTTTCCATCATTAACTATTATGACAATATAGACGTGAAAAAGATCATTTAAGAAAATAATTTCAACCTACAAGCAAACTCTATTCTAATTTGGGTCTGTAATAAGCAAGAGGCCTACATGTGATCGCATGACATATGACGACTAATTTAAAACATGGCGTCTGTGAACTCGTCCGAAGTTTCGCTTCTTGTTAGCTGGGTATTCTTAGTTCGTGACGAATACACACATAGCGGTTTGTAGGAATAGTGCTGTCACAGCTCGCTCGATTGAACGAGTATTGAATCCAAAAGGTAGAGGCAGTTGGAGATAGTAGCGCTGCATTTCCATTGGTAGTTAGGTTTATTCCGTGCATTTGGTGTATCGTGTATTCGCTGACATTATCTGTGTCATCATGTTTGTTTGTTTACCTCTGGCTTTGTCTTCTTGTCACTTTGTTTGTTTGTTCCTTTGTCTTTTGGCCTCTCTGTCTGATTCTTTGTCCATCCGATCCATTGTCTTTTTGTTTTCTGCCTTATTGTCCTTTTGTTCATTTATTCCTTTGTCTTCGTCTTTTTGTCTTCTTGTTTCTTTGTCTCTTTCTTTTTCCATCCATTTGCCTTTTCGTTCCTTTGACTCTCCTCATTTGGTACTTTCGTTACTTTTGTTCCTTTATCTCTTTCCCTCTATGTCCTTTTGTTTGTTCGGTCCTTTTTCTCTCTGCTTATTTGACCTTTTGTTCCGTTGTCTCTCTGCCTCTCCGTTACTTTCTCTCCCTGCCCCTACATTTTTTGTTCCTTTTTCTTTTGTCTCTCCGCCGTTTTGTCCTTTTGTTTGTTTATTCCTTTGTTAATCGGCTTCTTTTACCTTTTGTTCCGTTGTCTCTATACCTTTTTGTCCTTTTTCTTACTTTCTTTTTGTGTCTTCGTCTTTGTGTTTCTCTGCCCCATCGTTCCTTTGTGTTTCTGCCAATTTGTACTTTTTTTACTTTGTTTTTTTGTTTCACTGTCTCTTAGTTCTTTTACTTCTTTGACCTTTTGCTCGTTGCCTCTCTGCCTCTCCGTTACTTTCTCTCCCTGCCTCTACGTCTTTTGTTTCTTTGTATTTTATCTCCCCACCGGTTTGTCCTTTTGTCTGTTTATTCCTTTGTTAATCGGCTCCTTTAACCTTTTGTTCCGTTGCCTCTATACCTTTTTGTCCTTTTTCTTACTTTCTTTTTGTTTCTTCGTCTTTGTGTTTCTCTGCCCCTCGTTCCTTTTTGTTTCTGCCAATTTGTACTTTTTTTACTTTGTTTTTTTGTTTCACTGTCTCTTAGACCTTTTACTTCTTTGACCTTTTGCTCGTTGCCTCTCTGCCTCTCCGTTACTTTCTCTCCCTGCCTCTACGTCTTTTGTTCCTTTGTATTTTGCCTCCCCGCCTTTTTGCCCCTTTGTTTGTTTATTCCTTTGTTAATCGGCTCCTTTAACCTTTTGTTTCGTTGTCTCTGTACCTTTTTGTCCTTTTTCTTACTTTCTTTTTGTTTCTTTGTCTTTGTGTAACAATAAAGTTGTGACTTTTTATTTCATAAAAATTCAAAAGCAATATAAATTCTAATGTCATTACATAAAAAGTCGCGATTTATGTCACAAAAAATCCAACCTTAAGACATAATCAATCAAATTTGATCTATTGGTGACTACATATTGTACAAGTAGCCCTAAGTTCCTGTATCTTGAACCTTACGATATCTAAATTTGATTTGTTTTCTTTTATTTATTTTTTTCGTTCTTTCATGTGGCATCTTTTGTTCGTTCATTGTTTTATTGGCGCTGTTTAAGTTAATTTTAATTTTGGCCATTTCGAAGTGCAAAGAAATGGCTCGAAAACTTTGTTTGGTTTGTGGAAATAGTGAAGATTAAGTGAAGAAAATGCAATGCTTTCCCGCAACTGACAAAAAGTAAGAATTGTTTTGGTCTTTTTAAAGAATAAAAAATAATTCTAATAAGTCAAAAGTATGGCAAGAAGCGATGGGAATGAAATACACGTCTATAATGGTAATATGTTTATGCTCTTCCCTAATTCTAGCTATATTCATCAATAAACAATTTTTTTGCTAATTTGTCTTATTATTTTTCCAACCACTGTGTAGTATGCGCACTTTTTCAAATCACTCCGTAACGAGCGCTTTTTTTAAACAGTTCCGAGTTCTAGAAACCCTTCCTAACTCCATAGCAACACGCGCGACACCTACTCGCACCTTACAACACAGTGGACCAGTAGAGTATTACAAACTATAATTTTTCACGCCCGTGAACATCCCAGGGTTCTTCCTGGTAGAGTTGAGCGCAAAAGGCAAAAAAAAATCAAGTGACGTTTATTTTTTCCCACGATTTCCTAATTTCTGATTATCCAAAGTTGATCGATTTATTTTAAAAAAATCTTGCTCGATTTTTAACACAAAGTCACGCTCGTAAATAAATGAGTCTCCGGCAGCGCTGTGTTAGTCCCATCCCTCTCCTTCGTATCGTTTCGTTCGCGTCGATGTGTCTAGGCGAAACTTAGAGATGGGAGCGTGTTATATTGGCCCTGCAATGCCCATGCATTTCAAGTCCTATGGTCGGTATAAAAGTTTTTCTATGAAGACATTGGCGTTTTTAATACTCCTTTTATACTGTTACTCCTAAAACTAACTAACTAACGTCAATTGTCCCGCTTTCTATACTTTTCACCTGTTCCAGACAGTTCTCGACTTTTCGATGACATTTCTAGACTTTTCGATTACAGTTCTAGATGATTCTAGATGTACGTCTTCTTCTTTTTCTTCATGGTTCTCTACATATCGTCAGTACAGGTCCGACGTAACATTGCTCCCTCTTTTCTAGTTATTCGTCCCGAATAATTCGACTGCTGGGGTCTGGTTGAAGCCAACAGGGTGGATCGGGCCCGCAGTAAAAGGCTAACTTCTCGACATGGATCACCTTGGGCTTACTCCTCGCTGACAATTGTAGACTAGGTCGTTGATTTTCTTGAGAACGGTGTAGGGGCCTTCCCAGTTTCGTTGTAGTTTTTGGCACAAACCTTTTCTGCGCTTGGGTTTGAAGAGTCATACGGGGTCACCTCTCGATAAACTTGTGTTTGTAGTAAGCACGTCGAGTCTCGCCTTCACCTTATCGTTGCAGAGCTTCAAACGTTCACGAGCAAAATTGTTGACCTTTTCCAATTTTTCTTCCAACATTTCTATGTTCATAGGAAGTGTACGTTCTTCTGCTTCTTCACCATCAGGAAGTCTTCCGGAAAGAAGATCATGGGAAGCATGACTGGCATAGATGGACTATAACCGGTTGATTCGTGTTCAGAACTTCTATAGGCTAGCAGAAATAGAGGAACTAAAGTATCCCAGTCTTTTTGGTTTTCAGAGACGATCATTGAAAGATATTGGCAAATAGTTCTATGATGTCCTTCTACCATTCCATCGGACTGTGGGTGGAGAGGCGTAGTGCGTGTTTTTTTAATGTCTAATATCTTCATTAACTCCTGCCATAATTCAGATTCAAAATTTCGTCCTTAATCAGAATGTAATTCCAGAGGGACTCCGTGTCTCGCAATAACGTTGGTTACAAAAGGCTCTGCTACTGTCGTCGTTTCCGATTTTGCATCGCCTTCATTCCGTTTTCTAAGCCTCGTCCTGATACTATGTTCTGCCATCTTGGATGTTAACCTATCTGGATGACTAGGAGTAAAATCATTATCTTCAGAATAGTTGTATCTTTTATATTTAGCACTGGCGTTTCTAGTAAAAGATTCTTCCTCATCTTCATCTTCCGGGTGTGTTTTTCTTCGTTTATATCTTTGTTCCGACGTGATAATACTTATTATTGTTTGGTATTGTTCTGCTGCCAGAGTTTTGATATAAATGGAACGTTAAAGACCTATTATTTTTCAACTTATATTATAAAAGTAAATATTTTATGGCCAATTCTACCAACAAATTTATCATATTTTCCAAAGTTAAATTATCTTGAACTTTTGCTAAATTTCCGCAATTCGTAATGATTTATACTGAGCATTTCAATGTTTTAAAAACACTTTTTCACTTCTATGCAGTATTTTCTGGATTTGATTTTTGATATTAAGATTATCTATTTATTTTTTAAATGTAGTTCAAAATATACCACGATGATTTTTTCAATACAGAGTTTCTTGTGACATTGAACTTTAATTTTGTTGTATCGATTTACCGCACAAACCAATAGCGCCATTGCTATCTAAATCCTTAAACGGAAGCACTTTGGAGAGGAATTAATACAACCATCTTCACAACTACTGAAAATCCATCCAGTCAAACTAGTGGCCTTTATAGAAGACACGAAGCTTCTGGAATGGAAGTAGATAACATGAGAAATGGTACAAAGATTCAGTTCAAGTGGCTGGGCTAATGAGCACAACCCAAATATATGAATCAATGAAGTCTATCTATTTTCGGATATTGTTATATTGTTGAACATAATTAAAGATATTATGTTTTAAAACCATGAAAAAGAAACACTTGAGATTTACAATTCCGCCTAATATGTAGAAGACATTACCGTTGTTCATGTACATGCATACGTTATCAATGACCCGAAGTAGAATTGGAATATTTAAAATAGAATCAGTTGCATTAACGCTATTTCATCGTGTTCTCCATCTTATTCTCTTCCGCTGATATTAACATGTCGCGAGCTACATACACTTATCTTTATTGGTTTGATTTATGGAAGACTTAGTATATTCAACATATTTGAAATTGTTGGTGTCACTGATATACAGGGTAAATCATGAGGCTTCTATATGGAATATCGAATAACTATTTAATAGTGGTTTTCCCATTGATTACTACATACACGGCGGAATGTGAATTTTCACTTGTAATCTCCCTAGTGCTTGAATTATTGCCGGAAATTTTTTAAGTACATGAATTTTCTTTAAGACTCATTAGACTCATAACTTGTAGAATTCAGAGTATTTAAAACCCTCCAGTGGTGACGCCCCGGTCTGACGGGCCGCACCGTTTTATTTGGCTCAGAAATTTTAAAAAGTTGTCAACATTTTTGAAAAATTGTCAAAAAAGGTCAATAATTGTCAAAAACTGTTAAAAATGGTAAATAATTGTTAAAAATTATCAAAAATGGTCACAAATAGTCAAACATTGTCAAAATTTTGAAAAATGAATAACAATTGTCAAAAATGATCGATAATTTTGAAAAATGGTCAATAACTGTCTAAAATTGTTAATAATTGTCAGAAATGGTCAATAACTTTGAAAAATGGTCAATAATTGTCAAAAATGGTCAATGATTTTAAAAAATTGCCAAAAAAGGTCAATAATTGTCAAATTTTTTGAAAAATGGTTAATAATTTTGAAAAAAATGGCGGATTTGGAGTACTTTTAATAGCAATTTTTTCCTCCAAAAGTGAATTTTTTTTCTTTTAAAATGTTCTATAAGCGATAGTGGGCTTTCTAATAAGAAAAAAATGCGTTACAAAATTCCGAGGGTCGCGAACATTACCGAATCCATCTTAGATTCTGACAGTTTAAAATAATGATTGTACTCACACGCAATACTCTCCCTTTCTCTCCCGTCTTTCTCTCTTTCTCTCCCTTCTCTCTCGTTCTCCCATCTCTCTGTCTTTCTTCCATATCCATCTCTGCCATCTCTCTCCCTGTCTCTCATCTTTCTTTCTCTCAACCATCTCTCTCTTTCCTATCTCTCTCTCCCATCTTTCTCTCTCTCACACCCTCTACTCTTTCTCACTCCCACTACTCTCTCTCTTTCCTATCTTTCTCTTTCCCATCTCTCTCTATTTCCTATTTCTCTCATATCTCTTTCCCACCCTTCTCTCTGTCTCCCATCTCTCTCTCTATTTGCTATCTCTCTCCAATCCTTATCTCTCTCCCACCCTCTCGCTCTATCTCATATTTCATCTCTCTCCCCCATTTCTCTCTCTTTATCTCTCTCTCTCTCCCATCTCTCTCTATTTCCTATCTCTCTCTTTTTTCCCATCTCTCTCTCTTTCCTATCTCTATCTTTCTCCCATCTCTCCCTTTCCCATCTCTCTCTCATATTTCTCTCTCTGTCCCATCTTTCTCTCTCTCTCTTTCTCACTCTCTCCCTCCCATCTCTCTCTGTCCCATTTTTTGATAGCATTTTTACTCCATATCGGCTTTCAAAATATATTTATATTCTTCACCTGAACATCTCAACTATCGATAGTACCGAAAATATCGATACTTATCGATAAACCATCGATAGTTCTCCATTCCTAACTCGTTAGTGTGTTAGCAGTGTTGGAACAGAGTATTGCGTCAGAGTGCCTTACAACTTTTATAATACGAGAGTATACGGTGCCTCAGACCCTACGTCACTACTTATGTTCTAAAATTTTAGCCAATTTTTTCTGTGGTTAGTTTATTAAAATTATTATTTTTTACTTTATTTCATCCAGATAAACGCTAATTTATTCGCTACTTATAGGTACCAATATTTATTCGTCATTGATTAATACATTTAATGAATTAATTTACACATTATATCATAGTTAGTTTTTTTCTAAACTTAAAGAGTAATAATATTCCTTTTTGCAAAGTAAAATATTTGTAATTATTTGCTGTTTTATTGAAAACATAATATTCATAGTAAAAAGTGAAAATTCGTTGAAAAAATTAGTTTCGGTCTATCAGACAGCGTCACCGTTTTCGTACTAACCAAGCACGTCACCACTGAAGGGTTTTAACTACTGCATCACTAGACTCCATATAGGGTAAAACTAAACTCACAATGTAATATACTATTGCAGCAAACTAAAAATTTTACAGCATTTTGATAATCTTCACAAGAAGAATATAAACAAAAAAAAACATGCTATCAATAATTCAAGGCAATTATTTTAAAGAACGTTATTCTTTTCGATTTAAAACTGTCTTAAAACGTAACTTGACAATACTATTTTTCGTTTGAGATGCGACATGAATATTTGATTTGAAAACTTTTTTTTTCTTTGGAGAAACTCGTATTCTGTTCTAATCTCGATAATACGGAATGGCTTAGGTTTTGAGTATTTCAAGTTGGTTTTCGTATTACAAAAATAGATGCCGGGAAAGACGGCCGGCAACATCTTGTCGTCGGCGTCTAGTCGCCGGAACCGGATGTACGTTAAGTTCTGTTGAAGGGGTGAGCAAAGTTAGTTAACACATAAACGTACGTTTTGGGAAATATCATTAGTAGTTATAAAAAGTTAAGGTTTTAAAATATCATTTGTACTGAAAATTAAATTAAGCAAATATGCTGTCAAACAGGCTTCACCCCTGTCAACATACAGAGTGTCCCATAGTTTTCTACCAAAAACTTGGGAAATTATAAATGGATGAAAATAGTGATATTACTTCATATAAAATTTGTGCCTACTTCCTTAGTTAATAATAATAATAATTTTATTGCTTCTGAAACAATGTTATAGCAAGGTACAAATATAATTCTATAAAAAAAAAATTTAAAACGAAAAAGGTTAAGTAAATCTTTAATACTACAAACAAAACATTATTCATTTAAGACAAAATAGTGTAATTTCAATGTATTCCAAATATATTTTGCAGTTTTCCGAGCTTCAAAAATTGTAATATTATTTAAGGAATGCAGGAGTGAGTTCAGATTTTCAAGATAAGGAAAATCTCGTTTCATTGTTGTGTAAATCGGACAATCAAACAGTCTGTGGAAAATAGTTTCCTCTTCATGAGTATTACAAAATAGTACAATCCAGTTCGGGGTCAATAATGTATCCAATACCATTTAATATAAATTTAATTTTAAAATGGTTAAACATACGCAATTGAGCAAGAGTTCGAGTAACCTGGATGGGTAATTTCAAAACCAGGTACTTGCTTGGTTCACAAGAGTCATGTAAATATGTATAATATTTGGCCAATCGCAATCTTAGGATAGCGATGATTATCCATTGTAATTATTTTGTGTATTAATCCAGTTAAGAGACATTTTAAAAATATTAAATGCAAACTTGACTCTTCCAGTCTCTAAACGGATTATAGCATCTGGAGAATTGACAGGAACTGAAAGAACTCTTTTCAATAAATATAGCTGAACTCTTTATAAATATCTAACTCCCCAAACAGAAATACAATTAACCATGACACTGAGGGCAAGAGACTCCAACAATTTGATTCTTGCAAGTATCAATTTTAGTTATAGCCATAATAGGAAGGAGAGAACCGATTGCCTGTTTCCCCTTTTTGACACTTAATTGGGCCATTTTATTAAAACGACCTGATGAAGTGAATACTACACCTAAATATGAATATTTATTGGTTGTAAAAATCAAAGTTGGGTTTCCGGAAACCTCCTGTAGAAAATTGCATAATTTTTGTTTTCTGTAATTTGACGGTTAATTTATTAGTAATGGTATATTTTTCCAAAATTTTCAACTTTTTATCAACATCAATCTCAGAGTGTTGACATAATTTTTGGCATCAATATTTATACCTTGAGCACCTTTATCGTAAAAAAAGGTTTCAAAATATAAACCTATAGGTCTATTGGGCCAATTTCTGAAAAGGTAAAAAATAATACAAATCCTCTAAATAGTAATTTATTTCAAAGAAGTAGGTAAAAATTTGTTACAGTTACTCTTAAATTTTATAATTGTATCATTAATAAAATCTTGCCTTTTTTGGTATACCTAACCTAACCTAACCTAACCTAACCTAACCTAACCTAACCTAACCTAACATAACCTAACCTAACCTAACCTAACATAACCCATTTGCGGTTCTTACATCTCCAACGTATCTTACCGTACTTTAATGTATTTGCTTTATAAAATTTAAATTTATCCATAACCAATAACTTACAACCTTTCTCACTAAACATTAAATACACTGGGAAAGACTGAATTAATGAAAACTGACTCTTAAACTAGAAATATTTATTGTTAACAATTTGTTGAAACAGGTACCTACCCTACCTAACATTGCATTAAAAGATTATTAAGGGTGCAGGTAGTTAATCGCTTGATTTCATATTCTAGGCCCAACTGAACGGTAGGATTAGGAACTACCTGATTTTTTGGCCCAACTGACATATTACCTCAAAATCTGCTATAAACAGTGCAAGCAATAAGGGGCTTAGAGGTTATCCCTGTAGAACGCCATTAGTCACTTCAAACGATTTAGTTCGGCAATCAGAACCCTTTATTAGTACTGTTGCATACAAGTAAAGCATTTTCATTACACGGTGAATTTTTTATGATAATCCTAGTTGAAATAATTTGTTCCACAGATCCAGCCAGTCCAAGGCTCTTTTAAAATCAACGAAAATTACAAACAGTTTCCGTTTTTTGTCTTATACCTTAGTTAGCAAGATATAGGTGTCTAAAGTTAGAAATTGGGAAAATTTACGCGCAATAAAAGTTATGCGTTCTCGAAATGTTTCCAAAAAGATAGAGGCGATATTTGTCTCAAAAGCGGGTCATGTAGCAATAATTCCTCTGCAAGATCAAAGAACTGTTACTGTTGATAAGAACATATCGATTTGTTTGCCGGAAGTAATTGCTGAGTTTCGAAAAACTAACCCCCAACGACGAATGATCCTCCAACAAGAAAATGCTAGTTCTAAAAATTAAGAATGAGCTGCGTGGTGAAAGGTTCCAGTCCCCAGAAAATGCAGTCAACGCCTTCAAAAACTCTATTTTGAATGTACCAACAATGGAGTGGAATAACTGCTCCCAGAATTGTTCCAAAGGATGCAAAAATGCATTTCTCTTCGTAGCTCTTCTACACGCAAAATATAAAAAACAACCATCGTAATTTAATAAGAGTAGATAAATAATCATAATTAAATAATTAAAATACAATAGAAAAAATAATATTTAATCTAAAAGAAACGACACTGGAGCTAAACATACGGAAAAAGAGTATCTCAATTCTCATTCCATTTTCCACTGAGTCACTATCTTCAGAGAGTGGAACCGTCGGAATCTTAAATTATTTGCAGAAATTCCTTCGTAGTCGGTAGCTTCTGACTCTGATTAATTAATCATTTTGAAACAATTGAATTCCTGCAGTCTATTTACAAATACTGTCTGCATTCCTGCGGACGCTAAATCGACTGAGGGATGTGTAGCAAGCAGTCTGTCCTTTCAGAAACCATCGGATGAAATATCATCACCTCAGAATATCAGAAAACTGGAAGCTGAAAACGGTAGTGAGGAATGCGGAAATTTGTATTGCAGACATCTCTATATTTAATCGGATTATATAGCATTATCTTGGTTGTGTTAATTTTAATAAATTAATACGATGACAAAAGCTTTTCTGTTGGCATAATAATTTTGATTTGTTAAAAGTGTTACAACATTGAAGTATTGTTGTGGTCTGAACAAAGAATACACCAGCAAACAAGAAGCGAAGCTGCCTATCCTTTTTTGTATGCGCATGTCTGAAAGGTAATGGTAATTACTTTTAGCAAGTTGATTTGATTTCAATTAAATCATAATAAATTATTAATTTTTAACATTGTTGTGTTTAAATTTTCCATCTTTTCAAGCTTCTGAGGAGTTATGAAACTAACGTTGAAAATTAAAGAATGTTCAACTGTGCACCCGACTTTTTTTCTACATTGAAAACAATAAGGAATTTTCCTCTTAAGTTGATAGCTAGTCTTTTCTTTTATGGGTGAAAGAATCAAAAGATCAAAGTGAAATAATAAGGCTGTACAAGAAGAGTTTTTTTGTTTTACATTTTCTGCCGTGGTTTAAAGGACATGTTCTATAATAAATTTAATGCTTCCGTTTATTTTTTATCGAAAGTAATTACCATTCGTAGAGATATGTTAAGAATGTGTTAATAGTCAATTTCGTGATTGATAAATCGTCAATCCATCTCTGTTAAAAAGGTCCAATAAGCAAAATTATATAGAGTGTCACACGATATTTTGACAATACAATATCTCTAAAACTGTTAACATGAGGAAAATAAAATTTGGCAGCTTCAAACAGTTATTATTAAATTGTGTTTTTCCTCCCAACTCCGGTCACGTGAACTCAACATATATTTTTTTAAAGGGGCAACCGGTTATTACATTTTTAGATTCCTTTTTTAAAAAAAAATCAACTATACAAAATTTGTCAGGATTCTATTGTGCATTAATGATAATATGAGCTATTTAAATGGACAGCAGTAGAGTTACAAATAATAGTGAATTATTTTATTAAAAAATGGCACATAGACAATTAAAAAGTACAAATAATTTTTAAAAATGGGTAAATGCTCAATGGATTTTTTTATATAGGTAGAAAGCTGATAATTATACTTACTTTGGTCAAGTGGCTTTAATTCCATACCCTCGACGACTTAACTCCGACTCCAAACAAAATATATAAAAAAAGTATTTTAATAATTTTTTATGAATATTCCAAGTTATTGTTTATATTATTAGTCACAAGTTTTCCTAAAATTTCGGATGATAAATAAAGCAATTCTTTTTGTTTCAGCGATTTATCAAGACAATCAAAAATATGACATCAACTCATACATTTTTGCTTTTGCTCCTGCGGATAGGTGGCTACTGCTTATTAGGCTTGGGGGAACAAATTGTTGAACAAAAATTCGCCATGGAGCCCCAAGATCAAACCGCTGTCGTTGGATCTAAAGTAACTCTGCCGTGTAGAGTCATAGGAAAAAGTGGAATTTTGCAATGGACCAAGGACGATTTTGGACTTGGAACACATCGGAATCTTAGTGGATTTGACAGATATTCAATGGTGGGAAGTGACGAAGAAGGTAAGTGTTGTAGTGTTATAAAACATTCAGGTAATAAATAATAACTGAGATAACAAACTATTGATACGTCACTTTTTGAATGTTCGCATCGGACGAGTTCTATACAAAGCAAATGAAGCCGGGGATTACCAAATTAGGCTGGGCCAGTGGCCGTGCCGCCGGCTTTTGCCGCTGAAATTTTTTTTTAAATAAAAATATTTTTGCCAGTGGCCGAATGTCGGTAATTATCAAAGGAATTTCCACTGCATAGCAGACACACTTTAATTCAAATTTGTTCGTTAACTGTAGTTAAGAAATTGACTCTACATTTATGATTTTTATTTTTTGTCCCAGTAGATAGCCAAAACAGGCACTAAACTATAATCATGCCTTTTTAATTCATCTAAGTTGGGAATTCTGGAACCGTTGGCGATACTTGACACTGAACACTGTTTAAACTACCACTATACCAACACTAACACTTTACACTATCTTACGCGCGTTTCGATAACCAAGTTATCTTCTTCAGAGACTGAAGGTAAACTGGTTTGGGCGCGTGGACGGGAGTCAAGCAGTGAAGACTGTTTTAAAATTATGTCATCTTTTCCGCATGTTTTGTTCTCCTTCTAAATCAAGCGTTGGGTTACTCCTATCTCAATCAATATAATTGTTTCTTTCTTATCGCTTATGGCACATGTTAGTCTTCCATGTAACCAGAGCTCCTTCCACGTACTGAATATGTAAATCTTGACAGTAATTGATTCCTTATATTCATAAAAAAATTAGATTTTGGGTTGCAAATAGAGCAGCATATGTTTGAATAAAGCACCGATGTTTTATTATACTCAAAGAACCGTTTTTCATTCGTGAAGGTCCATCAAACGTTAGCCAACAACCGTTTTGTCATGCCGTTTACTTACCCTACCGTTTCTACGGAATTTAATATAGGAAAAAGAAGGTGAAAGAGGCAATACAACAAAACTCGATTCACTTACATTTTGAGCGTTCTCCAGGAAAATATGCTTTTAAGTAAACCAATTGTTGTTATAAATATCTTCTGTATTTTTCTTGTGGTATATTCATTATTCTTTTTGTTATTTTTGGTCAATTAATTCTTTTTTATATTTGTATTTCAACGTCTGTGTAGAATACCCTACAATAAAAAATGTATCTTTGTTCAGATATTAATTTTTTTACAATTATTGACAGATGCATATCTTCTTGATAAAAATAAAGGTGATCACGGCCATTTGTTCAAAGGCAACCCGGAAATAGAACATTAACTTTCAATTAATCATTCATTTGCATTAGGTTTTATCAGAAAAAACATAATCAATCATCTTCATTTTCATGATTATTAATAAATTATCAAAAATGAATGATACCATTTGTAGCCTATGAATGCTGAATCCATTAAGTCTAAATGTTTTAACTTTATTTATAATAATAACTCGAAAATTCTCTTTTTTTCAATTTATTCTTTTCCACATTGTTTGAAAATACCTCTTCTCACGCAGTAACTACCAGTTATAAAGTTTCGGTGGCTAATAGTCCAGTCATCTTAGTATTTCACTTCGGAATCTAACGGAATAAGCTGAATTTTTGTTCAAGCCGTTATTTTGGTACAAATATTGTGTCAAAAGTCACATATGCCAACGTGTGATTGTAGTTAGATATTCATGGTCAAAATTTTGCTCATATGGTCTATTAAACTACAACTCTCACTCTGTCGATTGCAACAATTCGCATCTCAAAATTATATACAGATTCGGCAAATAATTCTCTTCCGTAAAGCCATTCTGTAGAAGAGAGAAAGCTATAGAATAATAAAGAGACAATGTCTAGATAATTGGGCGTTTCATGGAGGAGAAGTATGATGTTCTCTCTTGGACATATATAATTTAATGTATAGTAAACAAAATTTCAAATTGTTTAACAATTTCTTAAAAATTAAGGGTTGAAATTTTTTTTCAAATCTTCTTTCATCACATTATAGGACACAAGTTTTCCTACAATTTTAATATCTACAATTTTTTTGTGCGGTCAAAACTGAAATAGATATCAGCGTCAAAGACTTCAATTTCGAGTGCTCTACCTTTTCTTGCAAGCTGTGGCGCAAGCTCCAGCGGAATTCATTCGAGAATTTAGTAAAATGATCAGGGGGTTAGTTTTCTATTAGGGACATAATATCCCATCTCGAAAAAATTAATGCTAGGTAGATTTTTCGACCTACTTCCCCGGATCATTAGCAACGCCTAAGATGAAAAACAGAGATAGCCACGTCAGTTTCTGGTAGGACTGTTACCTGACCTTCGATGCGTTTTTTTCCCACCAAATTTAATGTTTGTTAATTTTTGTTAGTACATGTTTAACGACGAGAAAAAATAACTGACCTTTATTATTATTATTATTACCTATAACATGTGTACTTAGTTGTATCTATAATATTGATAAAGTGCCTTTTATTCCCTTGAATGTTTACTGTAAACTATAACCTGCAGTAGGAAAAGTGGCACTTTCCTCCATAGTAATACAAATAGTTCTGAAATAAGGGTGGTAATGGCCAAGTTTCATCCAT
Organism: Lochmaea crataegi; assembly: GCA_947563755.1. NCBI lineage: Eukaryota > Metazoa > Arthropoda > Insecta > Coleoptera > Chrysomelidae > Lochmaea > Lochmaea crataegi. The sequence goes on from OX387430.1 coordinate 14,521,390, forward strand.
TTATATATATAGTATATATTGTTATGGTATGAATAGGTACTTAATAATAAATTAAAATATTGAATAATCATATAATTTAATTGATACTTGTACAACCATCGATATTCAGAATCATTTATTTTCCATAGTGGAAGAATATAAAATATATTGAATAAGTCCGTCACAAGCCTAAAATAAACATACAAAAGTTAGAAACATTTAGAAAGAAAAAGAATAATATGTAAAATTAGTTTTGATACACCCTGTATACTGAATAATTAAAGGCATACAATGACAAACAGTAAAACAGGAACACAAACTTTAAAATAAAAAATTAACAGAGTACCAACTAAAAAAATGATGATTATAAAATTGAAATAAAAATAAAATGAACACCACAATATAGAAAATTATAACCTAACATTCAACTTTAGATAAAATAAAAATAATCATATAACTTAAGATAAATAAACTAGCAATATAGTCAAAAATAGAAATAATAATTTAGTAACTAAATCTTTCAAAGACAGTCATTGGTGGAAATAATTTTATAATAAAATCTAAGAGTGTTTGTTGAAAAAACAAAGGAAAAAATCAACAACGGGTTGAGATTTTGAGAAGGAAGGAGGAGGTTGTTCGAAGTGAAAACACTAAAATTGAAATTTATGCAGAAATTTTCAAAAAGAAATAAAAATTTGTAAATATAAAGTTAACTAAACTAATATAAAGTGATTATAGCAATAAATAAGTAAGTGAAAGGTAATACTTACCATAAAATATTTGTTACTAAGTGAACACTTGTATAAGCCATATAATATTCCCATATCCAAGGCATATTATCAATAAATCACAAGTGAAAAGCAGAAAAATATTGAAATCGTTTATCCAGCACAGAAAAAACTTTCCAAGTAACCCAGAATTTTGATCCAAGGCCATCGAACATTGAATTCGGTGTGACCTTCAAGAGAAGTTAAGAAATGAATACTTTAATTACGAAAGACAATCAGGTATCATTTATCTATAATTTAATTTTGAATTTATTGATGTATAAAATTTAAATTGTTCAAATTTAAAAAGTGTTACGTAATATTATTCTTACTGATAAAAATTTTCAAAAGAATCAAAAAGGTATTAACCATCATTGACTCCATTTTATTCTAGAACGTTGTCGAATGTCATTTCTTCACATGTAAAATTAATCAACTTTTCTGTAGTTTTAAAACCATAGAAATATAAAACCATAGACTCTGATAAGTATAATCTTAATTTTGTAGTGAATGAGAGAGTGAATGAATTTGAGATAAGAAATAAATAGTGTTAATGATTTTTGAATATTTTTGAAGTTAATTAAGCCGTTAAGCAAAATTAAACAATAAATCAAACGTTTCATTTGTTGAACATTCATTTAAAATTAAATGTGTTTTGTTTTTGTATCTATGATATATTTTACAATCAACACAGGCCATCAACGTTGGAACCTTTTGAAGGTCAACGGACAGAGTTGGCCTCACAAAAATTTGAACTCACAAACAAAAATATAATTCCCTGAGATAGTTTAAATAAATTCGCAAAATAATATTAAAATAATATAATAAAGAGTCTCATAACAATCATAAAAAAAATAATAAAATAAAAAAAAGAAACATTTTGATAGTTTCCGACTGATCTAGATTGATATAAATAAAGATAAGTATTAAAACTAAAACAAATAAATAAATAAAAAAATTAATTTATAAAAGGTATGGAATTGATATAGACTACGAATCAAAACCATATCAATATATATATAAAAAGCGACAAACGCATGTGATCGTTGCTGATCAATTAGGACACAAAGATACAAATACTATTGAGGTTAGCAGCAAAATAGGAAAAGCCTATCCCAAATCATTACTAAGAAAGATTATTTTCAATACATCATCTGTTTTGACACAAATCCTTACACTTTCAGTAGTTGAAGTAGATGTAACTGATCGGGATGCTCTTTCGATTTCAGAAAGGGTTTCTACCACTTCAATTGTTTCTTTGCCATATATAAGGAGAGTTACTCCCAGACTTACTAAGATTTTTTCTCAATAATTACAGAATGTTGTTTGCTTGTAAGAGTGCCTTAGTAGTAAAATCTATTTATAATCCTTTAAAAGACAAAATTCCTACATTAGATAATAGTAATGTGGTTTATAAACTTGGTTGAAATAGCTGTGATCTTTCATATATGCATATATTGGTCAAACTTCTCAAAAGCTTTCTAGTCGTGTATCTCTCCACAAGAGTGGTTGATATAAGATTACATCCTGAAAGATGTTCTCTTGCTAATCATGTTTCCTCTTCAGATCATAGAATAGATTTTGAAGGGATTAAAATTCTATCTCCTGAAAACAACTATAGTAAAAGATTATTTTTGAAAATGGCTTTCATTTTTCAGGAGGATGGCCATATTAATAAGAAAATTGACATTCCAAATTTAAGTAATCTCTACTCTCTCTCTACTCTCTAAATAAATTGATAACAATTCTAACTATATTTCTTCATAGCTCCGACCTAATTCCATATCTATATTCAAATCCATATTTCTATTGTTTTTGGTTAATGTCATTATGATCTTAGTATTTCTTCTTTTCTATTTCAAAGAAAAGAAGAACCTGTCCTTAACCTATTTTCAAATATTTTTCAATAAAAAACATGTGTTTGTGAGGATTCTTGCAGTTTTAATATTTTAACTTTTTAATGATTTTATATTATTTTAATATGTGACTGTTAGCTAGTGCTTGTAACTTGTAATGCAAGCTGGACTTGCTTCATTTTTTATTGTTAAGTTTAACACTTTTTCCAATGTTAAGATCAAGGATACATTCTCGATTAACGTAAGTTGTGAAACTGTTGTAGCGGACTTTTTTATAATTTATGTTTTTTCTCACTTTTGTAGTTCCCTGAAGATGTAAATAAAGATTTACAAATGCTTGAGAATCTAAAAAGAATACACTTTTCCTTTTTTGCTGCTAACCTCAATTTGTCTTTTTGTATATTATATATTTTGTATATATATATATATATATATATATATATATATATATATAGTCAAATAACTCTTCTACATTGTGTTGTACAGTGATATTTTTATTCTTTCATAAATTTTTCCACTTCTTTCTGTCAGTGGCCAGCTTTTCAGCTTCTATCCAAGCAGTTCCTTTCCGCTGTAATATTTCCCCTATTGTCTCATCCCAAATCTTCCTGGGTCTACCTCTCTTTTTATTCTTCAGAATTTTCACTCCCCTCATTCTTTTAGTTAATCTAGTCTCCTCCATACGCTGCAAATGCCCCACCATCCCATCTGTCTTTCCTCAATATACTCCAAAGTTTACTGTATTTCCAGTTCTTCTCTTATTATTGTGTTTCTTATGTTACCTTTTTTTTTTGCTCCGCTTGTATTTTACTCTTTTGTGTTCTATTAAGTAACCAAGATTCACAGCCATGCGTTAACACTGGTCTGTAAAGAGATTTAAAGACCTTTAATTTAGTTGTTCTTGAGATTTCCTTTTTATTAATAAAGTTTTTATTCATAGAATAATATAGATTACTTGGTTTTTGAACTCTTCTATTTATTTCGGCTTCCTGCGTTCCGCCCTGATCTAACTCTACTCCAAGACACTGAAATGATTCCACTTGTTCTATACTTTGATCTTCATCCATTTATACTTATATAATTATTTAAACACCCGTTCTAGATTTTTTTTAAGACCTGAAATCTCGTTTATCACCTTATAACAGTAAACATACTACATAGTACTAACATTATCAAAATCAATACTGTAAATAATTTTTTTCGTAATGAAAATGGTATACATCTTTATACAAACACTCTGAAATTTTCTTTTCCAACTAGTAGACGTGCTAAAGCCATTTAACACAAAGTTAATATTTATACTTAACACTCCTATACAAATTGAAAGATGTGGCAGTTATTCGTAAAGAAATAAGAATTCTGGTGCCAAAAGCTATTTTCTTAGAAATTTCCGAAATGCAGGTGTCATTGGCTTTGTGTATTTTAGAAATTAATGTGTTCTAATGAGCTCTAATTGAGATAGCACGAGTCGAAGCTGCTTTTCAGTTTGTACAAGAAATTATAAACATGTGTCAAACGATAGCGAAACTTCGAAGTTGTTTTCGGTTTAAATATGATTTTACTCTCTCTCTATATATTCACGTAATTTGTTTCTGTCGAAACTTGTCTGGAATTATTCCATGCACAAAAATAATCATGTACCCAATAACTCATATTATAATATATCCTAACATATTGTAACAAAATATAACTCGTGGGTTATAAATTAAAGTAGCATCTCAATATATTCATTTCTTATATATATTTTATGTGGTCTCAAATGTCACATATGCCACGTGTGACCGTCTTTATATATTCAAGGTCAAAGGTCGCAAAAATCTGTTTCTTGGGAATATCTCGATTTCTCTGCCTACAATCATATTTCCATTTATTATGAAAATTGTAGAAGATAAAATTCTCTACTAATTTTGTTCGAAACCTTTTTTTATGTCGAACCGTTTTTGAGATAGAGGGTGCAAGGTCAATCGGGAATCCCAGTTTTTTACTTAACTATTCATTAAATATTACCATACTTACTATTTAGTACCTTTATCCTTTCCCAAATAACAATAGATAAATATACCACAAGGAACTTACTGAAGATAACAATGATACAGTAGTTAAAATGTTAAAATGAGCTCAGGCAGATTATGACTCCGCCCGACCGTCAACCATCCGTCAGACGAATAAATGATGATAGACAGTGGCGTCGGTTCAAGTCTTTAATTATTATACTAACAAAATAAAATTTCTTTTGCTAACTTACTGATATCCATCCATAAAGATATATCTTACACTATTGCATTGTGATTAACTGTTTATAACTATAACTCCATTTATAGTTTCAATACGTACTATGAGTATAGTTGAATAATAAGTTTTGACGAAAGTTAACAATAAAACTTAAACAAAAATGTTTGGTGTAAAAATATTGGTCTTAAAAACTGTTTAGCACAACTACAGCTTGCACGCTACTGAGTGTTTTACACTGGTCGGGCGTTTGCTCGAATATGCTTAACCAATAGCCGCCGATATGAAACAATCGATATCGCAGTTTTATTTGTCTAGTACATCTAAGTAATTGGTGACTACTGTATCCATTACTACATTATCTATCTCTATCTATCTATACATTATCCGGCTAAATGCTTGCATCTCAATCTGGCGCAGTGTTTTCAAACAAACCGCTCTGCGTGTAGCTATGATAATAATGGTCACGAAAATGTAGAGGGGGGAACACCATTCCGCTAAGGTCGGTAAAAAAGTGGCCAAAAGGATATAACCGAAAATTGCAATTTTAATATCATGTTATTATTTCACCGAATTAAATAAAAAAAAATGATATTCAAAGTAACTGTTGTAAAATTCATTCTGATTTAAATTTGCAAAAGGTAAAGGTAGAAAAAATACTGACAACTCGATGAAATTTGATCATTATCTACACTTCTGTCGACGCCTTTCTCGTAAACCTGTACATAAAAACCTCTTTTTATTAAGGTCCTGCAGAGTATTCAGCTCTCGCAGGAATTGTAGAGGTTAATGTATATCTTCCGTTTTAAGAAGAAGGTCTGGAATTTTCTACAAATTGCTGAAAAGACACTAATATTAACTCTTTCCACTTCTTTTACGACTTTCTGCGTTTATTATCGCCGCGTCATGATATTATTATTGTAGTTATGATGGCTGGACCGGTTTTATTAACTCTAATAAAAACGATGCTGAAGTGTGCTGAAGCTCAAACGTAACTTTGTCGCATTACGCCTACATACGACGAAATGAATAAACTATAATTTGGCAAACCTATCTAAAGCTACGCGGTGACGGGAAGGGGCGAGGAAGCAAGGACGATTATCAATACCAGTCAATAGCCTTGCCAAGGTGGTTGCATAACAACGGGACGATCTTCACCAATTGAGTTCGTTTGGAGTACGCGGTAATACCTTTTAACATTCAGTATTTGAAAAGTTGGTAGACAAAATTCAATGAAACACATAAAAGCACTATAATCATTATTAATATATTGTTGATAATCAAAAGTCTATTTTCAAAGAATCCAGCACTTTAGCTTTTTTATAGTTGAACGTGGCAATATCGAATGTATTCGGGCGAATTCCTTTCATAGCTTCAGATATGTTCTATATGTTTGGTTCATTTTATATATAAGACAAGAATATCGAAGAATAAAGTTTTTTCTATGCTCAAGTTGATTAGTCCATTGAGTGAGAAATGATAAAAGTAATAAGCTATAATTTATATCAGAGCTGGGATCGTTACTTTTGCGTTATATAATCGTTACCGTTACTTTTTTGAAAAAGTAGTAACTAATTAGTAACTCTTTATTGGCAGTAACGCATTACGTTTCTAGTAACGCATTACTTTTGACCTTTTCCAAGTACGTCATCGTGACGAATTTCTGTCACACTAAATTATAATATAACCTCAAACCGAATAATACAACACGATAAAACTAATAACAATTGCTGCTTACACTTTTAAATTATCATAGTATCCAACTAATACACACTAGTACAAAAAATTACCAAAACCAATTAACTTCTCGATTTATATTTAAATCAGTAAAAAATGCTATTTCCATCCATCTTTCTGAAGGTTGTCCGTGATCAGCTGACAATATGGCGCGGGATGACATCATTTGGAAACGCTCTATTAATAAATAGTTGAAGTACATATTTTCACTTTACTTTTCGTTTTAATAAAACAAGGAAGGGAAAATTAAGGTTATATTGTTATTAATTCGTTCACAGATTTGTAAGCACAGTATTTTTGCTGTAAGGCAGCTTATGACAAAACCAACAGCTTTATGCGTATATTTGCTCACAACATAAACTAATTATAAATATACAGGGTGTAACAAAAATGCGTACAGTGAATTCAACCACAGTTTCAGGGGACAAAAATAAATCTATTTAAGATAACTTGCTCATACAGATTTGGTAAATTTTTACCGACGATACCCAAACGATATTCCCACATTTACAGCCCTCAACCCACTATATAATCAATCGTGTCTCTTCGTTCGCGTACCGAGCAAGTGGTGGAGTGGTTACACTCTCGGCTTGCATTCGGAAGGACCGGGGTTCAAATCCCAGGTCCGCCTGACCTGCTATGGTTTTCTCGTAGCAATAGGCGAATGCTGGGTCAGTACACACCTCTCAGGCACCTACCACCGTTCCCTCCACTCCCATCCCCTGAACCAAACAATCCTTATTCCTTCCAATGTTGGCTGAAGAGGCTCCGGAAAGCCTATAGCGGCCCGTTCCCCTCGAGAGGGGGAAGAATTAAAAACTATCCTTTCTTCTTTCGTTCTCGTTAATGTGCCTTGACGTACGTATCTTGAAAAACCTGGGAGCGATGTCCAATTTAAAATGGTTTTAATTCTATAGAATTTTAGAGGGGGTTCGAATCACTCTGATCCCCCTATTTTTCATACAATGAAATTCAGTTAAAAATAGAACACCACTGAAAGCCTACGTCTGTCAGAAGCCACTAGGACATAGTAAGATAATCACCATTGCTTGAATTTTTCATTTGCTGTCTATTTAGAAAGTAAAAACTATGAATCTAAAATTTATTGGAAGAATGATTTTTGAATACTATGTTTCATTTATTCCAGGTGATTATTCCCTCGAAATATCTCCAGTGATGTTAGACGATGATGCAAAATATGAATGTCAAGTTTCGACTGGTGCCCAAGGACAGTTAGGTATCAGATCTCACTTTGCCAAGTTGACTGTATTAGTTCCACCCGAACCTCCAAAAATAGTACAAGGTAATTATCTAGTCACAACCGAAGATAGAGAAATCGAGCTGGAATGCATAAGTCACGGTGGCAAGCCAGCAGCTGAAATCACCTGGATTGACGGCTTAGGTAATATAAATTGAGATACACTTTATTTATTTTTATACCATCAAAAGTGTTTTTTTTTATAATTTGACCTTTATGATATTGAATTATTTCACTTTATGCATGAATTTTCAATTCGAGATAAATGCCATTCAACTTTCGAATTAATTTATTTTTGTCAAATAATTTATTTTTCCCTGACCATCTTACGTCGAAAAGTCATAATTTCTAAGCACGGTTTTGAATAATACTATAACATCGCCCTGTATAATATTTCTTTAGTGATTCAACGGTATTGCCGTTTTATCAAATTCTCAGAATATTTTTTTAAAACCTTTTTTTTAATTATAGAAAATTGAACTAATTTATTTACATTAAGGAAATTTGAGAATTCAAAAGAAGAGACAATTACATGAAATTACTTGAAGCAGAAAAAACCAAAACGACCACGAAAACCAAAGGAAAAATTGTTGAGATGGGTTGGGTTGGGATGGGTTAGGATGGGTTAGGATGGGTTAGGATGGGTTAGGATGGGTTAGGATGGGTTAGGATGGGTTAGGATGGGTTAGGATGGGTTAGGATGGGTTAGGATGGGTTAGGATGGGTTAGGATGGGTTGGGATGGGTTGGAATGGTTCAAGATGGTTTGAGGTTCGTTGGGATAGGTTGGGGGAGAGGTTGAGATAGGTTGAGATAGGTTGAGATGAGTTGGGATGGAATGGGTTGGTATTGGTTGGGTTGATATGGGTTGGGATGGATCGGGTTGGGTTAGGTTTGGCTGAGTTTGGGATAAATATGTTGATTAATTTATAAAAATGATTTTTGCCAAGTCTAATTTTTCCGGTCTGTAATGGAAAATGTTCGCTCAATGTTAACACAAAAAATAATTCTTATCAGCTACATGCAAAATATACTATTATTTTATATAGAGTCAATTCCATAATTTTCAAACAACACTTTGTTTTCAGGAAATGTTATGTCTGATGGTATAGAAAATATCGTAGAAAAGCTTTCCGATGGTAAGAGATATACAGCAAAGTCGATATTAAAATTGACGCCAAGAAAAGTTCACCACAACACAACTTTCACGTGTCAAGCACAGAACACAGCTGAGAGAACACATAAATCGGCAAAATTAAAATTAGAGGTCAGTATTCCATCACTTCTCTAGATTTAACTGCCGAAGATAATTTAAAAATCATACTAAAAAACTTTATTTTACAAATACGTAAAAGCTTAAAAATAGCATCATTTGATATTTATATTCGATTTTATAGCTACAGATAAACAAAATCGATTATTTCTATATACAAAATCTCCCTAATAATCCATTCCGAGCCGATCCATTTATCCCAACTTTTTTTTATTCCCTATTTGGAAGGCTTTCGACCAGCGTTCGAAAAAGAGTAATAATTCATACGAATATTGCATTCTGTTGAACAAAGTTTGACAATAAATTTTCTCATTTGATGTATGTGAATCCGACAATTGCAGTTTTCATAACAATTTCATTGCTGAATTCAACAATCTATAATGCGCAATTAATCGGTGTCATAATAATCGTATATCTTTGCAAAACTGATGGATTGAAGTTCTTTCTTTTTCTTCTGCTATTAACGCGTTGACCTCTAGCTCTACAGATTTGATACCGAACGTTGTTGGAAAACAGGAAGATTAAATTTAAAAATAGGCACAGGTACAATAACCAGTGTTGTAGGTAGTGTTGGTACGAAAACCGTGTCTTTAATGTACCCCCAAGAATAAAAAGTGCACGATGTAATGTCAGGAGAATTGGAAGGCCACGCAAACAATGCCAAATCTTCTGCAGCTCAACAGATCCTTCGATGACGTAGTTCCTCGTTTAGATACCGACGCACTTGAATTGTCGATACCATTGTAGAATGTTCTGATAACATGAAGGATCAATTTCGTATTCCTGTTGGAATGCACTTTGCACTGTAACAACCGATAAACATCGCGCATATTCTAACACAGACAATGCTTTCTGTAGCATAGTCGCCATTTTGATTACTGCGGACGTGACGTGGGCGTGCGCATGACAAGCTACCTCCGCAGGCGCTAATTTTAAACGTAGAGGTTGTCGCTGCCTTCAGACATATGTCATTTATTGTTCTATCTGTCATATTTTCCGAATTATACCTTTGTCAAACCAGATGATTATTTTGTGGTAACTCTGTATTATTAAAAAACTTTTTTGATTTTTAGGTTAAATACGCTCCAAAAGTTTCGGTATCCGTCCTGTCGGGATTAAGTACCAACGGACGTATTCCAGAAGGTTCCGAAGTTAGATTAGGCTGCAAAGCTGATGCTAACCCAGCAGACGTATCTTATAGGTGGTTCTTAAATGATGAACCAGCACTAGGCGATTTTAACACAGAAATGATTCTGCATAATGTTACCAGAAAACACCATGATGCTATTGTCAAATGCGAAGTTCACAATGCAGTTGGAAAAAGCGGAGAAAGTCAAACTCTCGATATTAGTTGTGAGTTATTCATTTTAAGATTCAAATATAACATTCACTAACTATTATCTATTATTTCGTAGATGGTCCCCAGTTTCGTACCAGGCCGAAGTCAGTACAAGCTGATTTAGGTTCCAGTGTAACTTTATCGTGCGATGTAGATGGCAATCCTGTTCCTGACATTTCTTGGCTTCATGAAGATCAGCATAAAATAGTTAGTACCAATCCAAATTTAACCTTGAGAATAGATCAAACCACTGCTGGTAGATACTACTGTAAAGCAAAAGTACCAGGATTTCCAGAGATTGGAGCCGAAGCAGCTGTTTATCTTAAAGGTTGGTAATTTTCCATATTATTTGCCCTAAAGGCTTTTCAGACATTGTCGGTAATCACAAAATTAATATATGTACAGAAACGATCTTTCTTACCGATGCTCCCAAAGATGAGGAAAGTGTTGACAACATGGTTTTCACCATAAACTTGTAGCAACTTAAGACTTCCCAGAACCTGTAGCAGAATTATATGGAATACTCAAGGTACTTCAAAATAATCTTCCACCCCACCCCATAAGTATCTACTATGGTGCTCGGACACACTTTTCTCCTCTTAACACTTGCCAGAAATTATACTCAAATCGTATTTCAATAATCCCAATATGGGCTCCATCGCACGCAGCAATTAGGGGAAACAAGAAGATAGACCAAGACTCTTTAGAAATCCAAGAAGAAAGCATTAAATTTTACTAAGTTTCAAAACCAAACATCAAAAAACTCAGCTTAAAAACATGACAAACCACTGGAGCAGATCCAATAACAAACTCCATATCAACCAACCCACAATACATTTCCTCAAGATTTCTGAAATAATAAGAAAAGATAAAATAATACTAAGAATTCTTAGAATAGGACTCTCCCGACTTACCCATGGATACCTAATGACTTCGGGAAATTCCCCCGGTTTTGAATACTTCCCAGAACCTGTAGCAGAATTATATGGAATACTCAAGGTACTTCAAAATAAACTTCTACCCCATAAGTATCTACTATGGTGCTCGGACACACTTTCCTCCTCAAGTCATTCTTAACACTTGCCAGAAATTATACTCAAATCGTATTTCAATAATCAAAATATGGGCTCCATCGCACGCATCAATTAGGGGAAACAAGAATATAGACCAAGACTCTTTAGAAATCCAAGAAGAAAGCATTAAATTTTACCAAGTTTCAAAACCAAACATCAAACAACTCAGCTTAAAAACATGACAAACCACTGGAACAGATCCATTAACAAACTCCATATCAACCAGCCCACAATACATTTCCTCAAGATTCCTGAAATAATAAGAAAAGATAAAATAATACTAAGAAGTCTTAGAATAGGACTCTCCCGTCTTACCCATGGATACCTAATGACTTCGGGAAAAATTCCCCCGGTTTTGAATACTCCAATAACAGAAGAATCATAAATCGATTGGATACTCTACAGAAAACCCAGTAGTCATGTATATTGAATATACAACCAATTTCGTCAGGCTATATCTGATAAACGAATACATATACTCCATTTCAACACTTTAATATGATTCAAAACATACATTCGATCAAGGTGCCAAGTGACATAAGACACTATATTGTGTTATATTGATTCATGTTAAATTCTGTCATAGACTATCAACTGATAAAATTTGTTAATCTTGACCAAATTTATTTTAGGTCCACCTTCTATCGTAAGCCATAAAACACAGTTTGGAATCGAAGGAGATAATGTTAGAGTGGAGTGCACAGCATTTTCAATTCCAGCACCAGAGAGGGTTGTTTGGACATTCAATGGACGTGAAGTAAATGTCCATGATCAAGACTATTCAATCCTAGAAGATCCTCTTCCTGAGGGTATTAAGTCGACTCTTATCATCAGAGAATCGCAGGAGAAACATTTTGGAATGTACAATTGCAGTGTCTCAAATCCATATGGAAGTGATGTCGTCGAAATTAGTTTAATGCCACAAAGTAAGTTCATTAGATGTTTTAAAACATTGGTTTCCACTCGTTTTTTTATTAGCAATTATAAAATTGAATAAGATTCATTTTAGAATGGTGTTGTATAGTTTTGGAAATATTGTCATTGGCCGCATTAGATATTGATAAGTCGACGACGATCACTCATCGATAAAAGTTTTGCATGCCATTTTTTTTATTATAGATTTTTTTTCAGAGAGTTTCCCTATGCTGATCATAATTATTGGAATAGCTGGAGCCATTATAGTTATAATAATAATTATTATGATTATATTTCTTTGTCAAAGGCAGAACAATAAGAAACAGCCTCCAGAGAGTAAGTTATTACTTTTAAAATATTACTTATTACATCCAATCCACTTGGTTACGACCGTAGATTATTAAAACTTCCAAATATTTAATACAATACAACACAACATATAGGCATTTTCCTACATTAAACATCCTCAGTTAGTAGAAATTTGAAGATATATTTTCGATTAACAAAGAATTTAGTGTACCTTCTCATAATAAAAACTTATCCTCTCATTAAGGACTTTCAGTTATAATAACGTATGTCCTAAAAGTTTTGGCACAAATATTTATCGGATTTTTTTTAATCAAGAAATTTATTCAAACACTAACTAGTTATCATACATTACAACTCAATACTTAACTAAACTATACTATCGAATTATGTGGAGTGACCCATTCTGTTCTATCAGACGCAAATTTCTTCGAATGTCTCCCATGAAGTCCTGGACGGAATTCAGATTAATTTCTCGCAGTTTTTCGTAAATTCGCCGTCTTAATTGTTCTTCATCTTGGGCTTCCCAGCCTCCATGATAAATCTTCCTAGACAGTAAAGCCCAAAAATCAAAGGAAAGTTGATCTGGAGCTATCAAAACTGTAGAGGCTCGTCTTTCGTGCATAAGGGGAGCTATGAAAAGCCCTACCTCGCGACTGGAAGCTATACTCAATTTTTCGCCTTTAGCTTTGCATGTTAAGGTGGAGAGGAGAACGGCTAAACGGATCCAAAACTGACAAAGGAACAGGAGCTGGAACACCCAGGTGTAGTGCTTACGCATCTTTGGAAAAACTCGTATCTGTTTTTCAATGATGATGTTCACAATTTAAGTAAGCTTTTGGTAAAGCCAGATTAAAAATCTGAAAAATAAATTAGGTTTTTGTAGAAGCATTTTATCTTCATACATATATTTTTGTGTACCCTGTTGTTGTAATTTTGATGCTTCTAGTATCATTCTACAAGTTTAATTATTAGAATAAATTAAATCAATTCTTTTTTTCTATTTTTCTCAACAGTCTGACTAAAAAAAGACTTTATTTCACTATTCATTTTAATTTCGTTTTAGCAGACGTGAATACAATGGAGAAACAATGTAAGGAATCAGATAGAAGTTCAAACATATCAGATCTTAAATTAGACCTACGAACAGGTTCCTCTAACAGTAATGTTCATTGTGATATGGATTATATTCCAGGAGCAGAATCGGAGACTGGTAGTGAATCAGTTATCACTCGAATTGGTGTTCCTCTAGCAGGACCTGTTAATGTTCCTGGTCAGGATATGTATAGGTACTCTGCGGATTACACGGAGCCGAGCTTTCCACCAAAGGTAAAATAATTATTAAATTTATTTCCAAGTAATCTGTTTTATGATCATTTTCCAGAACAGTTTTTGAGACAGCTTAATTTCTCCAGATTTTGTATTGAACATTCATAATTAATTCAAATTTTTTATATTTTTTCAGGACGGTCAAAATAACAATGGCTATGTCCCCTACGTGGATTATTCAAGAGATTACAATCCTCCTTTGATGCAGGCTCCAATCTCATCTTCTCTTGATCCTACAAGAGAGAGTATTCAATCAACTCGTCTTCAACTCAACTCCCTCCAAAATCATCAACTTCCTGTCTTAGGGTCCAGTTTACCACTGAATGACCTAACAGATCTCCATTTATCTCATCAGTCCATTCCCAATGGGGGTTTGCCTTCCATAGATCCACGGTTTAGTGCGACCTACGGTAAGAATTATAATATAAAATAAATTTCTAGAAATTGGTAACTAAGTTTTATACAATTAACATGATACACACTTGTTAACTTAATTCAAATTTTTCAAAGTGATTAGCACGATACAGGATGTCAAAAATACATTTGAAGTTGATTGAATTTGAAAAAATTTAATATTAAGTAAGCGGGGGTCTTACCCAAACCGAAAAACATAGGAAGCGGTCCACGAGAAAAAAAGTTTGGGTTTCTCTCGCTTCTTCTTTCCCGCACACTAAATACTGCTTTTCCTTGCGCAAGATATTATCAATAGCCAGAAGGGTAACTTGTTAGTTTGTATCTAGTCAGTATCCTTTCCGCAATCAAACTGAGGCCGCGATCGGAAAAGTATCACTTTCCGCACTAGTTGACAAATAAATTTTTAACCGGATCTCTAGTTATAGCAATTAAAATCCAATAATAACAAATTCAGCTTTTTAACTTTAATAATACCCTTCTTGTTCCAGGTAACCCCTATCTAAGAAACCCAAGTGTCGGTCTACCGACGCCAAACACAGCAAATCCTTCGGCGACGCCGGCGCCACCGCCGTATTCCAGGGATAATTCAAGACTAATTAGTTCTAGTGCCATGATAACTGCTAGTGCCAATGTGGTAAACACAGTAGTAGCCAACGGGGCTAACGGTTCAGTGCCGCAAGTAACTCGTTTGCCGAGCTCACCAACGAGCCAATATATAGTGCCCAATTCAAATATGGCCACCCTTAAAAGAGGAACGATGGCAACTCATGTGTAGTGTATTTTAATCCGAAAATATGCCATAGGTGAAAAAAAAATTAATCAAAAAATTTGAATCGAAAAAGAAGTCAATGAGAGTTGAATTTTTTTTTGAAGTTCAACAATCAGTGATTCCTTTGACAGGAACACTTTTTTTAACATAGGTACTAAAAAAATACAGTTTTCGGGGTGCTGTTAAAATAAGTGGATTTATGACAAGAAGACTGAATATAAATAAATTTGTCTTTAGGAATAATAAATTTTAAAAAAATCTGTTCATATTTGGATTACCCAAACGGAACGCAACTGTTGTAAATTTTTACTAGACAATTAAATTAATTGAAGCAAATTGTTGATTAAAACTTAATCAGAAAAGTAAATCAGAATTGTTTTGTGTAATTTGATGGAGCTGTTTACACCATGCCCTTTAAGTTAACTATGATTATTTCCTTCATCATGAAATAGACCTATCAGACACCCGTTTAACCTCGTCAAATTGATGATAACGCCATATTTTGACGTATAAAAAAATAATCATAAGCAAGTATTTTAATTTTTTGCTGTTGGTTGCAATCTAAGTTATTCAGGAAATAATCTAGCCGTATACCCCTCGACCTATAAATTTAAATCGATTAAACTCATAGGTCTTGGGATATAATATATGATTATTTACAAAAATATCTCAAGTGCTTTTTAATACTATCATCTAAATTCTATTACAAATTATCTTCATTTTAAAATTATTAAACGTAATATTGAAAGAAGTAGGTAAACAATACAAATTTTTTTATAATCCAAGTGTTTAATGTTAAAAAATATATATTATGTTTCCTTTGAACTCGGCGTACATACTTACATTTAAACATCATTTAATATTTCTAATTAATAAGTAATACTAGGGGTGTCAGTCCCGGTGAGTCAATTCTGAAAAAATAGTAGGTACGTTCAAAATTCTAACGCTTATTTATAAAGTTAAAACAAATCAATTCAGAAACACTCATGAAAACTCAAAATACAAAACATTTGCTTCTTATTCCGGCCGTATTTTGCAGAAAATTCCTACAGATTACAGATGAAAAACATCTCTCGGTTTCTAGGCTTGTTGATTGGATAATTTTCGTTAGTACTCCTAAGCTTTTTGAAGATTATGTCCCATACCGTTATCATTTGTACATCAAAACAATCAAAATAATATTCAATGCGGTTATTCGTATCTTAATAATCATTTGTTTTCGTAATGGCTCTGAACATCTTGATGTTTGACTTTGGTTGGTTCATTTTTTCCGCTCTAATCATTTCTGCAATGAGTAGATCATCATTAATATTCACTTTGGTTGTCCATGTCAAGCTTGATCAAAAGTTTTTCTAAATCAGCTTTAATAATAGAAATATTCTAGTAATAAGTTGATATTGGGGCAATCATCTAGTGGATAGAGTAGGGCTGTTTAATCCTGATTCTTAATATTTCTTGTATCTCCGACTGAGTGGTGTTTTAATTTTAGATAACTCATAACGCTTTTACTGCAATTTTTATTGGCTGGAGAATTTGACGATGATGTGAAGAACACCACAATCGGTTTCATGTTCAGATCATTAAAGGCTTTTTGAATGGAAGTTTTCAATAATATCAAACGTTTGAGCATATCAAGTAAACTACTTTATCAGGTTTTGCAATATAAGATGAGTATAAATTTCAGTTGTTTCCGTGATTGTTTTTGATATAAGTTTTTACTTGAGGATTTTCTTACTTTGCGAACTATCTAAATGTAGACACTGGTATAAAGAGGTTATGATTATTGGTTATGGGTATATCTAGATGATGGTCATATATTATTAAATCTTATACTTTATCCAAATCTATACCTTCTAGAAGGTTCAGTTTGTTTTGGATCATTGTTGCGCTATCGCTAAGGCTATCTGTTTTCAAGTATTTCTTCCCTGCGAGATACCGGAAATGACACCCCTATAGTACACAAAGTGATAACTCCATCAAATATTACGAATGCATATTTCTCAATATCCAAAAAGGTAACTTGTTAAAAGATACCTACAACATAAATCAAATGAAGCAAAGAAAAAGTATGCATTCGACACAAAACAAATATCAATCATGTACATATCAAAATTAGTCTGTTTGGACTGATTTTATATCAAAGGTCAATTCCTAAATTTCATCAATTGTAGTGTCTTGGAACTAGATATATTTTTGTGGAGCTTCCCAAACTGTTTGTTTTTAAAATACTTTTTTATTTAATGAATTTTTATATTGTAATTTAGATTATCTACATTATAACGTAACTATTGCCGAGTATTATCATAAATCTTCCGTTCATGTAAGAAAAATATTACTAAAATTTTGTTACTTTCACTGCCAACCGAATCAATACACAAAAAGTAAAATTCAAGTACACCCGTTTCAAAATAAATATTTTAGAGAACAAATATTTGAACGATTATCGAATAAGAAAGAACTATACTCTTCGATCTAAATATTCTGCCAGGCATTAAGTTACATCTCAATGGAAAAAGTAACAGAAAGTTCAACAAATTTGATACATCCAATCCTGTTTCGCTGCATTTGAAACTTATTATTGACTTATTCTGTCAAAAGCTTCTGAACTGTAATAGAAATGACATGGTCCAAAAATAAGCAAAATAACATAAGCGTATATGTACCTACTACAAGATTAAGTATTTTGTCACATTTTTCATTAGAGAATGTAGAGCTTGAGTGGTTCCTTTTTTTTCGAAATACGTTCATAATTTGTTTTGTTTTTATCCTTTTCTAGGAATTTCTGCAAATGTTATATATTTTTTTTACTTTCATCCAACACATTTGTTAAAATTTGAAACATTAAACATTATTGCTTTAGAATATAATTAACAAGGTACAGTATGTGCTTAACTTTAATAATTTTATACCTGTTTATATATATTTTTATGTTCAGCTTTTAGTGGTTATTCTGAAAAATTGTTATGTAATAATATAATACGAAATCATTTTTGTTATAAATTTGATATATATACCAAAGATATTTTTTGTATAGTAAAATCTAATAAATGTATATTTTATTAAATTATTTCGATTCAACGATATTATAAAGAAAAACTTTGGCCTCTATTGCATGATCTACTTTATTTACTTCTGTATATTTTATTCTTCAAGTGCAATGTATTTTTCGTACTTAAATACTTTTTACCGGTGTCTTATCACAGAGAATTAGTACAAATGATTTTTAAGTTCCACTTACAATTCTACTATATTTACTTTCTATGATTCATTGGTCATCGTCAGAGTTTGACAGAAAATTATAATTCCTTAAAACAATCTAAAGCAAGACAATGTTACCTCATTGCCTTTTTCCTTTTTTTATTTGAGTTATATAAGTGTCGAATCCTGGAATTATTATAAGCTTTGTAGTAAAAGTTTTTAATCTGTAAATTTTGAAGTTTGAAATTATCTTGGTTCATTTGTTGTACTATTTGAGCATCTTTGAAATATCTTTTAGTTTATAGCAGATTGAGTTTGTTATACCATAATGTAGGATTTCTTGAATTATTTACTGTATTCTTTTTACCAGGATTTCCAAGACCAAGTAAGATGAGAGTAAGTAAGATAGACTACTGAGACAAATCAGGATCTAAAAAGAGTGGGAAATGCTAAGGTTTGTGTGAACTTGAAAAAATAACATCAATTTTTGAGTTTTAACCACAGATGAGAAATTGGTTTTAATTTTCAATAGAAAGTGTTAAATAAATAATATGTTCTGGGTACCGAACGCAATATTTTCCATCCTGGAAACACTTCAATCAATTTAAAGTGTGTAACAATTAACAATACATATATAGCTGAATACAAATCAATGATTATACAACGGATATAAATTTAAATCAAATCGGATATCTCACATATTATTAAGGCGACGTCAAACTGCAGCAAAATCAAAGGTTTACTTAAAACTCACTTCCAAGTCCAAACAAAATGTGGCTCAGTTGAGGTTAGGGAGGGAAAAATCTTAGTTCAGCCACAGTTCAGTCATATTAAAAGAACAATTAATTTTGTCGGAACAACTGAGTGGCTCAGACAATCTCAGCTAGACTGACTTGAAAGTGGTAAAAATAATACAGTATGCGTTATAGCGAGTGTGTCAAAAAAATTCGGCTATCATTTCCATTTTCAACATTTCGAACAACTTTCCCAAACATTACCAATTTAAAAAACAATTCTTTCACCCATATATATCAACGAAAATCACATATCCAATGATCAGCTCTCGAACTAGTATTAGTGAAGAGCAAAACAAACTCTTGATCAAGTAAGAGGACGTGGGAATAGGAAAATTTGAAAGGAGATTAAATGAATCCGTTGATGAAGGTTAGGTAAAAAATACCTTACAAATCTGTGCTCATCAATGTTTCTTGATTTCATGTAGACTTGGCAAGATTTAAAAAAAAACATAAAAAACATGTGAAACCTCCAAATGTCGAAGAGCCTCTAGATGAGCTATTTCCTCTACATTTGCCTTCTCCATTTTTTTGTGAAATAATTTTATAATGCATCCATTTTCTAATATTTAGAACTACCGAAGAATATTGATTCACGAAACAACTAAATTGTCCAAATGTAAACATAAACGACTATAACCTCACATTTATTGTGTTTCCCATCGGATCCAGTTAATAGCATTGGAAGCAGTATATCTGAAATTTGAAGGAATATGATCCTACACTATAGTTCTAAAAAATCTAAAAAGTCCATTCACAATTCCAGGAAACATAAATATTTTTCCCATGGGAATTCAAGAATCTGCCCTGGTATCCACCAATCCTTTCACATACTTGATTCTACTCACATAGTATATCTTCGGATCAAAAATTATTTTTTCAATTTTGTTTTACGATTTAAAGTAATATCAAAAAATATATAAATGAATATAACAATCTGGAGTACTTTGATTATTTGTTGTTATAATCATATTTTTATTAATAATGTTAGGTACATTCTCTGTTTTAAGATATTTATTGCCGGCCCCGTATTTCTTTTTTGCTCAGCATGTATAGTGTTTTATTTATGTATAATTGTACATTTATATTTTTTGTTATATATTATATTCATACGAATTTAACATCGATTTTTTGTATATGTAACTTTATTTACAATTTTATAACGAAACTAGTTTTAAGTTAACGTTTTGTTATAATATTAATTGCAAATCAAGTGAATAGGAATAATATTGAAAAATTTCAGTCAAACTAAAAGATTATTTTTATTCACTTAATTTATTTTTAAAAATTAAAAATAGTATTGTTTGGCTCAATATCGTGTAAATAAAAATATAAGATCCTGCGAAGACGTTTTCTATATTGATAGAAAATACTGTTACTACTGTGTATAAAGTTTTTTAAGTTCTAAAAAATAGCAATATTTATAAACTTTGTGATTGTAAAATAAACATGCCTATTAAATTTTTGTTTTTTTTTACAAACTTCCAATGATGGGTAGGGTGACAACAAAATTTAGAGAAGGAGCAGAGTTAAAAAATACATAGGTATACAGATTCATAACTTGATACCTATAGCTTGTATGTATGTATACAGGGTGGCCCATTAGTGTGTGGAAGTGCAATAACTTACTTAGGATAAAGAATACAAAGAAATGTTTTGAATAAATGAGGAGACAACATGATGAAGTTTACTTTTTTTCAATAGGACACCCTATATTATTTATGTTTACCATCGAATCCAGCGTAAAATTCTGCATCTAGCCCTATCTTTTCTTTTCCCATAAATTGCGACATTGCCAAGTTGGAGCAAAAAATATGAAGATTTAACGAAAATTGGAGCACTTTAAATGCTGCCTAGTAAACGTTATCACTGATAAGCAACTAAACTTATTTGATAGGTACGAAGGTAAAGGATAGCTGAAATATCTGAACAGAGTAGAAGCTTCGTTTGGGGTTCGGGGAATTTTTTGGATAATCATTAATTCAGGAGATTTCAATGAGCAGAAACTTCATTTTTTTCAATGAAACACCCAGCATAATATTTCACCATCTTGTAAAACTATTTTTAACAAGTTTGCTCGGAATGTGAAGTTTAAAATACTTTTATTCTCGTTAATTTAATGTGACAAAATCATTTAAAAACCGTAATGAAATAAATAAGGTATGTATCCAAAAAACTCAAAATAAATAAGGTTTCTAAAAAACTCAAAATAAACAAAAATATTATGAGAAAAAACGTTAGATTACTAATTTAATAAATTATTTACTCCCAAACAATAATGTATACGATCTTCAAAAGCGCTACTATAGCACGATGTAACATATCGACATCAACAATTCGGAAAACCTCTCTTATTCTATTCTTCATGTCTTCCTTAGTAGCCGCGGGTGTTTTGTATACTTGTTCTTTGACGTAACCCCACCAAAAAAAAATCCATTTTTGTAAGTTCTGGTGAATGAGGCAGCCATTTATGGGGTCCTCCTCTTCCTCCATCGTCCGGGAAATCCATTATTTAAATGTGAATTGATCAATTGGGTATGATGTACTGTAGGAGATTTAAACTTTACCACTAGGCCTACTAGGCCCGTGTGTCTAGGACCCAATGATCAGAGGGCCCGAAATGGCGAGCATAAAATCATAAAAAAATGCAAAAACAATAATACTACTATAAGAAATTTTAATATTAGTGTAAAAAATATAGAACACTTTCATAATATGGATGTCGATGTTCGTGATAATTTAGTGGATGAGCTTGTACACTTTAAGAAACTGTGCAAATCAAATAACATTTCTCTGGATCCACAAAAATGTTTTGGATTGACACCAATATTTTGTCTACTTTTTCAAATGTTGAAATATTGTTACGATTATATTTAACGATTCCTATTATTAGCAATGCATCGGGTGAAAGATCCTTTTCTACTTTAAAACGAGTCAAATCTTATTTAAGAAACTCGTTAAATGAAGAGAATCTTGCATCCTTAGTTGTTTTAAATGTCCAAAGCGATATTTTGGATAAATTAACCATAGATGGGATAATCAATAAATTATCCGAAATAAAAGTGAGGAAGAAAACTTAGACAATTGCTTAGCTAGTCATTAACAATGTTATTAAATCATAAATACTCGGGAACTCGGGTTCCTTTGTTTCTTATTAGTTTTGCTTAACTTTTGAATGAAAATTTTTGTTTTATGTATCTAAATACTTTTTTATTATTTTATTTTGTTTTTTTACATGGACGTCCTCATAACAAAAATTAAAACAGAATCTTTAAGCCTATTTACATTCCAATATACGGAGCAAAACAGGGCCCGAAAATTTGATGGTGCCTAGGGTCCAACTCAGTTGAAAATAGGCCCTGTGTCCATTAACAGTTTCGTCAAAGAAATATGAGCCTATGACATATGATTCCCAATAATTCCACCCCATAAATTTGATGACCACCTTGTTTGACTGATAGTCCGTATACGATGCGGTTGATCTGTTGGATAATAATGGAAATTGTGTCTACTAACAAATCCATTTTTATGAAAAGTTGCTTCATCAGCAATTAGTACAAAATTGAAAAAATCTGTTTTGCTCAATTTGTTGTTGAGCCCACTCACAGGAGGTTAACCTCTTTTCATAATCATCATCCAATACTTTCTGCATTCGCTGTATAGGGTAAGGATGCATTTTGTTCTTAGACAGAATTTTTTGGACCACAGTACGACTTATGTCGGTTTGTTATGTTATTTCCCGTGTCGAGATATGAGTATCTTCCGTAACTTTCAACATTACGGTCATCTCGTTGTCCTCTGACATTGCAGTCTTCAACCTTTCGCGTTTTTCGTAAATTACATTGCCAGTTTTGGTAAATCGTTGAAGCACATTTTCCAATGTCTCTTTTCATGACTGTTTTCTATCTGGAAATTTCTGTTGATAAATCTTTTGTGCGAGCAAACAGTTTTTATCACTGGCACCCAGTACAAAAATCATATCTGTCAATTCTTCTATCGGAAA
This sequence comes from Lochmaea crataegi, assembly GCA_947563755.1. NCBI lineage: Eukaryota > Metazoa > Arthropoda > Insecta > Coleoptera > Chrysomelidae > Lochmaea > Lochmaea crataegi. The sequence continues at coordinate 14,544,628 of OX387430.1, forward strand.
ATTCATGATTTTAATTGCTTTCTCGTTATTAATAGTTACACATCTACAACCCGTCTAGATAATAACTAATCACTCTGACTTAAAATGCGAAAACGTCAAATTCACAGGTTTTTTGTTAAAACTATGGATACTTTAAAGTCTAACTATAAATGCAATTTTCTGCAAAACAATCAATTTTAGAGAGTACATTATACAGACATAATTTGAAAGGATAGAATAGTTTTAAAAGATGGTAAAATAATATACTGGGTGTCCAATCAAAAAAATCAAGTTTTTGCTCATTGAAATCTCCTGAATTAATGCTTATCCAAAAAATACCCCGAGTCCCAAACAAAACTTTTACTCTGTTCAGACATTTCAGCCATTCTTTACCTTCGTGCCTACCAAATAAATTTAGATGCTTATCACTGATAACGTTTACTAGGCAGCATTTATAGTGCACCAATTTTCATATTTTTCGCTCCAACTTGGCAACGTCGCAATTTATGAAAAAGAAAAGATGTACAATTTTACGCTGAATTTGATGGTAAACATAAATAAAGGGTGTACTATCGAAAAAAAGTAAACTTCATGTTGTCTCGCTTAGGCTGAACACCTAGTATATCTCAAAATATTTTAGAAATAAGTATCGGCGCAAACATTTCTTTGTATTTTTTATCCTAAGTAAGTTATTGCACCTACACACACTAATGGGCCACCCTGTATTGGGGTAACATTTACTGAGACCTAAAAGATCCATTGTGCCCCTTTTATCTACTTAGTTCCTGAGAAAAGTCTCAGCACCTTCATACTAAGTTTGAGTCGTTTTTTTGTCGTACCAATAATAATGAAGATCAATGGCAATGCCCTTATGGCATCGATACTGTGCATGATTGTTTTTTCTATGGATGATCTACGTCACGTTCTCTACGCCTTTTGTAGAGTGGTATCCAATAGAGAAGAAAAATACGTCATCGTTTCGCGCATCTATAATGGCCGTCAATTCGCTCGTAAGAAATATACAGTTGCGGGTAATTTTACCGCAAAGCTTGAATAAGAAAAATTAAAAGTGTTTCAATTAATGACATTTCTGACACTTCAAGTGTTCAAGATAAGAAACTAATTAACGTGACAAACATGTAAATATCTTTAGTATATATTAGTTTAGTGAATCCGATAAGCTCGATTCTCTAACAAGAACTATTCTGTCTTTTATGTTAAATTTTGTCCTCGGTGGATTTTTGAACAAGGTCTCTATCACCAACTTCAAAACAATTCAAATTTTCCTTACTATTGGGGGCCCTTGAAATTTGGGGACCTAGGGAAAAGTGCCCCCTCTGGTGGTGGCTCTGAACCAATAACACTAAATTAAAACTATAAAGCTGATATATGCAGAAACAATATGTTTGGCTACTAAAGACGAAGAAACTTCAAGGATAAACCAAAGGAAAATATTAAGTAACATTTTTGGGCCAGAAGACAGAAGCTTCTGGAATGGAAATAAATAATATGGGAAATGGTACAAAGATTTATTTCAAGTGTCTGGATTGTTAAGCACAACCCAAACGAATGAACAGTCAGAACAGAAGAGGGAGAATTCAGAAATATGATGAACCGGAAGTGATAAAGAACAGGAATAAAAATGCAAAAATTGATATTAATCAACAGACAAAAACAAGTGAAGGAAAAAAACTGATGGAGTGATTCACTGCAAACAAAGAATCTGACAAGATCAAAATAGCGGCCACCATTCCACCAGGAATCAGCAGCATATATTAAAAAAAAAATTTTTAAAAACCATTCTAAATGCTTCGCGGCTTTTCGTTATGGCCAAAATGCGTTGTTTATGCTTTTAATCCTACGACTATAAATAAACGGGATATTTTTTCTACTGACGTATTGCTTTAAACAGCCTAGGTATAATTATTATTTTTCTTTTTTAAACCTTTTAAGCACAGCACGGCTTGGCACTATGATCGATCCATGGATGACGTCATAACATCAGAGTAGGGCTGAGCGTAAGTGATGTCATGCGATAGCGTCGGCGATGTTGTCAAAGAATGGAAATTTTATTTGGTTTCAAAGAAATTCTATAAATGGAAATGAAGTATTAAAAGTGTACAGTTCTTTTAATATGAATACAATCTAGAACATTTAAAATAAAATATGCATGCAAGGGGATAATACTTCCAAAAAATTAAATTGATCAATTATCTTTAAACACTTTGTAAGTAAAAGTGAGCTAAGAAATAAATTGAACCTTCCTGTATTTATCCAAAACATCGATTCAAGTCTTTATTGTTAGGGCATGATAAAGAATGACAAAGGCAGATTAAAGCTAACGATATGAAGGGATGGTCTCTTTCCTTTCCAAATATAAAATTATGTGCGAAGATGACTTTGATGTTTTATAAGTTGATGCAATTAGGTTCTGTTTCACCCAGACTTCAAAAATCGTGCAATTTTGATGTATCTAGCCAATCACATTTATATTTTCACAGATTGTATATTAAAGTTAGGAACATATAATTTTAGTCTACGCATATGAAACCTGCCACAAAAGTTCACTACTTTAAGTTCATATTTTGATGATTCAATGTTCACGACAAATGTAATTGTTCCATCCATGTGAAAATCCTTATTACATGAATCAACCTCAGAGTTTGTTGGCAAACCAACCCCCACACAAGAACCTAAATGCCTTTCCAACAGATAAATCCTCTCAAATAGCACTACACCAACTTGTAGAGAAGGTGGTAACAGTGCTAAAAACAAAGAGGTCTTGCTGGGTGCATTCTTTGATATCGGGAAAGGATCATTTACTCCTCTTTAGTGGAGGAATCATTGGCAGCCACAGTCATCAGGGGCCGCACACAAGAGGGTGGAGGAGAACCTGCTAATCACACTAGAAAAGAATGGAACCAAAACACTTGGGTACGAAGACAATATAGTCATTATGGTCTAAGGAAAATACTACCACGCCCAAAGAGAGAATGCAAATGACCATCAATCTGGTCAGTACATGGATAAAAGAAGAGGGCTAGAATATCAGTCCACCATTGTTGCTTTCACTCGAAGAATAAAGTTAGAGGGGTTAGGACATCTTAGACTCAAAACTCATCTGGAACCAAAAACTGACAAAAGTAAAGAAGAAATCCGAGGCTACATTGGCACCAAGTCCCAAAATTATATATTGGACATACAATATTGTGGTGTGGTATGTATTGTGGTACATATTTGGTGTGGTGCCCAAAGATAACCCAAAACATAGCCGCGGCTGAATTGAGGTACAAAGACTTGCATGGCTTATTATAGCGGAGGCTATGAAAATAATACCAACATCAGCCATGGAAGCCCTGCTGGTCCTCCCTCCGATTGACATAACAATCATAGGGAAGGCAAGAATGGCACTTCTGAGGCAAAAAACAACTTCTGAGTAGGGATCTAATCTGACCAATAGTGGGTCTTCTCAATGGTCATAGTCCAATGAGAGGACACCTAAACAAAGTGGGGCTTTACAACACATACTTTTTCTGCAGACAACAGAATACAGGCAATATTCGGACAGCCGGTGAAGAACCTGTACAGACCGGTACAGGGAACTAGAGTAACGGAATGTGTGTTGGGAAGCTAAGTCCGGAAAATACAAAAAGCCCAAGACCCAAGACGCACAGGTGTACCTGGCGAGGACCAGCATCCGAGAAAGTCAATTTGCTCAAAAATTAATTGTTTGGTATGCTATTTTACAAGATCGAATAATCGGACTCTATTTTTTGGAGAATACCTTAAATTAGGAGCTCCTACACAAGTTTTTAATACCTGAATTAGATGATTTTCTCTTAGCATGATGGCTGTTTGTCACATTAGACTCAGCTAATAAGAGAATGGCTGGATGAATATTTTCCTGAATCGATTTAAAAATTTTGGATTTTTTTATAAGGATTCATAAAACAGAAAGTTTACGAAACAAATGTAAACCATAATACCTATTGTAAATCTATAATTAATGTCATGAATGGAAGAGTAGAGAGATGAATTGAAGTTGGTGAAGACTATGTCAATAGTATATTACGGACCAAGGCCAGTAAAGTAAGAAATGTCTCAGATCACATGTAATTGTCGGCCGAAGCGAAGCTGAGTTTCGCTTCGGCCGACAATTACATGTGATCTGAGGCTTTCTTACTTACTGGCCCAGGTTTGTATACTATTTTTCTGTTTGACGGAACCGGAAAGCGGCAACTTCGTTTAGCGCGGCGGCCCGAAAGTTGATGCTTTCCGGCCGGAGATCAGAAATAGTTGTTTTTTCATTTACCTACTTAGTTTTCTACATTTTTTTCATTCTTAAATAAAAGTTGACTATAAAATGAGGCAGGTCTTGAATTTTATCACATGTTTGGGATTCTAGATCAAGAAATACTTTTTATCAAGAAAAACATTTTTCGTTAAACAAAAAATAAAAATATTTCTCCTCTTTGGCACTCCATCCGTGGATACACTGTAGAATATCAATGTCCCTGATTTTATATTGAATTCCATGATATTATTTTTAACTCTCTATAATTAATTAACATGTTTTTTGTGCATTGCAGCACTTAAATATTACATCAAAGGATTTTTCTGAATGTCATTTGGCAACATTGCTGGACAGCCTTTTATAGAGCAAATATCTGTGAGATAAGAGAATCCTGGAAACACGATTTTCAAGTCATTTGAAATAAGTTGATTAATATAAACTGAACACTTTTTATTCTGTATATGAAGTTAAGAAAAAGCTTGCAAGAATGTTTTTTGGTGTCTTGTCTAAGAGTGTCGTTTTTTCACTGGGATTTCTGCTGCTTGTAGGTAAGCAATTTATAATTTTTAAAACAAATACTTCTTTTATTTCGAAAAGTAATGTCGATATTTGAATATACCTTACTAGATATGTGCTCAATTAAATTAAAAATTTTGATTATGTAATATTTGGAGCATTATCACAAGTAGGTAAAATCGATGATAACCTAGAAGGTAGGTAATATTGAAAATGGAATATAATTTGGTAAGGTGCCTTTAGTATTTAATCGATATAAGTAATTTTTGCAATTTTGCAATATAAAATAGAACTCACTTCTACGAAAATTTAACATCAATTAATAATGAATTAAACAAAAATCGAATACTGTTATTATAAAATATTAAATTTTGGCTAATAACTGGTACCAATTTTATTAATATTAACTGGAATATAAATATTGACGTATAAAAACATTCTTGGCACAGGCAATTGAAATTAGCATTTTTGTAGTTTCCCATTGAAGGTGAGATAATTTATGGGTCAATTCAGTGCAAGCAAATCTATAACTTTCTATAAGTCTATAGACAATTTGCGCTTCCTGCAGCTAACAAAATTGTAAATATTTGCGATAGGATGTTTGACAATGATGTTTTTGTGATGCTATTCTTCATTTAGTGAAAAAATGGATATTTTCAACAGTAATATATTAAGTGCATGTAACATTGCGGAAAATCATGCATGGAGGTTTATTGCCCTAGTTTCTTATGGGAAAAAGTCACTGTCTTTATTTCTGGCAAAACAAATTAAGTAAAGACAATTGCCAAAATATACATAAGAAGAAAAAAAACGTTGGCCGACATGGGATTCCCGGCAGATGTAAAACATAATAATAATTATTATTATAATTATTATTATAATTAATATTATTATTGCTAAGATTTTTGCCGCAAATACAAAATGAATGGTTTATATTTTTGATATAAATTTGAAAATATTGGTCCTATAAAAAAATCATTCTTATTAAAGGCTACTCATTTACGAATGTCACAATTATTACCGCGACCCGGATTCGAACCTTACGCCTACAATTCTTAATTCTAGCAGCCAGACCCATTAACCACTTTGCTATAAAGACATAATAATTTTTTTTCAAACAAGCTGTGTGTCTATAAACAATCCTATGTATGTAAAAATTAAATAAATGACGTTTAACGTAACGCAAAATAAAATAGTATTTTAACCTTTGGTTTGAATCGGTAGATTGTGTTTCATAAAGCAAAGCTTGAGCACCGATATTGAAAATTTTATTCGAGCCACTAATTCTATTTTGGCGGTATCAATATTTATGTTGCCGAAAAGCATTATCAGTTTAATATCGTTCCTTTTCACGATATCATCAATAGATATCCGAATCACCATATCAGTGAATACGAAATATTAGAATACCGTTTGCCGTTCCTCGTTTATGATAAAAAGAGCACGAAATCTCTTTATAATCTTACTGTAATTAAGGAAATTGATTTATTTGTATAATAGAAAAAGTAACAGTTCGTGAAATATCGCTCATCACTAGCATGATGGCATCAGACCGTCATGCCGTTTGCCGTCACGGCAAATCAGCCAATTTTACTGCCAATTTTACTGCCAAGGCGCGCTAATAGATGTTTTACATCAAAAAATATAAGTGATAACTTTTCGAACAATACAAATTAATTACAATTAAAAACACAGGTATTTGAAGTTACTAACTGAACTTGTTGGCAGTGGTACAGTTTCTACAGACGCCAGTCGACTTCATCAAGATTTCTGGAGCTTTTGATTATTTTTGCATGTTGTCCTTCATCTGGTTATAAGTACGGCTTAATTGGAACAGTAAACGCGTGTCTAGTTATTTTGATCAACTGTTCTTCACCAACTCCACTTTTCGCCAAAGCAGTTTTTGCTGCTTTCTGGATCCACCAACTTCCGACCAACTGGAACGTTTTAGTACCTCCTTTGACGTTTCTTTATTTATCCATATTCACTCATAAAATAGTCTCACTGGGCATAAGATACAATTTCCAGGATTTTTCACCAACTACTTTGAATCTCTATGGATCTCTATTGGATTGTATTCTATCCACCAGTTATACCTCCAAAATTATTAATTTCGGGTTTATAAAAAGTTTCCATACATTTTGTCGCCTTTCCGCTCCTCCATGCAAGTTCGTAAAAAATACATGAAATGTTTTTTTATTAGCTCTTCTAATGAATTTTCATCGCAGGTGTCGACAAATTTCTTGAACTCATTGTAGCAAAGAGATGTGGAGCTTTACATTGTTTTCTCCGGAATGGAATAAAGCTTTTTTAGCTTAAAATTTCCATAGTTTTAAGTGTGCTTTCTTTGTAGTCTTGGCCATCCATTTTCCGCACATTGTACGCTCAATCATTGAGTATATTTGCTGGATACTTATCTTTGGCTGTACTCTCCAAATTGTACTTTCGCTCATTACAAAAATCAGCAAATTGTCCACATATGTACGCTTTAAATACAATTTTAATTTTATGATTATGACCTTGGCAGTGATTTTGCTGGAGCTGATTTTCAACGAAAATCAAGTGAAATACGCATCGTATCACGTTAAATATGTACATAACGAAAAAAGTCAATAATATAATACTGTGTTCATTTGAAAAGGACCCACCCTTAATATTTCAAGAATTGGACATATTAGAAAAAAATGCCGAAACACGTCAACTTTTAACTTGAGAGGGACACTTTTTAGCGCTAATGTCATAAAGTCAGATTCACCCCCTCCCTACTGGAGACACCCCTTACATTTTTTCAAATGGCATTAGGTATCAAGGCATACCTCATTTAAAAGGTCTGGTAAATCTCTATTCGATCATTTTTTTTTTGCCTTTGATACCAGCCTTCCATTGTTATTTAATCGTTCTTTAAAATTGACTCTTTTTCAACTTTTCGTATATGCCCCCGTATTGTGTTATGATAGAAAGACTCTATAAAAAGAATATAAAATTTACAAATAAGTAAAAAGACAACTGTTAACAAGAAAAAACTGCTATTTAATCATGTGTCCAAAGTGGCCACCGTTAACAGGCAATAAAAGTTGAAAAAGAGCCAATTTTAAACAACGATTAAATAACAATTGAAGGCTGTCAAAAGGTGTCAAAAGCAAAACAAAATGATTGAATAGAGATTTACCAGACCTTTTAAATGAGATATGACTTGATACCTAATGCCATTTGAAAAAATGTAAGTGGTGTCTCCAGTAGGGAGGGGGTGAATCTGACGTTTATGACATTAGCGCCAAAAAGTGTCCCCCTCAAGTTAAAAGTTGACGTGTTTCGGCATTTATTTCTAATATGTCCCATTTTTTACATATTAAGGGTGGGTCCTTTTCAAATGAACACAGTGTATATGTACTTAGTTATAGTTATTGGCAGTCAATTTCACCCACTAGCTAATTTGGATGCAATGAACGGCGGTTTATTTTATTACTACGAAAATTACCTCCAAATATAACTCACATTGTTGAGTTTTTCGACAGTCTTCTTCTTATGACATTTGTGTTTTTTGCGTTGTTTTTAAGAAAATCTATTATTCTTTAACTGTTCTCTCAAATATGATATTTCCTCATCCCATTTTAAGTATATTTCTTGCGTCTACAACAAAGTTTTGAAAAATATTTTTTAAAAACAGTAACGGTTCAACTAGGAAGAAACAACTACTTTCCGGGCTATTTGCCCCGACAGACTTTGAATTACTCTTCTAAGTCAAACGGGGTCGTTATGATCTACAAGATTTAACCAACCATTCTGGTTTGAAATTAGAAATGACAACATAACCCGGGAAGTAGTTGTTTCTTCTTATTTGAACGGTCACTGTTTTTGAAAAATATTTTTCAAAACTTTTTTGTAAAGCGTTAGAATAATATATTCATCGATATCTATTGGTAACAACAGGAAATTGTAATAATACTTTACAAAGCAAATTTTTGTGTTTAATTGCTCACTGCACATTCGACAAATTCACACACGTATGTATTAAATAATTTTCAATTGTTCAATATTTATTCTAGCTAAAGCTCAAGATGAATATGAATATCCAATACAGAATAACTTTCTCTATAATAAATTGGAAGTAGAGCCAGTGATCATTAGTAGTGACACTTTACAATGTTATGATTGTAATTCAGAATACGATCCAAGATGTGGAGATCCCTTCAATCCCTACACAATTGGCAAAATTAATTGCACCGACAGGAATACACCAGAGCACTTAGTAGATCCACTAGACCCTAATATAAAATTGAAGCCTACATTGTGTCGGAAAATTGTTCAAACTGGTAAGAAATTTGGTCTTTTTGACTTATTGATAACAATCTCTTGTGAATACAACTTTCTATACAATTTTCCATTATTTTTAGAAATAAACACACTACGGATACCCTGTAGGGCCATTTAAATCAATTTTGTTATTTGAGCACTTAAACTTTCAAATAGAAATTAATGGTTAATTATTTTAGCCTTTTCTTAGAAATTATACAATTTTAAAACCGATATAAATCTTTACTATGTATAGCCACCCAAAAATAATTTTGTCTTAAATTATTTTTTAGTTGAAGGAAGAGTCAGAGTGATACGAGGTTGCGGTTATATTAGAGATTCTCATGATGATAAAAAATGTTTTAGAAGAACTGGTACAAAAAACGTTGAAGTATTTCATTGTTCCTGTACCAATTCCCTATGCAATGTCGGATATTCCGTCTTACATTCAACAACAATATTTAATAAGTTATTTTTGATTTTATCAAGTTTTAATATGTTGTCTAGCAGGTTATCGTTTTTAAATTAACTTTATGCATACTTGTTTGTTTCTAAATGAATACGGTCATTCATGAAAATTATAATTGACCCTCTTAAGTAAGTAAACAACAATTTAATTAATTGTTACAATTACGAAAAAGCAATTAAAAACGTATACTAAAAGATATGATATAAATATTACAAAATTAACTCGTATATATTTATATACAGTTTGGAGTCATTATTATTCAAGGACAAAATATTGTAATTTTCTTAGCTGTCATTTGCACATTGCAACAAGGGCTAATCTGTTAAATTCGCTAGTACAGTATTAAATAAATACAGTCAAAGAAGTATTAAATCAAAAGGATTAAAAGGCACTTTACATTTTTATGCAATGCAATGAGATTGCATGCAATCAAATTAGATTAAGCTCTAATTTGACGTGTATGTTTGCACCTGGCTCAATATACGCTTGCGCGAACTACATATTGCAGCTGCACGTGCAATATGGCAGTAAAGTAAAGCGGCTTTTTATCTTATTTGAGAGATTAGAAATACACTTTTGGAACGGGTCTACTTTTCTAAAAAATTAAAGGATATACATACACAAGACAATCAGGATACCCGTTTTGCTCATCAAAGAATACTGTATAATTTATCGAATAAAATCACAGACATTATCGGTGAAATCTGTGACGTTCAAAAATTGTTACTTTTCTTGAAAGCGGTTAACTTACTGTATAAAATTTAATAATTATAGTATGTAAATCATTCTATCAAATAATGTGAATTAATTGTTGGGCGCTAATAACCCTAGGGGTTGATGCGCATTTTAAAATCTTAAAATTTCAAAATAAAAAAAAGACAATCAGAAAACAAATGGAAACAATATGAGGATTTTTAGTTTTTAAAATACTTTGTGGTTTTAGACATACAAATGTACATGCAGCTTTAATGCATTCGTAAAGAAGCATTATAACTCAATTATAATAAATATCCTTAAAAATGACTACTAAGCATACATATCGACCGTTCAGGTTTATATAGAGACTAATGAATGTAGTGAAGAGGTGAAGGTAAAGCTACGTTCACTCCGAAAGTAACACATAGGAACATTATGTTTATGTTGCTTGTTCCTGGAACTTGTTTCTGAATATTGCCAAAAGTTTACTTAAGTTCCTCTTTGTTTACGGTTGCAGCAACAAAAGTTCCTATAAGTTACTTGTTTCCATATTTAGCGGCATATTTTCTTTGGTCTTTGATATAATATGTTTAATTGAATTATACCGGAGTGTCGAGTGTGTGTAGAATCCACGTATGACACCATGTGACTTTCTGTCTAAAAGACTTGGTCTAGTCCAACATTTACGGACTCATTCATTCGTTTGGGTTGTGCTCAACAGCCCAGGCACTTGAACTGAATCTTTGTACAATTTCCCATGTTATCTACTACCATTCCAGAAGCCTCGTGTCTTCTATAAAGGCCACTAGTTTGACTGGAGGGATTTTTAGTAGGTGTAATGGTTGTGTTAATTCCTCTCCAAAGTGCTTCCGTATTAGTACTTGTAAGTTCTCGCAGAAGCAGAGTGTGTGAGTAGGTGTTTCATCATCAAGTTAACATTTTCTGCACATTGGTTCACTAACTTTGCCCAATTTGGGCACATGTTTCCTCAAGGTGCAGAGTCCAGTCACCAGGTCGGTAACTGTCTTCAAATGACTCTTACCCAGTTTCAATAGCCTGTCCTTCTTGAACATTGTTCGGGGACCATAAGTCTCCCGATTTCAGTCCAAGAATTGCCATCATTGCAAAAGTTCCAAAGAGGAAGTCCAATAATGGCTTCCATTGATCCCGTCCCCTTTGGATTGCAGTTAATATATTAACTGCAGAGGACACTTCTGTTCTCCTCCACCAGACTATTGTTCCTTAGGTGATCGTTGGCCTTATCACAATTGTATAAAGCCAATGAACCACCTCAGGTCGTATTCCCCAGGTTTTGCCCATAACTCTTCTGCATTATCAGAAAAGCCTAGTCGCCCTGGTAGTAATTTTTTCCAGGTATGCCTTCCAATTCTGTTTGGAATCAAGGGTCACTCCCAGATATTTAACTTCTTTGGATATTTCCAGTTCTTCTCCGAACATCAGTACTCTACCCTGCGGGAAAACTCTTCTATGTGTGAAAGCAACTAGTTTGGTTTTTTTGGATAAACTGAAAGGTCCTCTTCAAAGCACCATTCCTCCACAATTCGTAGTGCTTCTTGTAGGTTTTAGGAAATTCATAACTACCTCTTGGAATTTCCCATTGGTGACAATCACTATGTCGTCCCCAAAGCCCTACATCCATATGCTTTGATCATTCAACCTACAGATCAAGTCATCCACAATTAGGTTCCATAAAAGTGGTGAAAGTATTCCACCTTGAGGACATCCTTTAGTTTTCCTAATGGTGTATTTTTGATCATGCATATATGTGCTGTTATTCTCGTATGTTCGAGCATGGATCATATCCAGTTGCATGTGGTGCTGTTGATCCCTCTTTTGATTGATGACATCGATGCGTTGTCAAAACCCCCTCGGATGTCTAGAAATGCTGCAAGTAGTGATACAGACTTCTTAATTTCAAGACCTGAGACCAAATTATGCAGGGCAGCTTCACCTGATTTCCCTGCTTGATAAGCCCATTGTAGTCTATGAAGAGGGATGCTCTTATAAGCACTCCTTCTTGTATTTACGGACTGTTTTTGTAAAATAATTACAATTGCAGCTGCTGCTGCCTGTAAATCTTCGTCGCCCCACATTGTTTAGAACCCACACTGCACTGTTGTAGGCACAAATTTTTCTGTTGCAGCAACGCAACTAAACATTCACAAGAATGAGTTACCTTGATGTGGACAGAATGTTTACGGAACTTTTGCTGTTGTTCTGTTTCCATAAACAGGCTGCGGCAACCAGCAACAAAATGTTCCTCTATGTTCCTATGGCTTAATACTTTTAGAAAAAAATTGTACTGAAAACCGTATTGTAGCCACTGATACGGCAGTTAATATTCGCGTACCGTCCACAACGTTTGAAAAACAACTTAATGTAACTTTTATTTATTTACTATTGATTATTTATACTTGTGTTTATTTAAAGTTACATCATTTCTAATCCAGACCCCTTTCAGTCGAATAATCTGCATCACAGATTCAGTATGCGATATTCGGAATCGCATGAAGGAAGGCCTGTAAGAGCGAAAATTATATTTATGAGTAAGATGCCAGAGCCTACTGACATACTTACGTCATAGCAATAAGACGTATGACCTTTTGTAGATTTAACTGACTCAAACTCATCACAAAAAACAAAACGAAAGAAAATACTAATGATCCTTTCCATTTGACAATGACAATTCCTAATCGGGTTTAATAACTTCGATATCGAAACCTCTTACGTCTAGGTAGTTAGAGTCACACATTAGGATAGTTGTAGGGATGTCACATAATCGAGTAATAGTTTTAGCGACTTTGTCAAACGGTGTTTATTTTCCTGAAGCTGAAGAAATTTTGTTCGCAATCACAATCATAGACATTGCAATTACAAACATTAGGTACTTCTTAAGCTAGAGTCCAAACTTAAACAACGCTTTATAGGCCATTTTATGTAATACGTGCAAAAGGAAAGCTCACCGGAAAACAGACGGTGGAAGGTTTTAGCAGGTTGGTGATCGAACATGGTTCCTTAGAGTGACCTTCCTTGGTCCATTAGGTGCTGGGGATGACAACATGGTTGGTTGAACTAGTAACTTTGAAACACCTTCCCAAGGTCTCTAGAAGATCCCCCCCCCCCCCCAAAATAAAAGATTAGTTTTGGTTGAATAGTTCTAGATCTATTTTCCTTCGTCAATCTTATTTCGGCGCGTTACCCTGTATAATACGTAATACTTCCAAATAATTTTTTATTTCAATTCAGTGTTCCAGTTTCGATCATTTTTTTTGTATTCCCAAATTTTAGTACTTTTTGTGAAACACCAACAAAAATTTCCTGAAAAATATAAAACTAGAACAGCTAAATGAATTACCCTAAATAATATTTTAATAAGCAGGAATGTCGTTGTTACTTATGCTCACCATTAAGCGTGTTCAACATATCAAACGCCGACTGATTTTTATAGCTGTTTTTTACATTGGTCACTAACGTATTTGCACACCAATTTTTGGAGGAAATACGAGTTTCTGAATTATCACGTTTAACTGATTCCTCATCGAGCTTATCATCTCAATGTTCAACTGTACACTTTGAACGAGATAATTTCAAACTGGAAACTTTTCCCACTTTCGCCGCTTCCAAATTCCTTGTTTTTTTAGTTAAAAACTGATTTGTTCCCGAAGCGTGTTTTTATTAACATCATCAGATACGCATGCGTGGCCAGAATAATGTACGGAGTAAGCTCAAAACAAATATGTCTTCTGGAACAGTTCTAAAAAGTAATCTTTGCTGAATATTCCAGCTAAAAATGCAGGAGACCATTCCTTCTACCCTCCATATGAAACAGTAATAAATGAACGCGTCATTTTTTCAATCTGAAATCCACCAATGAATATAAAAACGCATTTGGTGAATAAAAAAACATGCCTATTCTGAAATCTCGGAATTATCTTCAGAAATATACGAAATTTCAACTTCGTATTCGCTCTTAGTAAAGAAAACCTTCATTTCGATTAATAACAATATACCTACACAAAAATTAAAAAGTTATTAAAAAGAAGAATCCTTAAAAATAAAAACGCATGCGCGAAATTGAAGGTACTCTTTTTATTTTAGAACTAAGAGATATAGGTAAGTTTTGTTCCAACAAGCTTGAGAATTAGTTCGGAATTGGACGGCGTCCAGCGTTCCAGCAGATCGAGAATTAGTTCTGAACTATTCCGTAAATTGTTCCAACAAATAAAAGAACTAGTTCAAGAACGGTGAATGAAATTCTGCGTCATCATTAGCTTCGTTCCAACTGGCGTTAGAACCGTTTTTGGTATCGTTCGCGCAAGTGCTGTATTTCTTTCACGTTCCAACTGATTAAAGTATCGTTCTTGGGACTGCTTGGGACGGTATATAAACTGTACCTTCTGGAAGAAGTGATAAAGTTGATGTGTCCATCCCAAATTCGAGTTGGCGCACTATACAGTACTCGAAATGATTCGAGTACGGTTCATAAATTCCAGTTGGAACAAACGTAGTAAGTACCAAAGACGGAACTGATAAACGCATGCGTAGAAATGTCCCAAACAGCAAGAGCTGGAACACAGAACCAGTTCCGTACTAGGATCTGCTTACCTGCACATGAAATAATTCGTACCCAATTCGGGAACTATCCGTAGACACCTTTTTGGAACAAACAAATTTGATTTGCGCAGAACTCTGATCTGCTGGAACACTTATTTTATACTGTACAGACTCAATATGTTCACAACAGTTAGGAACTCGCTTCGGGAACAAACCTAAAGTGCGTTCTGATAAACATTTATTTGAAATTAAAAATGTATAATTTTAGAGTAATTGCGTTATGAATACATTAAATAAAACACAAGATAATCATTTTTTCTATTACTATAACGTTTTTAATGCTTTTTCTTTAAAACTTATTAAAGTATAAAAGAGAATGTTGATCGAATTATAGTGTGGTTGTCAAAAAATCAAACTGCATTAATTTGTACTTGTTACACTTGTGTAGTTAAATAATGAGCTTACTATATTTAATACATGAATGATAGTTTAAAATTAATTAAACTTATTAATTCGTTTCAAATGATAATTATGACAGATCGCAACTCAAAACAGATTTAACGAAGTATATATCGCTCTCTAGGGGATTTTGTTCAAATTGAACTTTTTTAAAGCTATTTTTAACAAATTAAAAGCTGTTCAATTGAATTTATCAGTTATGCAATATTATAACCGGAAAAAAATCTCAGTGGTGTGTTATTGGGTTCAACAAACTAAGTGAAACTATATTTTAATAATTTAAACATATAAATGCAAAAGTTAGAAATAAATGTTTTATATTTTCCCCAATGAAAACGAAGATATCAAAATAAACGCAAAATGAATTTACATGCATTTTAGTAGGTGCTTATGCACAAATATCACCATTACCCAGTTATAAAAAATTAAAACTTATAATACAAGGGTATTTAATCAGTTTTAATCTAAGAAATGGTTGTTGACAAAAGTGTACTAGAGCTAGAGCATAACAGTTCTTATTTTTGAAATATATATTATGCAGTAATTTCAAACTATTATTCTTATACGTTTATCACTGTTGAAAATGTTAAGGCGCTATGTGTTCTTTTAGGTTAATCGTATTTTTATTAAAGATTAATAAAAAACTGTGCAATCATTTCTATCCATCCTTCTTATCAAAACACACAAAAATCGGTCTGTCGAATTCCCACAGCAATACCTTTATAAGTTGCATTTTCATGCAGTCGATTGTCGCTGATTTTTAGCAACAAATGGGTCACGTGGTTAAACTTCAGCATACACGCCATTTTGAACAATTGTAGCTATAAATTGCAGCGCTTAGCTTCCAATTTTTAGGCTAAACACATAGCATTCATAGATATCGATATTAACCACAATACAATTTTTTACGACCATAGGGAAACGGTATTCCCAACTCACCATTTGCGTGCTTACTCGATCACTCTAGAATATTCGAGAAGCCACGCGCACGTGTATAAGAAGGTTGAATCACATTGGACAGTCAGAGTTTTTATAGTTAATAATTGCTCTAATGTGCGGTATGCACGAATTCTAAACCTTTCTGAATTCTAAAGTATTCCACTATTCGGTGAAAAATGTCTTGGGAAAAAAGAAAAATAACGAACGAACATCTAGTTCATAATGACCATTGGGAATTAGACTATTTAATCACAAACAACAATAATAAACTTCAGTGAATTACAATACGTTACACGAAAAACGTTGAGTAATAAACAGAAGAGTCAAGAAAGGCTATCATAACGGATGTTAAGAAACAACTAAAGCAACAAACTTTTTTTTTAAATCTGACACTGATGACAAGAGCGGGATTGCCGCTTCTTACGAAATAGCGCTGGAAATTGTTAAAACGAAAAAATCTTTCAAGGTGGATGCATGCAACATCAACTAAACTAAAACTAATCAAAAATTAAGATTAAATTTAAACTAAGAATAGTCAGCTGTTCATGCAACAAAAATTAAGAAACTAATAAACCAACCGGACATGCGCACTTTTCTTAAAACTTCCAATAGTATTCGAGCTGTCAGATATGTATATTGGAGTGACATTCACTGAGACCTAATAGATCTATTGTGCCCCCTTACTTCTACTTAGTTCCTGAGGAAAGTCTCAGAGACTAGTAGCTCGTTTAGTCCTAGGAATTTTAAGATATCTGCAGGCTTTAACTTAGGTAAATGTCCCTCTTCTATCCAGTAACCTCCTAGGTGTTGTGCCCTAGGATTGCTATATGCAATTCGCAAGTAAGTGGATGGAGGTTTCTCCTTCCATGCCACAGAATCTACATTCTTCTTTCTCCACAATTTTGAGCATTTTCAGGTGCCCATTCAGGCGACAATGTCCCGTTAGGATCCCTGTTAAAACTCTTAATGCAGTTTTACTTTGGCTTATGCATTCATTTGATCTCAACAGGTGGTAGTCACCCAGAAGAATCTTTGATTGTCTAAAAGCCCTACTAATTAGATCTATCCAATGGTCAGATCTTCTCTTTTTCTCCTATTTCTTCCAATATTACATTGGAGCTGATACCGCAAAAGGGTTCCGGTCCCCAAATGGGTGTTTCAGTCCCCCTCTTTGCTAGTTCATCTGCTATTTCATTTCCTTCTGTTCCAGTGTCTACTGGAATCCACAGTACTATATTGTTCTCGCCTAGTTCATTGAGTTTGCTCAGGCATTCTTACACCATTTTGGAACTGATTACACAAGAGCTCAGTGCTTTAATGGCTGCTTGACTATCCGAAATTATGATAATCCTTTGCCTTATATATCCTTTATCAATATTGAACTGAGTGTTTGGTTTCTGGCCCGTACACTCCTATCCCAGTTCCTTCTATTGCTTTTGGGCCGTCTGTGTACCATTGAATGGCATTCTTTCCAAGTCTGGTAATGGTATTTGGATCCCATTCATTCTTGTTGCTCAATCCCGTAACGAATTTCTTTGAAAAGTTATACTTTTTTATCATACCATCGTGTGGTATGTCCCAGGTCCAGGTTTTCTGATTTCTAAGAAGTAAGGAGGTGGTTTTTTTTAATGATTCCCTCTCACTTTCCACCACCATATCTAGTGGTGTGAGGTTGAGAATGGGCGCGTTCAACCAAGCTAGCGCTAGGCAAGCGCTGAGTAATCGGAGGGCGAATTTGACCGCTAAGTGACAGCGGTAGCTCTAGAGGTCGCCATTTTTTCCAGCGAATTTATTTTCCGCCAAGTAGTCAGCGGTTCGTTATGTCAACAACAATTCTAACCTCTAAGTTAAAATTCCTGTGTTCTTTAGTTTTAATTAGTGAATTACTTCCTCGAAATAATTTAAATTTCTTACAGGATTGTCTGCTTCTCCTAATGCTAATATTTCTACATATTCTCCTTGTCTTTCAATTACAGGTGGAATCAATTCCACAATATTATTTTCATCCGCAAGTTCTTCCAAGAGTAAGTAACTTATAAGGTTTTCCATTGAAGGCGCTTTATATTTATAAAATAAATTTAAGGTTATGTGATGTATTTAGGTCTGTTCCAACGGGCATTAATGAACCGTACTGGATTCGTTTCGAGTACTGTATAGTGCGCAAACTCGAATTTGGGATGGACACATCAACTTTATCACCCCTTCCAGAAGGTACAGTTTGTATTTGTATATCGTCCCAAGCAGTCCCAAGAACTATATTTTAATTAGTTGGAACGTGAAAGAAGTACAGCACTTGCGCGAACCATACCAAAAACGGTTCTAACGCCAGTTGGAACGAAGCAATTAGACTCCGTTTCACGTTAGAAGAACCCACTTGAAGTTGCAGTCATATGCGCGAACTTGTTGTCAAAACCAGCGCCATATTGTAAAATTAACATTCGACTTCAAATCAGTAGCGTAACGTTTTCACATTTTGTATATTAACACAAAACTAGAATAATGTGGAAAATTTGTTCTTTAACACCAACAAGTTTTTTAGGAGGCATGGCTTAGGATCAATTAAAACACACAACACTCGCAGATAAACTAGTTAAACGTCTTAAAATATTCAAAAATCAAAAATATTCGACATTAAATGATTGTTTCAAACAGAACCTCAAATGTCAATAATAAAATGGCTGTCGACAGGAAAATCGTTTGTAATGCCAATGGCATGAAACGGTCGTTACGAGGCGACATAGATAAACAAGACCGATTTTGGTTTCTGCGCAAGTCAGTTGGCAAACTTCAAGTGGCTTCTTCTTATGTGAAACAGAGTCTATCTGTTTGTCATGGAGCATCAAAGCATAGACGTTCAGCCACCTTCAAGCGCTTTCACAGAGCGTGGCTGAACGCGCCCAATCACTTCCTTGGCTGCCGTTGGGCATGTTCTCATTGCTACTGTGAGATAACTAAAGATAAATATTAAACGGAAACAGACCTGTTTACGAAAAAGAGAGTTGTAAATTATAAAAATTTTGAAACATAGCTCATGTAAACAATGGTGGCTGTCCAATTCAGAACCAGAAGGTGGTCTGTGGCAAATATTACAAAAAAATATTTTAATCTTTGTCTGTGGTAAGGGCTTGACGCATGCGTTGTGTCGAATTTACATAAGAAATTAATTTCTTAGTTCAAAGTTGGGCATATTTTTTAGTTTTAGTTTAAATTATAATTTCTTAGTTTCTCGCATGAACACCTACATTAAATTACATGGTTTTATGTTCTTAGTTTTAGTTTTAATTTTTGCTTCCATGAATTCACCTTTAGTGATGGTGTGATAAAGTGTTTATTACTAATTTGCAATTAAGCAATTCAAGCGAACAAAAATTGCCGGAAAATTCGTGACACGCGACACCGAACGTGTGTCGAGTGGAGCTGGAATCAAGCAAACGAACGTATAGGACTAGCGTCTACTTTGTAGGTGATCTGTGATCTCACTCTGCCTGATTCCGAGTATATTATCGAACAGGCTGTACTCACACTGCACTCTGCCTGATTCCGAGTAGATTAGCGAACAGGCTATGTAATGTATTTATATTTTTATAGAATGAAGTTTACAAAAAAATTTAGTTAAAATAAAATGACTTCAGCACCAGAATCAATTAATACAGCAGATAATAGGTCGAAAGCCAAAACTTTTGCAATAGTAGTAAATGGTGAACATACAGATATAGCTTTAACCAATTTTCCGAATTACCAAAATCTGATAATCACCCAGTTTGAAAAAATTGGTAATCTATACAAAGTTAAAATAGATCAATCTGAGAACGGAATTGCAGTGTGTGAACCTGTATATACTATTACTTCACTTCTTGGAGCAGAAAATATTCATGCTGAAGTTGCAGTTCGTTATCTAGCTGAAAAACTTAAAATAAAGAAGCTTTTGCTAGTTTGCTTGAGTTTGAAAGATTACAGTAAATTATCATTGGACACTATCATTGAAAGCATTTTAGAAAACTCCTAAAATATGGCTTTAGAAAGAATTAAAAAACCTGAGAGTTTCTTTGGACAAATTGTTATAGGTCCTCCGGGATCTGGTAAAACAACATATTGTGGTAAAGTGTATGAATTTTATAAGGAAAGACTTAATAGAAAAGTGGAAGTGATTAATTTAGACCCTGCCAATGAAAACATGAATTACAAGCCGATAATAGATGTAATGCAACTGGTAACAGTTGATGACGTTATGAAACAATTTGGATTAGGTCCCAATGGAGCTTTAATGTATTGCATGGAATATTTAGAGGAAAACTTTGATTGGTTATTAGCTCAGCTATCCAAAATTGAAAATTCTTATTTAATTTTTGATATGCCTGGTCAGGTAGAACTGTACACACATCATGCTTCAACAAAGGGCATTTTTGAGAGATTACAAAAGTTGGGATATCATTTGTGTGCTGTTCATTTAGTTGATTCACATTATTGTTCAGACCCTTCAAAATTTGTTTCAACTGTATTATTGTCTCTTTCAACTATGCTGCAAATTGGATTGCCACATGTTAATGTACTTAGCAAGGTAAGTTTACAATTATTTATGAGAAAATAGATCTAATGGTTTTTCTTTGATAATTTTCATCATTTCTAATTAGTGTTCATAATACCAGCAGTATCTATATATTCATTATAAGGGAACCCCATGGGAAAATATGCAAAATTCACCCTGATGAAGACAATGTTACCCTTACCAAAGTAGTAATCCACAAACTTAATTGTAGTGATGGTAAGACCCGGGTCTTCCAGATCAATCATTAAAATGACCCGTTCTTGAAGATTCGTTCGTAGGACCTTGTTTATTTGTACCATCGTTTCATGATGTGAATGAAATGAACGGCATAAATTATTATGCAGATTTTCATATTCATTTATTTATTAAACTTCACGTCTGCTTATGAACCTTCATTAGAGTGGATGAATGACTGAATTTGTAAATAACAATCCAAAAATTGAAATAGTTTGTATTTTTTGTCAAATTAAAACATAAATGTATAAATGAACAAAATATAACACAAATAAAAAATATTTTTACTCTTGAAAATTTTATCAAACATTAAAATAAATTTTATTTCCTATAAAAGTGTGAACGAGACTCTATGATCAACCTTAGAACG
The DNA here is from genome assembly GCA_947563755.1 of Lochmaea crataegi. Classification (NCBI taxonomy): domain Eukaryota; kingdom Metazoa; phylum Arthropoda; class Insecta; order Coleoptera; family Chrysomelidae; genus Lochmaea; species Lochmaea crataegi. Next base: position 14,565,998 of record OX387430.1, read on the forward strand.
CATATTTATACCACAGCCACAGTATACAATTGTTTTGTCATACTGTGCTACAGCTATAACAGCGGTGGCTTGGTTGGTTCAGTTCATTCGAACGACAGGGTCACAGAACGTGATTGAACCAATCACGGGTCTTGGGACTGATTCGGTCTTTGAGAACGGGTCGTTCGTGACCTTCCCATCCCTACTTAATTGTAATAATGTGTTTTACATCCTTATTATTTTCACAAATTTGTATTCTAACTGGTAGTAAGATACTATAGATGTAAATATATTTATGCTTATATTGGTTGTTATGTGTTAATATCTGTTCTTGTAATTTATAGGCTGACCTGCTCAGGAAAAACGGATCAAAGTTGGATTTTGGGTTGGACTTTTACACTGACGTTTTAGATTTAGATTATCTGCTAGAACTACTGGACAATGGCTCATTTACAAATAAATTTAAAAAATTGAATGCTGCTTTGATAGGATTAATACAAGATTTCAGTTTAGTTGGGTTTGTTCTACTTGATGTAAAATCTGAGAGCAGTTTACTAGAACTCAAAAGTGCCGTAGATAAGGTAAGATGTTAGTTTCAAGTTTGTGAGAAATGTAGTATACAGGCTGTTTCATAACGAGCTTACATCATATGTGTGTGTGGAAAGAAAATGGCTCGGAAGCAGGTCCATCAGCCACAGAATTTTGTTATAATCCCGCTTAAATATCAATTTTAAGCTCTTTGATGAAATTTAAGAGTATGTTAAAAGTGGACTGGCTATCTCTGCTTAGAATATGAGTGATATTTAAAGGTAGGAAGAAGTTTTGTTCACAGAGTGACTGAACTAAACTGTTTTGCAGTGTAATTGCTGCATAAAAAAAAAGTGATTAACATCGGCACATGCATTCTCATTGCAGCTACAGGATGATGATCGTATTATCCCAAGCTTGGCAAGATGAGCGGGAAATCTTCCATGATTAGTTTTCATCCTAAATATACTTGATGAATGAAATTTCGGAATTGTATAGTTGAAAATATAGTTTGGAGGGGAGGGTAAACTAGGATGTATTGAGAAATAGGAAGTATGCGAGGATCGTACGACGTTTTCCCAGTGTTTTTTCCACGATACCATCATTTTATTTTTAATTACGTTAGTTACATCTTTTGCAGAATAAATGTTACAAAAAACTCCATTCATTACTGCATCCTTTGCCAAATGATCAGCTTTTTCATTACCATGTATTCCTGTATGAACTTTAACCCAAATAAATTTAATATTAATATTAGCCAAAATTGTTTTAATGGAACATAAAATTGAACAGTTTAGCCTTTGAGGATTGATTTCCTTTATAGCGTACAATGCTGATCTAGAGTCGGATATTATTTCTCCCTCATGCTTGTTATTTGATTTCAACCAAAAAAGGCCCTGTAGGATAGCATACAGCTCCGCAGTATATATACTACATATATCGGGTAGTCTAAATTGTCACAATTGAGATGAATTGTGAATGTACACTGCACATCCTACTCCATCTTTTGTCTTAGATCCATCAGTATATATTATTATCCTATAGCTTACATCATACATATATTGGAAACTACTCACTTGATTTTCATGAAAATTGGTACATATGGATTGTAAGTTTTTGGAGAATCCATGGAAAATATTTTGACATACATGCCATTTCTGGAAGTGAACCTCAACTTTGTTATTTTAAATAAAACACTATATTATCATTTTTTTGAGTTCTGTGTTTACGTCTATTTGCCATAACACGTTCGCTGCCAATGGTATTTTGCTTCTTTTTACCTGCGTTCATGAGATCCTCAATATTTTAATTCATGTATTACATTTTTTAAATGTTTTAGGCAAATGGTTATATTTATGGTAGTGGTGAAGAGCGAAGTATTCAAGCCTTATTATCTTGTGCAGTTGGAGCCCGAATTGAGTCAGAACGGTTTGATTCAGATTATATGTAGTTCTAATTTTTTGGAAAAAGAAATTAATACATTTATTTTATTCATAATGTTTTCTTTTGAAACTACTAACCTGCATCTCCTTATAGCCTCAAGTTTTTAGAAATGAGTTGAATTAACAATAAAAGTAGGGCGTCGACCCAGCTCCGTAGTGGAACACCTCTGATGCGATAATTATAGTTGAGCAAGGTTAGTACTTGGATGGGTGACCACTGGGAAAACACCGTCGTAGAGCCCGTACAGCCTGCAGCGAAACACCTTAGATTACTAGGGTCAGTAGCATATCCCAGCTCTCAGGCATTATACCAATGAGCAGTAGGTATAATGTAGATATGCCGTCTTTCGGATGTAAAACCGAGGTCCCAAGTCCATGGATGTTGGGCTCGATAAAGATCCCTACCACTGGTTGGAACACTAGTGGATTCGGCAAAATTTCCGGTTAGGGGTAGAGTGCTCCCGGCGACGGTAATTAGCCTCAGTTGCATAAATATACCGACGTTAAAAAACCGAATAAAAAAAACCATAAAAGTACAAATATCTTTGTAAATTGTAAAAAAGACAATGTACTCGAAGAATGTCAATGCATAAACTTTTCTCTTGCATTGTATCGGACTTTCCAATAAAAATGGCTCTAGGCCATATCTCAGAAATGGTACAACTTCAGAACAAAAATTGGTATGATAAAGTGGCCTCTATAAAAACCTGGAAATTATTTTTGCACAACTTCTCTGGCCCAAAAGTATTTAAGTTATCATGCAGAAATTACTCATTTTTATAGAGCATCTTTTTCCCATGTGCCATCATTTATACAATAAAATAGAATCGAAGAATTTTATAAATAAACAGGATAGTAATGCAATTAGTACAAAAAATTAATTTTGTTTTCTATTACAAATTAAAGTTACAAAGTGAAACATTAAATTAATTTAGTGTAAGCCAACTTTTTCTTCACTTTGCTGGTGGCTTACTCTTCTGTTTATCAAGTTGAGCTCTGAAACAAAAATAACAATTAGTAAATCATATTTTCAACACAAAAACGAATAAATTTTTAAAACTTATGACTACAACCAGCTGCATACATAAATCATTACGATTTCACATGAATTTTCATTAATCGCACCTTAATTGTTTGTTAAAATCATCTTCAACATTATCATCCTCCCAATTATCTTCCCATACACTAATATCTTTGTCATCTTTTTCTTTCCCAGACCAGTCTAAAAAAAATTTGCAAATCACTTATACATAACCTCAATTTGAAAGTAAATACCTTCTACAGGAAATTCTTCAAATTCATCATCCTCTTCTAAAACGCCCAAATCCATTTTAGGTTTCTCAGACATGATTAAGCTTTAAGTTTCTTATATGCTGAAAATTTAATTGAACTTTTATTATTTATTATGTTTGTAGAAGTATGAAGTATTCTACACCATCAGACAGTGACAGGTGACAGTAGGTAGTTTGCTTTGTTAGTTTTGGTCATTCGTGGTTATAATGTAAATTCTGCTCTGGGCTGCTCATTTTCCTTGAGGCACTACCTACCACTAGGGATGGGAAGGTCACGAACGACCCGTTCTCAAAGACCGAATCAGTTCCAAGACCCGTGATTGATTCAATCACGTTCTGTGACCCTATCGTTCGAATGAACTGAACCAAGCCACCGCAGTTGTAGTACATTTATGTTTTAATTCGACAAAAAATACAAACTATTTCAATTTTTGGATTGTTATTTACAAATTCATCCACTCTAATGAAGGTTCATAAGCAGACGCGAAGTTTAATAAATAAATGAATATGAAAATCTGCATAATAATTTATGCCGTTCATTTCATTCACATCATGAAACGATGGAACAAATAAACAAGGTCATATGAACGAATCTTCAAGAACGGGTCATTTTAATGATTGATCTGGAAGACCCGGGTAACCAAAATGAGCCGGGTCTTACCATCACTACCTACCACAGCACATAAAGTGATTCTACTCTGTTCTTTAGGCTTAGACTAGGTGCACTCGTGAGCTCATGTATTGTGAAGCTCGGCTACCTGAGCATGGATATTTCTCATACTGTTTTGAAAAATATCAAATATCGTGCATAGGTTATCTGTGTGTTACATAGGTTATACTTTCTTTTTTAGACAATGGTTATACCATTGTTAGACAATGGTTATACTGATATAAATGATACAAACACAGAAATAGATTTATTCATTTCTGTGGATGCACATATCAGTGGTTTTTGATCACTTGTGTTCGCTAGCTGCGAGGGTTGTGGTGTATCTATGCAGTTATAAATATATCTTCAACATATATCTAGTCTTCATGATCTGTATCATGGAGGCTATACAATCTGTATAATGGTTTAGAATCATGGCACGTGAATAGTAAATACACTACCCGACAACCGTTGTTCTTTACAACCACAGACATATTTGTTTTTTATATGTCTGTGTTTACAACGCATTCAACCATAGATAACTAGAGTAAACGTCCTAGGAACGATGTTGTTTCTGAACGCACTTATAAAGTCATTATGTATTGTGATCTGTGATCGTTATCAATCGCGAGTTCTATGGAAGACTTGACATCGCTGACGCTGAGAAGTAGGGTTGCGCGAGGCACTAGAAAGTATCGATATTAGGTATCGATACGGATCGGAACCTAAAGTATCGATACAGTAGAATATCAATACTCGAAGTATCGATACGTTAACGATCCGAGATTTTCCTAATTTTAACGTTTTTTCGGCAAAAATCACCTTTTTGGGGGATGGAAAAAGACATTTCCGGCCAAAGTTGAGGTTCTAGAGAAAAAAGTTGATAATAAAAGTTGTAGATCTTGAGAAAATCTACAACTTTTTATTTGGTGACTTTTTCACATAACTTCAAAATTAGCTCGAAAAACGCAAAAAACTGCATTTTTCGTTTTTTATTTTTGGTTTCGTTAAAAAATGTACGATTTTGATGAAAATTTAGTAGAAGGTAGCTTTGATAGTCACAAACCAAGAAAAAACATTTCAAATTGAAATATTGGAAATTTTTCGAGTTATAACGTTTTTTCCGCAAAACACTTTTTTGGGGGGTGGAATAAGACATTATTGCGATTTCCGGCCAAAGTTGAGTACCTGGAATAAAAAGTTGATCATAAAAGTTGTAGATCTTGAGAAAATCTACAACTTTTTCATTAGTGACTTTTTCACATAACCTCAAAATTAGCTCGAAAAACGCAAAAAACTGCATTTTTCGTTTTTTATTTTTGGTTTCGTTAAAAAATGTTCGATTTTGATGAAAATTTAGTAGAAGGTAGCTTTGATAGTCACAAACCATGAAAAAAAATTTCAAATTGAAATATTGGAAATTTTTCGTGTTATAACGTTTTTTCGGTAAAACACACTTTTTTGGGGGGCACGATATCATTTCACAACGTGATTAAGAAATCACGATATCGCTCATCACTATAGATATCGCCACTTGCCGCTACCACTAAAAATCCCGTATCGCAAGGTATCGATACACTACAAATTTATCGATACTTGGAACTTGGAATGCATCGAAAAGAATAGTATCAATACAAAATATCGAGTATCGGAAGTAAAAGTAGCGATACACTGCTATGATACACTGGAATATCGGATAGTATCGCGCATCCCTACTGAGAAGTTATAATTATAAAATAAACATGAAAGTCGAACATCTGTCAAAGTCAATTGAAAGTAGAAAGAAATGTAAATATTTTTGTTAAATGAAGCTGAATTTATAATTTAGATTCAGGACATAACAAACTCAAAATGAACAAAAATAACAAGCTATACATTGATCCGGCAATGTTCACGAAGCCACCGCCAAATTTTAAATCCGTAAGTATTAGTACTTACTACTACTTACTACTTAATTGATACATTTATGTAATACTATTATGTGAAAATAAAATATTCTGGTAGCAATTTTATATCAAGAAATACAGGTATAGAAATTTCAGTAATAACCATGGTTATTATTTATGTTACCATAAGTATTAATAGATACTAGGGATGTTATTATTGGAAATATTTTGGTAGGTATATTTTCTTTTTCTTTATCCCTATACTAGTGCCAGTTTCAGGATTTCTCTGCAAGTGATTGCTGAAAATTTTAAATACATTCAACAAATGTACCTTGGATACCAATCCACACACTATAAAAGTGAATTGCTTAAATTATAAGAATAATTTTAGTTACACTATAAATTTGTTGGTAGCTTTTTCTGTAGATATCAGTTAAAATGTGCTCTTGTTTGAATTAGCTATTATGCACCAGATGTATTGTATAAGTACTAAAGTAATAGATGATCTTTTTATAAAAATGATTCTAGTTCCACATTGAACTCAGTAATAATAGGTAATTAGTGAACTGAACTAAACTAACTGAACAAAATAACAATTTTGCCTTATTGCTATTATTTCCATATAACATTCTGTTGGGTGACATAATCCCCATTTTTCAGTCACAATATTTTTAATATTTGTTGGATTATGTAATTATAAACCACCTAATCAAGGTATTCTTAAATAAACAAACAAAGCTGGAATTTGGTAGAATATGCTAACATGGCAATTGAAACAATTTTTAGTGCACAGAAATGTATGGGAATATTTTTCAGGCATACTGATTGTAACATATAGATTTTGTGTTACACTCCCTAGCAGCAACAAAGTCAATAACCTAAAATCAATTTCCTTCAGTTGTTTTCATACTACCAGTTTTTTTCTCCAAGCTGTAAGATGACTAATTTCTGAGTAACAGGATACATTGTTTAAATGGAAAATGCCTAAGTACATTACAAAGTGTACAATAAACACAAACACATTTTAAAAGATACAAAATATGGTATATGATTTAGAAAAAAGAATATTGATAAAATGTAGATTTGCTATGCTATATTGGATGATTTAATCACCTTTTAAAAGTTGAAAGTCAGGGTGGAAAATCCGATAAGTTAAGATCTGATCTCCACAATTTCTTCGGCTATTACCAAATGTAATAAGGCATAGCTGGTTCAAATCATTTTAATACAATGTTCTCCGGAAAGCAAATAAAAGGACTTTCGGGTTGCTGACTATTACATAGATTTCAGCATGTTACTATCTCTAACCAATTCTGGGTTCCAGACTTGTCCTCCGTATTCATAAATTGGTCTAACATAAACGTTTTAGTTAGTAGACGTTTCAGGTGACGTTTTTGAAAAGATTTTCAAGAGGTACAATTTTGTATTTGCTGCTTTGGTACTTAAATATGTTAAACCATTGGTTATGGTAACTCCAAGATCGTTGTGATATTCAACTTTCCAAGATGAAGTACAACACATTTCTTAATATTCAATGGTAATAGCCATTCACATCCTATTTTGCGATACTGGAATATTATAGTTTTGTATCATGAGCATAGAAAGATAAGGTTGAGCTGCTAAAGTGTGATAATTTTGATGTATAACACAAAAACAACTGAGGACTAAGTACGGATCCTTGGGGAACTTCACTCAGTACAGGATATTGATCAGAAAAACAATCATCGATCCGAACACTATTTTCTATTAAATTTTCTATCCACTTTGGTAGTAGTTCATGTATACCAAAATGTTATATGTTAAACAAAAGTCTTTTCTTGGGTACACAATCAAATGCTGTAGAGCAGTCAATATATATAATGTATATAGAAGTATTTCTGTCCAGCTGTTTAGACAAATCATTCACACACTTCAATAAGTTGGTTGTAACTGATTTGGAACAAACCCAAACGTGCTGATATGTTGTGATGGAACAGGAAAATTTTTTGGTCATCACCTATTATTTATTCCAGATTTTGCCAACCACAGAGTAATTGGTCTATTAAGATGATTTAGGTTGGAGAATTAACAATATTAGTTCTAAACAGTAAAATATTTCCATTTTTAAATTAAAATCTAATAAATCACGATTTTTTGTTGATAAAAATCAAACTGGGTGCAAGTAAAAGAGAAAGAGTGGAAAAAATTCTCGTGTTTAAACATGCTTAAAAAAAATTAAAAAATCATGCACCTTTTCCTTCGTTTATGGATGATAATATTACCTGGTGTGTTAAATTTAAGGCTCCCTCTAATTGTATCAATATAGTAGCTGTTTCATAATTTTTTCAGATGAGTAGGGCGCAACCATTTAAACCTGAGGTTCCACCACCACCGTACACTAAAAATTCATCACATAGACCTTCACCTAGCCCAACTGGTATTTATTCAAATAATAATGATGATGATACCAACTATTATCTTATGATGTTATACAGGTAAAAAGCAAATTTTTTGCTAAATCTTCATGGATTTAACTATAGGTTCGTTCCAACTGGCGATAGAACCGTTCTATGTATCGTTCACGCAAGTGATGTATTTCTTTTACGTTCCAACTGATTTTAGTATTGTTCTTGGGACAGTACAAAAACTATCTTCTGGAAGGGGTCATGAAGTTGATGTGTCCATCCCTAATTCGAGTTTGTGCACTATACAGTACTGGATGCGATTCCAAGAACGTTTCCTAAATGCCAGATGGAACAAACCAAATATTTACTCATATTTTCCACAAAAATATTTTTAATTTCTGATGTTGGGAAAATACTCCAAAATAATAATTTGCTATTATTACTTTATTCAAATTTATCATAAAAATCAAAGTGATACTCATCAGGGTCTAATAATTTAAGTAATACTCTGCTTTTAACTAACATCTAACATTGATTATTGCAAGGATTAAAATGTTGTTTTCATTGATTAATATCTAGATTTTCATATATATTTTTTTCATTTTAAGGTATCATAACTCTTCAAATCCACCACCGTCTTCTCACAACCAGAATTCCTTTCCAACACCAAATATGTCTAAATCGTTTCCACCACCAAATATGTCTAAATCGTTTCCACTACCAAATATGTCTAAATCGTTTCCACTACCTCCTCCTAATTTTTCTCCACGACAACCACCTTTGCCAGTCGCACCTCCTCCTCAAAAACCCCCTCAGCCTCTGCCTCCACCGTCGCTATCGCCATCAGTTCCAATGGCAATGGGCAACTATCACAACCGGACGTCTCCTATTTATAACCAGTCTTTTCCTAATATTCATCACAATTTTAAAAGAAAATATGATGGTAAGTAAATATTTTATTTTTAAATGATATACATATATCAGCTCTACAGGCCCTTAGTGACCATTGGCTTCGATTTTTTTCACTTTTTCTCTCCATTTTCTTCTACTTAATGTTTCACTTTGCCAGTTCTGTAGTCCTACTTTTTTCAGATCATCTTTTACTGCATCCAGCCTTTTTGTTCTAACTCTCTTAACCCATATGTCTTCTGACATTCTGCTAATATGACCCAACCATCTGGCCATCTGTGCTCTTATTATGTTTGTTATCGTTGGTTTTTTGTATAACGCTAGCAATTCGTTCTTCCGCGCCACTCGTTCTCTGTTTTTACTCCTCCAAATATTTTTCTCAACATTTTCCTCTTCCTTTTTATTAATAACCCATGTTTCACAGGCATATATTACTGATTGTCTTAAATTGTTTGATATATTCTGATCTTAGCCCCTCTGGATACATTTTTTGCTTTTAATATGTTTGAAAAGATTCCTGCTGAGTTACTACCTTTGGATATTCTTTTCTCTATTTATTTCACTTCCTTCTGCTGTTTACTCATGTACTCAGTTTTCTTTTCATTATAATTACCATGCCAATTAGTGGAATGAAAAAAGAGGTACAGTAGATCTATTTTTATTATGAGATTATGTTCAAAATGTGACTTATAATTTTACAAGAAATACAGATTATAATACCCGCTGTATCATGAATGTTTTATTTATGGACTAATAGTGAAATTCACATTGCGATGGCGGTAAATGGGTATATGATTGAATATTTCATGTTTAGTAAAATTTACTTTAATTTTAGAATTCAGAATAATGGATGTTTAAGTTCACTTGAAATTTGGACCTTAAAAAGTTTTAAACTATTCGGTATGAACCGTACAACTAACGCCCTCTACGAGAGTCAAATCAAACTCATGACATGTGTCAGCTTCCAAAACATATTCATATAAAATTTCATTACAATGTTACAAGTAGTTTCGACATAATCGTAAAAAATGTGTATAAAATTTTGTTTCAACTCCCTATATCTTGAATACGGATGCTGTTACGAAAATGTTTTATGTGTAACATCTTTCCGCTCGGTTCCCTGCAATTTGTTTCAGTGATTTCGTGAAAGGGGACGGAAATGTGTAACAGGAAGCGCTCGCTATTTTAATAATTTTATTTACTGTTGTTTGAAAAAAGTGCAGATCATTCATAAAAAATGCAAGTGAGTAATAATGAATAATTAATAATTATTCGAATAAATATTTCATTCTTTAGCTTTATTAAATTTTGAGGTTAATTTCTGTTACTGTTTATTGGAGAAGATTCCGCATTTTTTTTAAATGATGACCTCAAGATCGAAATGAACACGGATCGAAATGTTTCAACAACTAACAGTGGTACTGTTATTGACGGAGTTTTTCGGGGTTTTTTAAATACTTTTAAATCACAAGTATTGAACAAAAATAAAAAATTGTATTACACACAATTTCAATTAAATAGAATACAATTTTCATTAAAAAAATTATTCTCCGTTACCAAAAATTATTTCAAATAATACCTGAATCATTTTTTTCAAGATTTCATTTTAATGTTGCTTATTACCAAGGTGAGATGTCAGATGTTACACATCATAAGCGACTACTGTGAGGCTCGTTCGCTTTTTTTTTAACACTTAAAGTGCCCAATGGAAAATCAAATAAAGTTTTCGTTTTGGTTCAATTTTTTCTTAACAAATTTGTATATCAGATGATATGAAAATTATTATTAAATTCTCAAAACATGATTTTTGTAAAATTTTGGATGAACAGGATGAAAGGAAAGCCTGATCAAATTGTTACAGGAAACTGTCAATAAAATAGTGAAATACTTTTCTTATTTATTTAAATAGTTTTTATTTGTGGGATAAAATTATACACACTTCTATGGCTAATTACTATTAATTTATTTATAGAAACACACACTATATTAAACTTAATTTATATACACACTTTACTTAATATCCACTAATTTATTTACACTCGGTATAATAGTTCAAATTTATTTTTACTACTTGAATATTACACTATTTATCTTAAACAATTCACTATTTCATTCACTCTCCGATTACCTAAAACTTTCTGTGAATTAGCTTTGTACTGTACCGTTAACTAACTTTTTACTAACTTTGTTTACTAACTCAAAAACTCGCGTATATACAGGGTGTTTCCTAAGTAATGTAAAATATTGTAGTGGGCGCTTCGTCACTCCATTTTAAGACGAAAAGTTCTTATAAACATGTGTGATAAGTCTTGTCGTTAATGAGATACAGGGTGTTGAATTGTTTGTAATAAATGAGCTCTGACTGTAAGTCAAAAACTCGCATATATATAGTCTTTATCAATTCTCGAAAATTCTTCAATTTCCACGCTCGTCATATGCGTCATATCAATGTTCTAGAATGCGCATTCGCCAAACTTTTTAGTTGATTGACAGGGCCGGCTTTGAGTTGGTAACAATAGTACACAAATCTAGGATAAAAGTTTCTCTTCTGTATCGAGATATAACAAAAAAGAAACTCTTTCCACCTGGTACGTAATCTACTATTTCTTATTTAGATATTCATAAATTTAAGGTATTACTCGTTATAAAGTTTTATTTGTGATATTTCAGGAAATGAACCCCAAAAAAAACTCCAGAAGAAAAAGAAAAAACCTTTATCGCAAGTAGTACCACAAAGAAGAGACTGGACAATGGAAGAAGCCAAAAAAGCTTTGGATGTGGAAAGAGATTCCAACAAGAGATCTAAAAGACAAGGATTAATAATTAAATTCCCAGATTTAGAATTAAACAGGGATATTGTTTCTAATTTCCATACTAGCATTGATTCCGTACATTTTCAACAACCATCAACTGCCAGATATTGCTTCGTCACATTAACAGTAAGATTATGTTATCATCTGTATATATATAATTCTTCTGTGCGAGTGTATGTAATGCAACTATTCCTAAACAATTGGTCCCGGTAGAAGGCGCTGCAATAGGATTCATACTAAACTCCTAAAATTCTAGAGAAAACTTAAATTATTTTGTAATTAAATTCAGTATTAAGCTTCCCAGCGGATATTTTACGAACTTGAAAATAATTTCTATCATTTTCTCTTGGTCACATTCGTAACAGTAATTAGTTGGTCACTTAAATGGTCATATTAAATATATAATACACATTTTTAGGAATCCTCTGATCCAGAAACAGTTATTAATCAGTTAAATAAAATCCCCTTCGGCCTCGGATACTTATCAGCTGAATTTAAAAAAGATAGAGAAGACGAACAGAACATCAAGCCATCCGATATCGATCCTCTAACTTTGTATGTTGGAAATTTGGCACAAGAAATCACAAAAGATGATATGGAGAAAAAATATCCCAGACGGAAACGAATAGATATAGGTTATGCCAAAAAGATGAAGTATACAAGGTATGCTTTTGTGTCGTTCCATACGGTGGATGACGCCATAGAAGCGTTTCAAAATACTCATTCATCACAGATGTATTCCAAAAGTCTTATTGTAAGGTAAATATTAATTTTGTGTGATGTTAAATATTTAACAAGTTCCATGTCCCATGAACCATATTTATATGCATAGAGGCTAGATAAGTCCTGACCTCGAAATCGTCTATCTTAGCAGTTTTTTTTACCGCGGCGTCGCCACTGCAAATTCAATAGACCATTCCAGAATGACATCACTGACAGGTCTGCCATATTGTGCTGGGGGTCACTTTTACAGGTAAACAACGGATAATAGTTGGACTTTAATTAACAGTTAGTTCTTAAACGAATCTAAAATGCCGACGTTTTGTAGTGTTGATAAGTGGGGGATGAAGGGATAAGATTCGATTTCCGACTGTTTTAACGAAGCGAGGTGGCTATTTAATTGATCTCTCTGATCAACGCCGCGATGCTTGGATTAGTGCTTTAAAACCGGGCCCCCTCAGTGAATCACAACTTTAAACTTAGCGTGTGTGTTCTAAGGTTAGTTGGTGTATATTAGTCAATTTTTGTTCATAAAACACAAACACGCAAGGTTCAACTTCAACTAATCGATTTTTATTTATTTATTTATTAACGGATCCTCCATTTATATAAAAAAGTACAATATCAAACACAATGATTGTTGTCAATTACATCAATAATAAAAAAACTTATATGATATATAAAACAATATGTGCAGTATGAGTGTGAAGTATGTAAAAAAAAGTAAGTGAACTAGCAAAAAGACCAAAGCAGGTCTACGCAACATTAAGGATACTACTGCTTATTTGTTTCTTAAAAACATTCAGTGATGTAGCAAAAAGATCAATTTCTGAGCTCGTGCTATTTAAAAGGCTTGTAGATATAGGACTGTAGTAAGCGTAATTTGTATTATGGAAAAAAAACATAAACAAAGTTTTCTATTTCTAGTGTTGTATACATTACTGTTAAAATAAATCAAGGCAAGTAACTTTGGGCAGTCGACTGCATTATGTAATAACTATACATACATATTAAGAGTGTACAAAGTATCTTCATATTTAAACTGTCTATATGTGCTTGCTTGAATGCAATGTACTTCGCAAACTTGATCTGGACACTTTCAATGTGAGAAATGTCAGAGTTATAAAATGGTGACCATATGATAGAAGCATAATCAAGTTTTGATAGTACCAGAGAGCAGTATAATATCTTCACGGTTTGATGTGAAAAATTTCTACTAATCCTCATAAAGAGGCCCAGTGTCTTATTTGCGGAAGTACGTATTTCTTGCATATGTTTTTTGAATGTTAGGTTCGGTTGCCTTCCAGCACAATATGACCGACCTGTCAAAGACTTGTGTTCTGGAATGGTCTATAATATCTAACCCTCTAACCTTAGTTTTCATAAATGTCAAATTGTAAATATTACTTATGATAATGAATAATAAAAACTCAAAGTAAGAACTAGGAGGATTGAAATTGTTAAAATTAAAAATGGACAGGGTGTGCATTGTTAAAAATGATTGCAATAGTGGTTGGTAGTGCCGCTGATTTAAAACGAAGACGTTAATTGAATTTTAGAAAACTAGAGTGTTTTCAGTTACCAAAAGTAATTAAAAATATTCGAAGAAAAATAAAATTCTGAAATTCCATGCCAAAGAGAAATGTTTTTGGCAAGACATATCATATTTCACCACCAAAAGATCACAATTTTTCGATGGCAGACGAAGGCAAAAACGGATTTCTTATTCACAAAATTTTTCATTTCTGTTTCCTAACCTCACATACTGTCAAATGAGCTAGTAACCAATAAAACATCATGAACTCAAAGTGTGTGCAAGGCTTATGATTGTTTGTTACTGATCTGCAGTCAGATGTTTTTGGTATTGGGAGTACGGGGAAAGAAAATGTCAATTAATTTTTTTAAACTAATGCTATGTGTATGCTCTGGCCCCATACTTTTAGTACGGTTTCGCAAGACGAAAACGTCAAGTGCCCATACTAGGTATACCATAGTATATGTGTATGAGGTATACCAAAAAAAAACGTCTAGGTATAGTCTCCATGCATATATGGTTCACAAAACGCAACTGTCCGTATATCACAAAAATATGGGATGTGTCATTTCTGTGTTTTATTTTCATAGAAACCTGTCAGTATGATCTTGTGTTAAAAAAATATACAGAGGCGCATGGAAAATATCTTTATTTAGAACTAAAAAGTAATAGATATTGGCAGTTTTTAGGCTTATGTTTTGCCTCAATACACACGAGACAATACGTTTATTTTCATGAACAACTTCATCCTTCAATTGTATTTAGCGCTGTGTCACACGATCAAATTAGCTTCAGTTTGGCTGTCAACTAGTTTGATCAAACTGTAAAATGACGTCATAAATTTGATGGTGAAAAGGTAGACTGTCACACGGTCAAATTAGCTTCAGTTTGGTAGTCAACTAGTGTGATCGAACTGTAAAATGAAGTCATCAGTTTGAAATTCGGTCAAACTGAGGGGTCAAAGTACAACAAACTAGTTTGATGGATTTACGAGCGCTCCTAATCTATGGAGGGTAGAAGGAAGGAGCACCATCTTATATGGGAGATAAGTTGAAAAAGTGTCCAGCTGTAAACAGCAAATTATAATTCGAAGATTCGCCGAAATGGCGCTCGTGTAGCTAATGGAAATGATGTGAATTTAGCATGTGAATGTGAATTTAGAATTATATTTCATATCTACGTTTGTCTATGATATAATAATTTAAAAATACGCGCTGTAATAAACCTGAAGTATTTCTTTCCTTTTTTAATTCTGTATCTTACTCTGATAATTCATGGCGCTGTTTTTAAAATCTTTCCACTTGCTACTATGGCGCCACCTTAATTTGCTCCTTTTCGATGGACACTTTTTAATACATTCAGATGGTGCTCCTTCCTTCTACCCTCCATATCCTAATCGTATAAAACCAGATTGATGAAACTAGCGTTTTTATTGGTCACTGCAAATCCCCTCTAGAAAATGCATCCAAATAAACAATTACTATTGGAAATTCAGTTCAAAACACAGATAAGGGATAAAGAAATCAACAAATGATTCGAACCTAACCTAAATGTTATTCTTCTTTATTGGGTAATATCCCAGAGGATAATTTGACCAGAATACACAGGGAAGGTATTCTTGTCTTGCTCTAACCTAACCTAAATGTTATTCTTCTTTATTGGGTAATATCCCAGAGCAAAGAATACCCAACTAACAAGAAGCGAAACTTCGGATAAAAACGAGTTCACAGACGCCATGTTTTAAATTAGTCATCATGTGTCATGCGATCACATTTAGGTCTCTTGCTTATGGTCTTTACAGACCCAAATTAGAATGGAGTTTGCATGTAGGTTGAAATTATTGTCTTAAATGATCTATTTCACGTCTACAATGTCACGAAAAGTGCAGAAATAGTTACTGATGGAAAAATATATCTATATTAATACATTTGATAAAACACACTTTATGCTGAAATACTTTTTCTCAGTGTGATTCGAGTAAGCTGTAAGCATTTATTATGGTTCTCAGTGTATGCCAAAGTTAACTGTCACCTTCAAGGTTATTTATTTTTGCCCCTCAAACATCAAAGGATTTTCGCCGGGCTTCACTTCTTGTTGTTGTGTATTCTTTGTCCCAGAGGATAATTTGACCAGAATACACAGGGAAGGTATTCTTGTCTTGCTCTAGGCAATTGAATATCTCCAACTCCAAATAGTGTCACTCGAACTAAAACTTAACTATTAAATCGACTTTCTAAGACAAAACTTCTTCTCGTGCGAGAGGATTAGTAGGGTTTCGACTAGCCTAAATGTTGCTGCATTCGCATATAATTTTGGGTTTTCTGGGGCAAGTTCATATTTGATCAAATTTATAATGTTATTAGCTCCACTAGCAACATTGGTTAGTTGGTTTCTTTTTTTGATCCATCCTCTAGACCATATCCTCTTCTGTTTTTTTAGCTTCTTGTTTAGCTTTAATAATTTTTTGGTATAAAATTATGTCTAAGGCTGCTATTGATGATGAAAACACAACTTTCTCTCTACCTTCCAGTTTCATTGCATTAATAAATCAAACAAACTCGAAAATCAATAAATTTTTAACCTCAAAATTACAATGACAGTCAAACTGGTGAAAATAGAGTCGGGCATCAAATTCGCAATGACGTCACTAGTTTGATGATTTGATCAAACTCAGTTTGCTGCTAATTTGACCGTGTTACAGAGCGCTTACCTTTTTGGTCGCATTCTCACGAGTTTGATCTTCTTGCCATAGGCAACCAGACTAACGTTTTTTTACTATTTTCTTACTTGGTCATGAAGATGTGACATAAAGTTTTATATGGGGACATGGAACTTGTTGTTATTATTACTTGAAATTTCTTCACTCAATACTTTCTTCTAGATTTAGACGACTCCATGGAACCGTGGGAATGCCTGGTGAGCCAAAACAAGTAACTCAACGATTTGAAGCTGAAAATAGTTTTAATAGTCTAGAAAATTGTAGTTTTACCAGCGAAAATGATAAAGAAATCAATCAGTGGGATATAGACATATCTCATTGGGATAGTTACAACCAAGACACGAAATGTAAAAGGTTTGACAATTTACTTATTATAAGCTTACTGTTCTAATTTTACTTTTAAACGCACGCCGCTGCTCGGTATGTCTCTGTTGCTCATGTTCTTCTCTGATCCCGTGATTGACGGCGGACAGTTTGCGACCCGTCAATTGCCCGCTCTAGTTCTGCCAACAACAATACAAACACCCTATAGATTCTACAACATAATCGAAGGAAGACAAGAAGATTTATAGTAAAATTAATACCTATTTAGAGGTACCAGCCGTTTTAGTAACTTAACGTATGCGGCTTCTTGAACCATCTGAACCCGCATGAAAAAAATTAGGTTATGACCTTTGTCATGTCAAATGCTTGACATATTTCTTATTGCATTGGCGTAGTGACTTGAAATTTCATATTATCAGTGGCGGTTTGTAATAATACAAATTAATTTTATGAAATTCATAAAATTCTAAAGATGTTGACATAATAAAAGAATATAAAAGAAGCGCACTAATTTTAAAAACATTGTTTTATTAACTAGATACATAGTTTTCTTAAAAAAATATGGCAATTCAGAGTTCGATTAAGTACAAATTCTAGATTTTAAAAAAATGACAACGTGATCTTCAAGGCAAAGTTTAATTAGTTTCTAAATCAGAATAACTTTCGGAAAGTGATAGTTCATCATCGGATTCATTGGATACAGAGATCACCATAGGTTCGATGTTTAGTAGGTCCAGTTTGTTTTCTACTTCCCATGCTTCAGAAATAATTTTTTCTGTATGATTTATGTAATTCTGCCAGTGTTGCTCCGGTACATTTTTTACAACGTCATTCCATACTTTTAAGACTTCAGTAGGTGACCTTGCAGCTTTCGTAATAGCTTGGTCATAATGCCTTTTAGTTTCTGACCATACCATTTCGATGGCATTAAAATTGCAATGACAGGGTGGTAGCCTGATAACACAATGACCATGCTCGGCAGCGTATTTGTCTAAATGATAATTTTTTTCTGACAAAACTTGCTTTTCAATTATATTCCAAACAGCATCCTTTAAAATGTGATCTGGAAAAGGAATATTCTTTTTTTTGAGCCATTCTAACATGCGTGTTTTACTCCAACTTTTTCTTGGGATTTCTTCATCCAGGCGACTGTGATACGTTGCGTTATCCATTATAATTAACGATGGTTCTTCCAAGTTTACAATTAGTTGCTGTTTAAACCAATTTTCAAAATTTTCGGTGTTCATGTTATCATGGTAATCGCCTGTTTTTTTATTGCATTTAAAAATAAGCGATGCATTTGCCACAAAACCTTTTTTATTACCGGCATGAACAATTACATATCGTGTCCCACTTCCAGTTATTTTTAAATCACTGTGTTTAGTACCATCTTGCCACATTCTTCTGTCCCCGCTTTTACTAAAAACCCATGTCTCATCCAGAAAAACAGGTGTAAAGAGCTTTTCGCTTTTAGCAGCATGGTATTTGTTCAAAAATAATATTCTTTTTAATCTGACTGCAGGCATTTCCAATAAATGTTTTCTTCCATCCTGTTTTTTGAAATGAAAACCCATTTTTTTAATTCCCAAATATAACGAACCTTTGGAAATCTTAGTTTCTGGAGACTCTTCGATAAATTGCCGTAAAATAGTTTCTACTGTGATTTTATCCTTTCGCGCATACATTTTATAAATTACTTCCCTCAAACAATGCAGGGTATTTTTTGTAATTCGGGTTTTGCTCCGGGAAACGCTTGCAGACATATTTCTTCTAAATTCGAAATCTGTAGCTCTGTTTGGTTTTTCAAGATTATATAATGTGCTTTCTGGAACTTTTAGTGCTTCGGACGCTTTTTGAATTGCCTTAAATCGAGATCCTAAATCGTTTTGGAAATAGTTCACTACATTAAGCATAAGTTTTTTGGATTCATCAGAATATCGCATTTTTATATCTTATTTTGCGTTATGACATTAACATGAAATCAAAATTTGACGTAACTTCAAAAACGTGACATCTAATAAATTAGTTACGACGTTCATTTTTGTTGGTAATTTTTTGTTTCAACCGATTTATTAATAATAAATAAGGATGGTCTTATTCTAAATGGGTATAAAATTTACTATACAAGCGGAGTAACTCAATGCTCAGGCCAGCATTGATTACTTTCACTTACATCTGTCAATTTTAAGAAAAAGTTATCTGGTTTTTGATTTGCAGTTCCATCACAGAAGAGCAGAGTGTAAAGTTACATTTGTTAATAATTTGCGACGGACACGAGTCTTCAATGAATATAAATGATTTTATTGGTTTTTATAGGTTAGATACTCCTACATCAGAAGACGAAGAATGTGAAGAAATGGAAACCAAACCACCTCTATTGACAAAGTTTAAACCGGGATCACTAGAAGTGGCATTTTCTCTCCACAAGCCAAGAATGATTAAAGGAGAGAAAAATATTGACGAGTACGAGGTAGGTATTTGATAATTTTAACTTTAAACTTTAACTATAATGACCAGTTACGATCAAAAACCACGACACCTGTCACCGCTTAACCGACATCTGTCACCGTCGGGCTGAAGTGAGCGAGGTTAGGTAGAATTGTTGGTTATGGGATGGTCGTATGATAGGGAATTCATTAATTTGTGAACATTTTCATTTAGTATACTCATTATATATAAGCTCATGATCAACCATCCTCACTGGATCCCCTAGAAACAAAATAAAAATTGTCGAACCACACTTAATCGATGAGAAACTAAGTCTGGGAATAAACGATTTACTTTTCCACAAACTACCCAACCGTGAAACATAATTCTTCAATCAAAGTTGGGATCTTTTAGTATTTTTAAAAAAAGTTTGACTAATATTCACAGAAAATGCCAAAACTTCCATAACCCCCAAAACGTTAGTTACTTTCCGGCAACGTCGCGCATTGTTAATTCATTCATCCGAATGAACATGGACGAATATTATGCGTAAAGTTGTAAGCGATTTTCCCAGTGTGGTTATCTTGCCATGAGATACATTTATTATGGGTATTTTGTGTCCAAGTTCAAATTTTGACCCCATGATTTATTAGGTAATATTAATAAGTGACAAATGGGATATTAACATAAAAAATGTATACAAAAATTGACTCAAACTATGCAACTTATAATGCGGATACGTCACTAGTTTAAATGTGAAGTTGTCGGTAGTCTTCCTTAGCTGTTCCATGTTTCAGCGCCTTCTTCCTTTTCTTTCATTGGGATGTTTGAGCTTCTTCAGGACAAAAATGTTGACATCTGACATATATCACACTGTTGTTTAATTTAAATTTAAAGCATTTTATTAATAAAAGGTATAAAGCTTAAGCTCGAACTAATCAAAATTTAAACCAAGATAAAACCACATGCGAATGCAAATAACTCGCTGCCACTCTAACCTAAACTTCTTCTTTTCTTCTTCAACTTGGGTAACTACCCTCTCTTATGATATTGTTCCATGTCAAAATATGTGACTAACTTCAACTTATACTAGCGATGTCTAAATCTATAAGGGGGATTTTAAGAAATTTTGAAAATAGAATTTTCTAAATGGGGATAAAAACAAAACACTATCAAATTTGATAAAATGTGCGACGTAATTTAATCCCTTAGAATTAACGATCTGCTAATCATTAACAAGAATCTATTATTAAAAAACATTCTGAAACATTTTTTTCATTGGATAGGGTCATGTGAAATGAAAATTGCAAAATTTTTCACATTTTATAAAAATTTTTGCCATAATTCTGTTCAAATATAGACAAAATGTGATTGGATTAGCCTCGGATCTCAACGCATTTTTTTTTTCAGGATAATCAGTATGACTATTACAATTTTGATGGAGATTATATTGTAAATGAAGATGATGGTAATACTGATAATATCTCACATCCCCAATCTTCAAAGAATGATTATCTCCAATCTTCAAAGAATGGTTATCCCCAATCTTCAAAGAATCATTATCCACAATCTTCAAAGAATGATTATCCACAATCTTCAAATAATAAATATCCCCAATCGTCAAAGAATGATTTTCCACAATCTTCGAAGAATGATTATCCACAATCTTCGAAGAATGATTATCCACAATCTTCGAAGAATGATTATCCCGAATCTTCAAAGAATGATTATCAAAAATACATTCAAAAAAATGTACCTGATGGACCTGGCCTGGAAACAGTTTTAGCCACTATTAAAAAAGAAAAGTGTAATAACTCTACCATAACATCAGTAGACACTTACGATTCTTTAAGGAAAATTGAGCAAGGAATGAAACCTGGCAATAAACCAATTTCTTCAAGTAATAAACCACGACAGTATGTTAAAATCAAACAAGAAAAACAAAATGATGAAATAGAAAATAAACAAGAAGTTGATTTAAATGGGTTAATACCAGAAAAAAACAATATGTGCCATCAAGTTGTTGACAGTACATCTTCCAATAATCGAAACGCGAATGATACGCAGCTCACAAAAGATTGTTCGACTAATAATGATGGTTTGTCTGAAAATACTGCGGAAGATGAAACAAATGATGGTTTATTTAATTGGATGAACATGGATTATACGTCTACAGTTATCAAAACTGAAGCTATTGATAGTGATCAAAGGTAGAACTGAATGTATGATGGAAATTTCAGTTCACCTTATTTTATTAACTTATTGTGCTAATTGTTTTTTATTCTATTTTTATTTTTTTTCTGACAAGATGAAATAAGAACAATTTAATTTGATTAACTCTTCATTATTATCTTTGAACCTATGTTCAAAACTTGTGACTCTTTATCAAACACGTGAAGGTATAATGAAAATTTTTTAATTTATACAGTGCATTAATACGGAATTTTAAGGATATTGACAAAAGTATTAGGAAATGTTTAACTGGAAATAAAGGGCAACAAAAGGGTTTCTTAAATTTGAAAAGGTTTAAATTAATTCACAAAAATCCCTCATGAACTATCTTCTAGGTAAATAAGTTTAATAAGGGAGAATGGTTGATGTATATTTGGAGATTACCTGAATATTTGTTTTTATTGATAAATGGGCTTCGAAAAGATTTAATTTAAAGGATTTAGGTTCTACATGTGAAATTTCAAAATTTGAATCGAATGTGTGTTGGTTTTCTAATAAATGATTTAAATACACTGCGCAACTTATTTAATGCTCAACCAAAAAGTTACCTCAAATATCATGTTATGTATTTTCAACATTTTTAATTTTTTTTCAAATTGTAGGTTTCTCTCTCAGGAATATCAGTCTTAGTTGTTTTGGTAAAACGAATGATTTTGATATTATACCAGGCGCTATAAAAATGTTATGTTTTTCTCCGAAATTTCACAACGTCCTTGCAATAGCTTGTATAGCCCACAAGCTATTGCAAGTTATTGCAATTATAGCCAATTTAAAGCCTCATGTTTCTTCTACATTCTCTTTTTTTATTTAAAACAAAATGAGGCATTGAACCAGTATAATGAGTAATAAATAATGAGCACTTGACAAAAAAAAGATAATAAATTTAATAAAAATCACGTTATTTAAAAATTGGATATTTTATGAAGTAACAGAGATAAACAAATGAATAAAAAAAGAAAATGTAGAAGAAACATGAGGCTTTAAATTGGCGGCTATAATTGCAATAACTTGCAATAGCTTGTATAGTCCACAGGACGTTTTGAAATTTCGGAAAAACCATAACATTTTTATAGCACCTGGTATAATATTAAAATTATTCGTTTTACCAAAACCACTAAGAGAGTGATATTCCTAATAGAAAAACCTACAATTTGAAAAAAAAATCAACAAAAACGAACAAAAAATACATAACATCAAATTTGAGATAACTTATTGGTTGTGCGTTAAATAAGTTGTATAGTGTAGTTAGAATCAGATTTCTTGTTCTGAAATTCTAGTTTTAAAATTTCTAAAAGCTCTACCGATATAAATTTTGTCACAGTTTTCACTATCACATGTTAATTTATAGACTCCTGATTTGTTTAATTGTAATGTCTGTATGTGTTGCTTTGTGAAATATAGAAAAATCATGTTCGTTATTTATATTTGAAATTGTGAGGTCTATAAAGTTTATGGAATTATTTTGTAAAAAGTTCTACGGTAAATTAGTTATTGTTAGGAATTGAGTTACAATAATGACCTATATATAATTAAACAAATAGCAGTCAATAATAACTACGATCCAAATTTAAATGACAATATCATAAATAAAAAGATATTAAAACAGACTTAAGAACAAGTATTTCCTTCTGATAAAAATAATCAATTTAAATGTGTGACATACTTTGTGGAATACGATACCTAAAATTTAAAAATCATTTTTGGAAACTTTAGACATGAATAGACTCCTGATTTGTTTAATTTTGAAGATTCAGATTTGTTATTTATAATGAGTTTGAATATATTGTAATCTGTTTTTAAGCAAATATATTACAATATATCCAAACTCATTAAAAATAACAAATCTAAATCTTTAATTTGATCTCTACCGTTCAACCTGTGTGCAACTCTTTTTTAAAATGATTTGACATATTTATATGAAGGTGTATCCCTTCCTAAGTCGAATGTACCCGGCAGTATAAAAATCGTGACGGGGTGGGGGGAGCATTTTTGTATAAAAAAATTTAAAAAAAAACAATTTATTCTCCAAGACGAATTCTACCAACTGGTTAAGCGGATCCTCTAGCATCAACGGAAACTAACAAAAAAAAGTTTCTTTTCAAAAATTACATTAGTTTAAATGGACAATAAATTATATTTCTGTGATTTGTGGCTAAACGGTAACAGTAGCTTTTGAAATACACTTTTCAATTGTTATTCATCGCCATTCCGGCGAAACAAGAACTCCAATCAAATAATACCCTGAAACAAAGAAAATAGCCCTTTCTTTTTTGCTTCTAATGATTTTTTGTTTGCTAAAATTGGCTGGACAATAAGCGAGAAACTTAATTTTAATTAGGAGGATGTCACTAAAAGAAGCGGCGCACTCAATGCAATCTGTACCCTCAAACGCACCCCGCGCTACCCGTTATTTCCTAAATGTATGCAACTAATACTCTTTTTAGATATTCTAATCGTGATTTTTAGTTATTTACTGTTTGTTTTTATTTAGAAAGAGAGTGTTATTTTATCTTTTAAGTGTGACACTTGGGGAATGAATTTTTTTTTAATAAAAATGCTCTCCCCACCCTTCCCCCCGTCACGATTTTTATACTGCCGGGTACATTCGACTTAGGAAGGGATACACTATCATATAAATATGTCAAATCATTTTAAAAAAGAGTTGCACACGGAATTAGTTTCTAGACGACTTTTCAATCATTGAGCACTATACTAAAATCAGGAGTCTATAAATTAACATGTGGTAGTGAAAACTGTGACAAAATTTATATCGGTAGAACCTTTAGAAATTTTAAAAGTAGAATTTCAGAACACAAATGTAGGCTATTACAACAAAAAATCTGATTCTAACTATTTAAATCATTTATTGGAAAACCAACACTCTTTCGATTTCAAATTTAAGAACCCCTTTTGTTGCACTTTATTTCCAGTTAAACATTTTCTAATACTTTTGTCAATATCGTTAAAATTCCGTATTAATGCACTGTATAAATTAAAAAATGTTCATTATACCTTCACCTGTTTGATAAAGCTACTGTGTTTGCGAAACGCGTCACAAGTTTTGAACATAGGTTTAAAAATAATAATGAAGAGTTAAGAAAATTAAATTGTTTATTTCATCTTGTCAGAATGGATCTTTATAATGTAAAAGTCTTATCTTTTCGATTCTTTTTTTCTCATTAATTTAAAAAACTTTATACTTTTATTTTAGAATCGTTGTAATATAAATTTATTTATATTCAGATAAAATGTATTTTTATTTATACCAAAAGTCGCTAAATTTAACTTTTACACTATACAGATTTCGAAAAAGTTTAATAGGTCATACGATTTACACAAGTACAACAAGGATAACATGAACAACACTACTTGAAAGAGAGAGACAAGAATTGTTCTCTGTGTGAAACTGCCTTATTACTTTTAACCGTTGTGTTTTGGTAGAGGGGACTGATCTGTGTCACACAGGACAATTCTTCTGTCTCTCTTTCAAGTAGTGTTGTTCATATTATCCTTGTCGTACTTGTGTAAATCGTATGACCTATTCAACTTTTTAGCAATCTGTATACAAACATGGAGTCTTAATGTATGTTTGGTTGCCTAAGTCGTTCATTACAGAGGTCAAAACAGACGGCCACAGAAATAAATGTAGGGTTAGACAAAGCATAGCAGTCTGAAGATAGGTGCAGATAAAGATCTAGTTATATGCTGTTATGTAGTCAACTTTTTTTATAATCTTGATACATATAAAATTTTCTCATTTGATTTTATAATAAAATTGTTCATGGCTACTGATCTTATTATCAAATCTATGCATATCATGCAAATAGAAATTACTTGAATTATAGCTCAATAAATTCCTAGAATTAGATCATGGCGTCCAATATAAAAAAGAAGATG
Organism: Lochmaea crataegi; assembly: GCA_947563755.1. NCBI lineage: Eukaryota > Metazoa > Arthropoda > Insecta > Coleoptera > Chrysomelidae > Lochmaea > Lochmaea crataegi. The sequence continues at coordinate 14,591,733 of OX387430.1, forward strand.
AGGTGAATACTTTGAAAGTTTGAGATTCTTTACCTAATATTATGTGTTGAATTCATTTATAATATGATTTTTACTAATAGTTGTAAACATTTGCTGCAAAGAATAGTTGTTTTACATTCGAACCGTTATCATCATGGCTATATTATACTGTAAGTACAAAAAATCATAACTAAACCATTTTCATAACCTTTATATTAGTGTTCCAGAAATTGGAGAAGATGCTGCAGATAAAAATGTAGTTCCAAAAAGTTATCAAAATTTGCCTGAATTCAATAATTTCACAATCGAAAACTGTAGAGCAGCGATTTCTAAACAAAGCTTAGAATTTGAAGCAGGAATTAGGAGTCTAGAAAATGATTTGACTCAAAACCCAAGTAAAGATATATTTCAACAAGTATTCAAACCTTTGGAGGCTTTAGGCGGATGCTTAGATACAACATGGGGTCTATCAAAAACATTATACTTGGGAAATAGCTCATTAATGCCTACTTCAAGTTATATGGCTATACATGAACGCGCTAGAAAAGCCAGGGCTTCGAAATATAATAGTGCAGTTATATATAATGCTGTGAAAGAAGCATTGAGTATAAATACTGAAAGAACTAATGAAGAATCAAGAATACTACAAAAATTTGCTACTGAGGGTCTATTAAATGGTTTAGAGCTTGATTCCAGTAAAAAAGTTCTTTTAGTTGAGTATCTTAATAAATTAACCAAAGAAAAAACTTTATTTAAACAGAAAACAGAAGTGTCCACTAAGAGATTTTTTCAAACTATAACTGATCCATCAATTGTAAAAGATTTTCCAAAACATACTTTAAAATTACTCTCCATTGATCCCAACGCTCCTGAAAATGGGCCATGGAAATTGACACTTCAGCCATACAGCTATATTCCTGTAATGGAATATTGTTCGGATAGAGATGTAAGATGGAACTTATGGCAAGCATTGGTAAACAGGGGAACTAAAATGGGAGATAGTGAATTGAACACAAGCTTACACATAGAAGAAATTCGTAGTATTAGAAGAGATTTAGCAAATTTATTGGACTTCAAAACATTTGCAGATATGTCTATGCAAACCAAAATGGTAGCAAATATTTCAGAGATCCAAAGTGTATTATCAACTTTGCTAGAAACTGCAAAACCTTATCAAGATTTGGAAGTGCAGCAGTTACAAGAATTTGCTGTACAAAATGGACATCCAGACACTTGCCTTGAATTATGGGATGTTCCATACTGGAAAAAAAAGCAACAGCAGTCTTTGTATAAATATAGTGAAAATGATTATAAACAATATTTCCCATTAAAACATGTTTTGGATGGATTATTTAAGCTATGCCGAAGGCTGTTTGGTATTCAAATCAAAGAAAGAAAGGATGTGACAGGATGGCACAAAGATGTAAAATTCTATGATATATTTGAGGCACACAGCAGTGCTCCTGTTGCTGGTTTCTACTTTGATCCTTATGCAAGGGGACAACAAAAATTAAAAATAGAAAACAGTGGTTGGATGGTAGCAATACAAAATAAAAGTCAAATTACTAATACAATACCTTTAGCATCTTTAATATTCAACTTTGACCCACCAGTTGGAATCAGTGACTCATATTTGAATTTCAAAGAAGTGAAGTCTTTATTTACCAAATTTGGTAATAGCTTACAACACTTACTGACATGTACAAATTACTCTGAAGTTGCGGGACTATCAAATGTTGAATGGGATGCCGTAGATGTATGTGGCTATGTTCTAAGTCACTGGTTATATAACCAAAATTTAATAAACAGTTTAACTTGTCATACTGAAACAGGAGAAAAGTTACCAGAGGAAATGTTTAAAGCACTAGTTAATTCTGAACAGCATATGTCAAGCGTGGAGTTATGCCAAGATTTATATTTGGCCTCTTTAGACCTAGAACTGCATTCTTCTAAGGAATTTTGGTTAGATATTGTTAAAGTGTTATGGCCTCAATATAGAAGTTTCAAACTTCACAAGTTAGATGTTCATCCATGCTCTTTCACTCAAATATTTAGTGAAGAATGGGGAGCAGCATATTATTGTCAAATTTGGTCCAAAATGTTAGCAGCAGATATATTTAGTGCATTTGATGAAGTTAAAGACAATGAAATGAAGACTGTAGATATGGGCAATAGATTTCGCAATTTGTTTTTAGCTTTAGGAGGAAGTGTCCATCCCAGTCAAATTTTTAGAGAATTTCGTGGACGGGATCCTTCGCCAAAAGCTTTGTTGAGTAGTTTAGGTTTACAAAAATAAAGGTTGTAAATATATTAGCTTATTATTTATCAATAATTTCAAGTAGTAAGAAAGTTATAATTAATTTATGTACCTTAATATTTTATAATTGTATAGTCTATTCTATAAAGTTGAATACCAATCTGATTTATCAATTTGTTGAGACTGAAAGTATTAAGTGCTTTGCAATTTAACCTGCAGTGGATAGAATGTATAACAGCATATTGATTTCATTCATTCATTTGGGTTGTACTCAACAGCCCAGGCACTTGAACTGAATCTTTGTACCATTTCCCATGTTATCTACTTCCATTCCAGAAGTTTCATGACTTCTATATAAGCCATTAGCACATTGATATTCTAATAGTGTAAGATCTATTCCGATAGGTCTGAATTTTAAAATGTTTGACATTTCTTTGGTTAATATAAAGCAAGGGAAATAATCATCAATAATAACAATCACAATGTTAATTGCTGAATTGGTTAAATCAATTGTAAGTACCTGAATTGAATCTTATTCATTTCATCTTCAATTCTAGGCTAGTACTGGCAATTTTGCACATTTTCCTCTCCTATATTCAAAAACCCAATAAAATAAAACACACTATCAAAACTATAATAACAAAACAATATTTATTTTTTACTATTTTCTATTTCGTACGTTTCGAACATTTTTCGAATTAAAATACATTTAGTCATGTGACACAAACAATATTCTGGATGTTCCATTTCCAAAGGATCTAACATTGTAACTTCTATATTATATGTTCGATTGTTTTCAGTAGACCTGTTAAGAACTAAATTATAAGCCATTGGACTTCCCTCTTCGACTTCTATGCTTAACGGTAAAACTATAATAGTTTGTTTCCAATGAGTTAACGGTTCTCCGGGCTCAGTTGAAAGTACTACTGGTTCTGTAGTTTTAGATGGGAATGTACAAGAGAACCAAAGACATATTCCTACAAAAAATTAAATATAGTTATTAGACTGGCAAGTGCAATATTTCCAAAAAATGTAGCAAATCCTACTACACTAAATCAATTAATGCATTCTTACCTTCATATTTTTCCTTTTTTCTTGCTACGGCTATGTGCTGTGATTCAATGTGTTTGACTTCTTCTAATGTTACATCTTGTAAGTGTATCCATAAAACACTATCCGATTCGGAGAGTACATACTCTGGGTCTAATGATTCACATATTGGTTTCTGATGTGCCTGTTGTCGTAATTTTGAACCTAAAGAGGACATTTTAACTCCATTAACGTTATCCCAGAAAGAGTACATAGAAGGCACACTAAAAATGATAAAATAATATATTTTAAGAAACTATACAAAACAATATCAAGCAACCATCACTTGAAAAAAACATACTACTTACCTGCAAGGTGTAACATACAATGTTGCAGATTCTGGAAACATAAGACCACCAGGTTTTAAATATCTATCTCTAGCTATAATAACTGAATCTAACATAGATTCATGTAATAAATAAAAACCCATCCATTCCGAAACTATGATATCAACTTTTTTGGGAAGCACTGTATCTTCAATTCTTGAATGTATAACCTAAAATTTTACAGGATTTTTAATTATGTCTTAATTTAATCTTATCAAATATTAACAGCATCTAGTTGAAATTGATAATTATGGAAATATTCCACATAGTAAGGGCTGAAACAATTAATTTGTTATTATACTGTTAATGAACAATTTGTATTTAAATTGTTATTTAATCTACTCATCGTACCTTAATAGTATTTTCGAATTTGTTTTCCTTCACAATGTTCTCGGCAATTTTATAAATTTCACTTGCTTCAACAGCATAAACAGTTTTTGCACCAGCCTGGGCACAAAATACTGACAAAATACCTGTTCCCGCTCCTACATCAAGAACTACTTTACCCATAAATTCATGTTTGTTTTTTAAAATTGCTTCTTGATATGCAGAATTTCGGGCAGAGTCTTCTAGCATCAATTGATGAACCTAAAAAATTGTATATTAGCGTAATCAATATAGTTACATGTACATGGTGGCATGAATATTACCAATAAAATCTTGTAAATAAATAAATCGGTTCAGCCAAATAAGATTCAGGCCATCTTAATGGTGTTTAAAATCTGGAATATGTTTAAGGGATATTCAAAAACAAGAGGAAATTTTTGTTTTCACTCTACAGTTAGGGTAACCCAGTCCTGTTAAGCGGCCAGGTAACTCTACTGGAATCAGTAGTTGATTGCCAATTACACTTATCAAGATATTTATGCTAAATATTTGCTGGTGCTTAATGTCTTATGGCGTAAGAATTGTCACCAATGTATATTACGCTGGCATTTGGGGTATTATTATTCGTTTCTCACAATGACTAATATTGGGCTTCAGCTCTTTAAAACATTACTCAAAAATACTTATGTAAATTTTTCAATATATTTTGTGGAAATTTTTGAATCGAGATTTGTATGTACCTTTAAATCCTCATAACTTTCAAAATAATCACTACTCTCCATATTTTTTAAATTAAAAGTTCATTAATAACAAATTATTTATTTGGAGTTCGAGTAATCATAACCTCAATTTATCTATCCAGCACTGTAGTGTCCACAGAACACGAGTGAGAGACTAGCCCAGAGATAAGGACTAGCCAAAGAGAATACACCAACTAAGCTGGTGTATTCTGTGGTCTCGCTCATAGAAAACAGCTTCTTCAATGATTTTCCTTGCCCTTCTCGATAAATTAGGCAAATTGATCATGAAATGCGCATGCGTGCACGAGGGCTACAAAATTAAACTGTCCGGTTAGACGCAAGTATTTCGATAACCAAAGAATACACCAACTATTCTTTGCTATAATCCGTATATGTGTTATCTATGGCTATAACTAACCCAACCATAGAAAAAACATTCGAGCAGCAAAGATAAAGTGAAAGGTAAAAGTAGGGTTGGCGATTATTTCCAAAAAAGATCGATTTTTAAATCGACTCGAATCGTAACCTGATGAATCGATTCATAAAAAATCGAGGTCTAAAAGATCGATTTCTAAAAAAACGATTTTTTCCAAGTTTGTATTTACAATGTAAATATAAATCCATTTTATGAAGAATAAGAAAGATACCATGATAAACAATCTCTGGGATCTCTTATCAGTAAAATCAGGGATTTTTTAGTTCAGGGAATTCGATAATAACAATTATTTTTATTACCATATCAAAGAATCAGATCAGATATAAAAGAAGACATTTATTTTCTAAATGTATTTTTTTATTAAAAAGTTAAGAAAATAGATAATATAGCTTATAGTTCCCAAAACCAAACCAGAAAAAATCGAATGTCGATTTTAAAGGGTGAAATATCGATCCTCTGAATCGATTCAGTACAACATATCGATTTAAAAAATCGATATATTTGGCCCGAAGAATCGATTCTTCGATTAATCGATTTCAGATCGCCATCCCTAGGTAAAAGTAAAAACTTAAAAATTATATTAAAGATAACTGAAAAACACGTTTTTATAGATTGAAAGAAGTAAAAAATAATTGGTAATTTATTACAAAAAGTGTAGGTATATAACAAAGCATCCCAGTCCCAAGTATGATGTTTTCTTGAATTTTTTCTTCATAAAATCATGTAGCTATCTAAAAATTAGTTTTTGTTTCAGAATTATGCGATTTTCTTCAGCTCGAAAATTGAAATCCCTTTTGTGGGTAGCTGTAGGCGGATATGTCAGTTTAGCTGGTATAAGTTACTATCGAGGTGAAGAATCATTTTATAAAAAAATTATGATGCCTTTAGTTCATTTACTGGATCCAGAGCAAGCCCATAATATTGCTGTTTCCATAAACAAATACCGATTACTACCTAAATCAAGATACAGAGATCCCCCCTCATTGAAGGTCCATATTTTTGGAAGAGAATTTTCTAATCCAATTGGTATAGCAGCAGGATATGATAAGGATGCCAAAGCTGTTTTGGGACTTAAAGATATTGGATTTGGTTTTGTAGAAATAGGCTCAGTAACTCCAAATCCCCAACTTGGTAATGCAAAACCCAGAGTATTTAGGTTAACACAAGATGCAGCTGTCATTAATAGATATGGTTTTAACAGTGAAGGTCACGATGAAGTATTAAAAAGAATACAAGATATAAGAAGTAGCAATGAAGAAGTAATACTTGGTGTGAACTTGGGTAAAAATAAAACTTCAGAAAATGATGTTGATGATTATGTGAAGGGTATTCTAAAATTTGGACTAGTAGCTGATTATTTGGTAATAAATATTAGTAGTCCAAATACTCCTGGTCTTAGAAGTATGCAAAAAAAAGAAATTCTTACGGCACTTTTAAGTGCTGCTTTAGAGGCTAGAAACAACTTACCAATTGAAACGAAACCACCCTTACTTTTAAAATTGGCACCAGATCTTTCTACATCTGAGAAAAAAGATATAGCAGATGTTCTTAAACAACAATCATGCAGAGTAGATGGGTTAATTGTTAGTAATACCACAATAGAAAGGCCAAATACTTTACAAGCCAAATTTAAAAATGAAATAGGAGGATTGAGTGGGAAACCTTTAAAAGAAAAATCTACTGAAATGATTAAAGAAATGAAAACATTAACACATCTACCTATTATCGGTGTAGGAGGAGTGTCCTCAGGAGAAGACACTTATGAAAAAATAAAAGCAGGTGCCGATTTGGTTCAAATTTACACTGCTATGGTATATGAAGGACCTACCATTGTAACTAGAATTAAACAAGATTTGGCTGAACTACTAGCAAAAGATGGTGTAGAGAATGTTTGTGAAGCTGTAGGAAAAGGTGCACAATTATAAAAGTATCAAATATGTTGAAAATACTAGTTTTAGATATTTTCTCATAAAAATGGCTGGTTTAAATTTATACTGCTATGGTATATAATACTGCAACTGGAATTAAAATAAGATTTGACTGAGCAACTAGCCAAAGATATAATCAACAAAATATTTATGAGGAACTCCAACCTATTTTTTTGGGCTGTGATTGATTGATTAGTACAGTATCACCAGTCAGAGGCTTCAAGTCCTCGACACCTCAACCATTAGGTTTTTTTGAGCTCTTGGTTGTACCATTTATGCGAAGAGTCTAGTGGTCCTTATCAAGATTAACAGTCTTTTCACTAGATCTATCTCGGATCTCCAGTGGGCTGTGACTATATCAATAAAATATATGTATATGAAATATTTTTTTTAACAATTTATTGAAGCTATTAAAAAATATGAATATCTTTATAGCTGAGTACACATGACTAGAAAGTCGAGAAAACAGTGTATTCTGTGTAAAATAATTTAATTTTTAAAAAATTGCAAAGCGCTTTCGGCTGTTAAGCCATCATCAGTGCGATACTCGTCAAGTATGTACAAGAAACCAAATTAAAAAGTCGACAACACATTGATTAAGCAATCATAAAGAATTTAAAATTTACATCAAATTTAAAAATTTAAATTGTTCCCCTGTTTTGGGGTACACTATTGTTAACTTTTAAACATTTTCAAAAGTTAAAGAAACATATTTCTACAAACACGTGTAGCTAGAAACTTTAATTTTTGAAAATGTTTAAAAGTTAACAATAGTGTACCCCAAAACAGGGGAACAATTTAAATTTTTAAATTTGATGTAAATTTTAAATTCTTTATGATTGCTTAATCAATGTGTTGTCGACTTTTTAATTTGGTTTCTTGTACATACTTGACGAGTATCGCACTGATGATGGCTTAACAGCCGAAAGCGCTTTGCAATTTTTTAAAAATTAAATTATTTTACACAGAATACACTGTTTTCTTGACTCATTAAAAAATATTCAGAATAAATAATTCACGGTTTTTGTGAAAATTTTGTATGCAGTATACAGTTGAAATTTACTACTGCGCAAAAATATTTTGTGCAAACATGTAATTTTATAAGATGTGTGAATCGTCATAAAATTTTTACTTAAAAATAGTTTTATTTTGATTTTCAGTGATCAAATTTTGAAAGATAAAGTGGTATAGGGCAAGTCCTCATGATGTCACGCTCTGATGAATTTGATGATAAACAATCGTTCTTTGCAGAACACCTGGTTCTCATAGTTATTTTGATCGTGTTGTAATTTAATTTTGATTTGGTGCTTTCTTCGACATTGTTTTAATTGCTTAGGTATTTTAGAGGCTATATAGGACTTTATCATAAAAAGGATCATTAAATCAATACAAAACAACTAAATTACAAATACATCAAAATAATTGTTTGTCCTCAGGGCGACTGTCATTAGTGTCAACTTGTCAATTGGTAGACATTCCCTATTAGGGGAATTAAAATTCAAATGTAACCAAACTATTACACAAAGAAAGAAGTATAGTAAATTTTATACCCATTTAGAATAAGACCATCCTTATTTATTATTAATAAATCGGTTGAAACAAAAAATTACCAACAAAAATGAACGTCGTAACTAATTTATTAGATGTCACGTTTTTGAAGTTACGTCAAATTTTGATTTCATATTTCATGTCATAACGCAAAATAAGATATAAAAATGCGATATTCTGATGAATCCAAAAAACTTATGCTTAATGTAGTAAACTATTTTCAAAACGATTTAGGATCTCGATTTAAGGCAATTCAAAAAGCGTCCGAAGCACTAAAAGTTCCAGAAAGCACATTATATAATCTTGAAAAACCAAACAGAGCTACAGATTTCGAATTTAGAAGAAATATGTCTGCAGGCGTTTCCCGGAGCAAAACCCGAATTACAAAAAATACCCTGCATTGTTTGAGGGAAGTAATTTATAAAATATATGCGCGAAAGGATAAAATCACAGTAGAAATTATTTTACGGCAATTTATCGAAGAGTCTCCAGAAACTAAGATTTCCAAAGGTTCGTTATATTTGGGAATTAAAAAAATGGGTTTTCATTTCAAAAAACAGGATGGAAGAAAACATTTATTGGAAATGCCTGCAGCCAGATTAAAAAGAATATTATTTTTGAAGAAATACCATGCTGCTAAAAGCGAAAAGCTCTTTACACCTGTTTTTCTGGATGAGAAATGGGTTTTTAGTGAAAGCGGGGACAGAAGAATGTGGCAAGATGGTACTAAACACAGTGATTTAAAAATAACTGGAAGTGGGACACGATATGTAATTGTTCATGCCGGTAATAAAAAAGGTTTTGTGGCAAATGCATCGCTTATTTTTAAATGCAATAAAAAAAAGGGGGATTACCATGATAACATGAACACCGAAAATTTTGAAAATTGGTTTAAACAGCAACTAATTGTAAACTTGGAAGAACCATCGTTAATTATAATGGATAACGCAACGTATCACAGTCGCCTGGATGAAGAAATCCCAAGAAAAAGTTGGAGTAAAACACGCATGTTAGAATGGCTCAAAAAAAAAGAATATTCCTTTTCCAGATCACATTTTAAAGGATGCTGTTTGGAATATAATTGAAAAGCAAGTTTTGCCAGAAAAAAATTATCATTTAGACAAATACGCTGCCGAGCAAGGTCATTGTGTTCTCAGGCTACCACCCTATCATTGCCATTTTAATGCCATCGAAATGGTATGGTCAGAAACTAAAAGGCATTATGACCAAGCTATTACGAAAACTGCAAGGACACCTACTGAAGTCTTAAAAGTATGGAATGACGTTGAAAAAAATGTACCGGAGCAACACTGGCAGAATTACATAAATCATACAGAGAAAATTATTTCTGAAGCATGGGAAGTAGAAAACAAACTGGACCTACTAAACATCGAACCTATGGTGATCTTTGTATCCAATGAATCCGATGATGAACTATCACTTTCCGAAAGTTATTCTGATTTAGAAACTAATTAAACTTTGCCTTAAAGATCACGTTGTAATTTTTTTAAAATCTAGAATTTGTACTTAATCGAACTCTGAATTGCCATATTTTTTTAAGAAAACTATGTATCTAGTTAATAAAACAATGTTTTTAAAATTAGTGCGCTTCTTTTATATTCTTTTATTATGTCAACATCTTTAGAATTTTATGAATTTCATAAAATTAATTTGTATTATTACAAACCGCCACTGATAATATGAAATTTCAAGTCACTACGCCAATGCAATAAGAAATATGTCAAGCATTTGACATGACAAAGGTCATAACCTAATTTTTTTCATGCGGGTTCAGATGGTTCAAGAAGCCGCATACGTTAAGTTACTAAAACGGCTGGTACCTCTAAATAGGAATTAATTTTACTATACCTCTAAATAGGTATTAATTTTACTATACCTGTTCAGAAAACAATAACCAAAAAATAAAATATTTTGTTTGTGTAACAATGAATGCCGCAAGCCAGCGCACTCAATTAATGTTAAAGTGGGCCCCACCAGCTTGTAAGTGGAGCAAAAGCAATAGAAAAGTTAAAAACCCAACGTGTTTTTGACCAAATCTTACATACCTACGCTAGAGATAAGATGAAGGAACTTAAGGGTCGGGAAAAGGAAGGAAGAATAGTATTTCATTTTCCCTCTTAAGAGCGGGCCACTATAGGCTTGCCGGAGCTTCTTCAGCCAACATTGAAAGGAATTAAAATTTTTGGGTTCAGGGGTGGGAGTGGAAAGAACGGTGGTAGGTGCCTGAGAGGTCTGTACTGACCCAGCATTCGCCCATTGCTACGAGAAAACCTCTGAAAAAACTATTAGGTCAGGCGGGTCTGGGATTTGATCCCCGGTCCTTCCGAATGCAGCTCAGCTATGATTGGCATCAACTAAAATAGTGTTCAGAAGGGCTGGTTCACAGGAAAGATACAGTACTAAGGTTGAGGTGATCAAATGTCATACATTGGCAAAAATGCAACTCATAGGCGGAAGCTCTGTTTTGACAACCCCGAACGCCAACCGGTTTTGCGCAAATAGGATGACGTGATCGTGTAGACGAGCCTTTAGCAATCCCGGTCTTTTTCCATCCCGTTGTTGTCGATACCAAAGAATAAACCAGCAGTTAGATGGTGTAGTTCTAGTCTATTCTAGCTCTTTGGTGTATACTTTAGGTTATAGAAATAAACAAATACTAGATAATGTTATTATTCCCAATAAAAATATATACAAATAGAATAATTACAAATTAATAGGAATCATCTTCTGTATCTGTATCTTTTGAAGTGAAACCAAAGCTGGAAAATATTATTATGAAACTGACATCTAAATCCTCTTTTATACGAATATTCCCACTCTCTGTTGACGATCTTAAAAGCAATATCCTCATATGGTGGTCCAGCATGAAACCTCAAGATCGCAAATTCTTTATTATCAGGGCACGGAGATAGAAAATACTCCGGAGTGGTACTTTTTGTTATCAAGTCTGGATAAAATATATTGAATTTATAACCTTGTACAATTTTCGGAGGTGGGTTATCCATGTCGTAGTGAGTTTGATTATATTTGTTCCATTCAAATCCTGTGTGTACCCTATTGAAGTATCTGGGTTTTCTGGGACGGTATTTATCCGACCAAAGGTATACTTGACTGTCTAGAGTTTGTTCTACCGAGAACTGGGCTTCATCGGCATCCATACCTTTACGAGCTTCCTTTTGCAGCATCAATTCTTCTTTTGTTATAACATTTTCCACTTTTTTCCCTTTACCAACGACCTAAAAATGAATAAAAGAATATTAGTTTGGTATGAATAATAAGAAATAATAGCGTCACATGACAACTAAATTTTTTATGAAACTAAAAAATGCATAGCAACAAAATAAGGAAAATATATAACTATTGCTTGGAGATACATTATTTCCCTGCTGAATGGAAGGAGGGATTGTTATAATAATTATTCCCAAACCTAACACTAACTGCAAGCTACCTCAAAACTACCGACCTGTCACCTGTAATTGGAAATAATTTTGAGATCATCTAAGGAAGATTATATGAGGAATTAAATCAGCATATTCCATATCATCAGTTTGGATTTAAAGAAAAATCGTCAACAACCACACCCTCTCGCCCTTTAAACATCCATTGTGTAGGCTGCAAGATTGGGAGGTCTAAAAGCGGCTGGAATCTTCTTGGATATAAAAAAAGGCCTTCGACTATGTTTAGCATTAAGGTTTATAACATAAACTACATAGGATGAATTGCTCCCCCTCGCTACTTTGGATCCTCAAATATTTTCTCACAAGTCGCAGGTGTATAGTAAGAATCAATAGAAAATTTTCCATGCAACAAGGCTCACCGCTAACTCCTTTATTGCACAACTTCTACTGTAATGAACTTACTAATAGCAATTTACTTCAATTCGCAGATGACGCAACGGTAATATCCTACAGCAAAAATGTAACAAGTACAGTAAATATATTACAACAGCAAGTTAATGATGTAGTATCTTGGGCCAATAGATGGATTAACAATAAATCCTGCTAAAACAAAACTAATAATTTTTAACCACAGGATCCAGGATAATTGTCCGAAAATAACCATATTGGGTAATATGATTAAACCCTCCCAATATGTCAGGTACCTTGGGATGGAAATAGACAACAAATTCAACTTCCACACATCATCTATGAAAAGAAAAGTGATAACTAGAGCACATCACTCCACAAGCCTAACATACAGGAATGAGGGAATTGAGACTAAAACTGTTGCCAATATTTATAAAATGATTTGTCCTTGATTGTAAAAACCTGGCAAAAAACAATATAAAAGTAGATGAAACAACCAGCCACCGAAAAATAACAAAAATGAAATATCCTGGTAATCCAATGCATAACCCACCAAATAGACTTCTTTACAGTAAAACTGGAATAGAACCTATAAATGAGACTTGATAAATTATTTAAATAAGGCCTTGAAGAAAACAACATCCAGCTGATTAAGCCTCACATTATGAAAATACCAGAAAACATGAAGAAATAACTCTATTTGAAGAAATCCTCTTTATATTAAATCAATAAGCAACTTTCCTTCCTTAGTATAACTTGTATACAGGGTAGTCCTTAAGTAATTGTATGTAGGCATAGGAGTACAGTTCAATCTCTACTTTAAAATATTGCAATATAAACTGATTAATGTTGATGTTAAGAGTACATGAAATTTTAATTTTTGTTTTTTTACAATAACTTCAACGCTTTTTGACGTGTATGCACAAAAATTTGACGGTGGGAGTTTTTGGATACAAGAAATCATAATTTTGTACCTATTTCGATGTATTTTGTAGAGGGCTCCACATACGCGGCATAAATGTACGCTAAACTTTTTTATGTTTAAATTAGCGCTACTTTTATAAAAAAAAATATTAAAGCCACATCATTTTACCAAAAAAAAAAAGGATATTTGTTAGTATCTCCTAATCTTAACGGTTTTAGAGATAATCACATTTTAGTTATCTTACTTTCCGAATATGTTAGATTTAGAAAAATTCTATATATACTATAAAAACATTATAAACTGGCTGAAAGACTTCAGTCGTTGGCCTTTTGATGATATAGTATCAATAAAGATTATTTCTCTCTCCCTCTCTCTCACAGATCATCAAACTGTTTACATGTTTATAAATCTATTAGGTATAGAAATTTCCAAGTTGTGTTTTTTTACTGAAAATTCTATTAGGTTTTATATCGACTCGCACATTATATGATTTAGTACTATACATTACTAACCTGTAATCTAGCGAATTCCAATCGTTTGTTATCGTCTTCATCTGTAACTACAATGGTCCCTGGCTCTATTTGGTCAGGACTTAAGAATTTAGGACTGTATCCACCAGCTTGATAAGCATGAAAACATTCACTGAGCCATGTATTTACGATATCGTCTGGGTTTTGTTCTTCATCAACATCTCCTTTCTATAAAAACATAAATAAACATTTTCAATATTGTGTTACTTAAATATTAAAACGTAATATTATTCATATAAAGTTCTTGACACTGAACAAACTCCTTCAGTCTCTGAAGAAGATAACTTGGTTATCGAAACGCGCGTAAGATAGTGTAAAGTGTTAGTGATGGTGTAGTGGTAGTGTAAACAGTGTTCGGTGTCAAGTATCGCCAACGGTTCCAGAATTCCCAACTTAGTTATAAAGTTCTTGTTTGATAACCAACATTAAAAATAGTATATTATTCAATGAACAGGTAATGACTGTCAGTTGTCAGTCTAAATAAACATTTTATTTGTGAAACCAGTAGAGTAATGTATGTCATATTTTTGTTGTTTATTGAATTTATTTAATAATTATGGAAAGATTAAGTGAATGTGAAAATTTTAATTCATTGTGTCTGCAGTCAAAATTAATAGTATATATCTTACTTCACTTCTTTGAGATGTGCTAGGCTGCATATTTTCAGATGCTGGTACATTTACAAACTCACTAGAAGATTGTGTATCATTAGAATTTACAACACTAATGGATTGTTCAGCTTTTAATACTTGAAGTTTTCTTTTTAAGCTCTCTTGGTGTCTATCTCTTAGTCTAGCTCTTGCCATATGAGCCTTTAGCTGTGATAACAGTGATTCCCAATATCCAATGTCAATACCATCAGCTTTCCCATTAATTTTCTTCTCAATATGTTTCTCCAGAGCAGCTAATTGTGCAGCAGTTTTTCCTACAAAAGGAATTTGTTTAATAAATTCAATAATTCTTCGAGTCATATTCAAGGTTTATCGAAAAATAAATTTTTGTATAAGAGTAAAGTTCCTTATTAATCCTGCAGATATCCTAAAATTCCTCCGGGAAATAGGACTAAAGGAGCTACTAGTCTCTGAGACTTTCCTCAGGAACTAAGTAGAGGTAAGGGCGCACAATAGATCTTTTAGAGTGAATGTCACCCCAATTTACATACATACAGAGGTCCTTATTTTTCACAATATTGACAAACATTTAAAAGAGTTGAACTAAATTGTAATTTCCTTACATTCAATATATTAAAACCTCTCAATAATAAACACATACCTTTAAATACAGAAGTCACATCATTTGCCACAGATTGATGAATACCCTCTCTCCGGTTTAAGCCCAAGTCAAAAGAGTTGTGCTTTTCTAATTTTCTCAGTTTTTGCAATTCATCTTCCACTATTACAGTGATATCATTCCAATAATCCAAGTTTTTACCTCTTTCTAATTCCTTATATACTTTTATATCCTCCACCAAATCTTCCAAATCCTTTATTTGTAATCCATTAAGATATGTATATGGTTCATGCATTTCTACAGCATCAACTTCTTCTTCAGCACTTATATATTTGGCTAATAAATCTATAGGCTTAGCTCTGCCATCTTGTATTCTTATGTGGGATCTCAATCTAGCCTGTTCTAAATGAAATTTATCTTCTTGTCTTTCCCATTCTTCAAATTGTGCAGCTTCCTTGCTTCTTTGAAGCATTTGTGTTTCTTCTTCTCTTTTTTGCCTTTCTAATTCTCGTTCCAAACGTCTCTTTTTTACCTTTTCCAGTTCTTTTTTGTTTTCTTCCTGTTTCATTCGATTTATATCTTCAATCTCTTCTTGACTAACACCTAAAATATTTAAATATGAACAAATTAATATTGAAACCATAAATGATATTCAGTACTCAAGAGTGGTGAAGATTAAATATTTGTTTACTCCCTAAGACCATCTTAGCAAACAAACAATGATCAAAGGTAAAGCCTAACAAAAATTAACTCTATTTTGAAACGTATTTGGTCAAACAATAATTCGATTATATATAGATTTTTAATACAACTTGCCTTTTAATCCTTCTTTAGATAATTTCTTTTGCCAAACAAAAGTAGATAACAAATTGCCATCTCCAAATGGATTATCGCTGTTTGTATAATGTAAATATTCATTATCCCAGCCCATTCTCTCCTTTCTAGACCTTTCCTTGCGTTGTTTTTTCAGAAGCCTTCTTATCCTTTTTTCTTCCAGTGTTTCTGTACATTTTATGTATTCTTTCTGTTTTTTCTTTTCTTCTGTAACTCTAATCCTTTCTTTAGTCAATTTTTCCAGCAATTTTACTGAACTATCCGAACTTTCACTGCTGTCTGAATCCGATCTGGCATATTTCTCTTTTCTTGAAACTTTTTCAGACATTTTATCTGTGTTACGATATTTGCAAAACTAATATAAGTAGGTAGTCAGTACAGGGACACAAAGCCATGGGTAACTAGATAAACCACCATAGGTAACTGAAACAAGAATTAGAAGTGAAATTTTGCAATTTTTGTCTCTATAACTATATAAAAAAAACAAAATAATTACAAACCAGTCAACAACAGCCATCAAATTTTTAATTTTTAGCATTGCGCAAACTCAACCAATTGGCTTCGTTTGACATTTGACAGTAAAGTAACTTCCTGTACTGTTTGATTTAAATTTTGACGCGTTTTATGGATTAAATAAAAATAAAAGATAAATCGATTTTAAGAGGATAGCTTATAATTTCTTCTTCTTCATCGTAAATACCGTTTGACTTTTTTCTTGCCATAACTACGACGTTTGAGCGAGTCTATATTTATAGAGGAGTTCAGTTTAAGGTCAGTGTGACCAACAAAAAGTGGTTTTTATGACAAGAATGACAGTTAATGTCTGAAGCGTAAATCTTAAAATTTAAAATGACATCTTAGCTGAATTCTCAACGCATCGGTGGCCAATAATTCTAGGAACTTTTGACAATTCACCATTTCATTTATCTAATTTTGTCACTAGTTATGTCAGATGTCAGTTTTATTTGTTTTTGTTGATATTCGTTTAATCGTCTATGTTTATTTTCCATACTTTTGTAGTAGTTCTAGTTAGTTGTATCACTTTATTCTTCTGATTAATCTGATTGCTTTTTCCACTGACATCTGACATAACTAGTGACATAATGACAGAAGAGAATTGGTGATTTGCCGAAAGTTCCTAGAATTACTGGCCTCCGATGCGTTGAGAATTCAGCTAAAACGTCATTATAAATTTTAAGATTTACGCTTCGGGAGTGTATTCATTGTTTTAATAAAGCAATATAGATGTTCGTATTGATACAAAACCTGCAAAAATCTTATGTTTTGAATGGTACACATTAACTGTCATTCTTGTCTGTTTGTTCTACTTTACTTTTTTTATGTCTATTGTGTCAAATGTCACAAATTTGAAAATATAACATTGTAGATGTCTCGGTAATCGTAGAAAACGTCACGTCTTCACATATAGAAAGCGATAATGATTACTTTTGTCGACAAAACGTGTAGAATAGAGTCAATAGTAGAATTCTCTAGTGTGCAGAGTCCCACTCCTGAAAACGTGTGTCAAAGGTCAAAGTCAAGTGTCAACATAAAATGTCATCCGTCTAAGTCACACCATAGACTAAAGATCAGTATCGATAGTGCACTCTTGCACCTGTTCGTGCGCATCGACCATTTTATGAGGAAGGAATGATTGGGGCTGCCGTTGCTGTTGAAAGATGTCCCCAACCGATGAAGGATGTCACTACCGATAAAACATATATCCAACCGGTAAGAGATGTCCCCCAGCGGCGGAGGACCGTCTTCTCGGCTGGTGGATCCCCCTCTTGGTTGGAAGGTGTCCCTCGCTGCTGGAAGCTGTAAATGGAACATATAGTTAGACTTGCTGTGGATAAAAGTAAAATTAATTACAAACAAAAATAAACAATAAAAACATCTAGATAAATTCAATACATATGGAAAAATAATTGCAATTGGAGGAAAACATTTGCGGTTGAAACATGTTCCTCGCGGTTGGAAGATATACCGAAACGGTAGAAAATATTCTAACTTATAAAAAATATCTCTAATGATAAAGTATGTTTCTCACCGGTGGAAGACGACCCTCCTGGCTGGAAGATGATCTTCTCGGATGGATGATGACAATCTTGGATGGATGATCTCTCTCGCTTGGAAGATGTACATCTAGATAAATTCAATACATATGGAAAAATAATTGCAATTGGAGGAAAACATTTGCGGTTGAAACATGTTCCTCGCGGTTGGAAGATATACCGAAACGGTAGAAAATATTCTAGCTTATAAAAAATATATCTAATGACAAAGTATGTTTCTCACCGGTGGAAGACGATCCTCCTGGCTGGAAGATGATCTTCTCGGATGGTGGATGGATGGTCTCTCTCGCTTGGAAGATGTACCTCTCGATTGGACGATACCTCGCATCCCTCTGCTGGATGATATCCCTTTCGGCTGGAAGATGCCATCTAGACTCGGTGAGGTTCCTCTTGGTTGGGTGATATCCCTCTCGGTTGGAAGATGCCCTCTAAGCAGAATGATACCCTTCTGGTTGGAAAATTATCTCTAGGCTGGATAATGTCCCTCTCGGTTGGGTGAAACCACTCTACAAGGCAACAATATTACCAAAAAATACCACTACCACCTTCGGCAAATATAATAATCCCCTACTAGGCAACAACTATACAAAAAATTACCACTACCTCCTTCGGCAAATATAATAATCCCCTAGGCAATAACAATACAAAAAATTACCACCACCACCTTTACCAGCAAAGATAATAATCCTCTACAAGGCCCATGATGATGTGGAATATTGGAAAGGTTTCTGAAACAAAAAATCAAATGAAACTGAAAAATTTAACAAAAATATCTTTGTATCTGTGAACCCTGTAAAAAAATAATGTAAATTACAAACCAAATGGCGAAAACAGGAGAGTCACCTGGAATTAACAGATGTACAGTTGACGATCCTCCTGGCTGGAAGATGACCATCTCGGCTGGATGATAACCCTTTAGGTTGGAAGACGTCTCCTTCTGCTGGATGAAATCCCTCTCGGTTAGAAGATGTCCCCCTAGGTTGGATGATACATCCCCCAGTTGGAAGAATCTAAAAAAATTCCTGGAACAGAAAATCAAATAAAATTGAAAAATTCAACAAAAATATCGTTGGAACCTATGAACCCTGAAAAATAATATATGCATATTACAAACCAAATGGCGAAAACAGATGTGACACCTGGAATTTACAGGTGTACAGTCGTCGATACTCCTGGCTGGAAGATGACTCTCTAGGCTGGATGATAAACCTTTAGGTGGGGGAAACTGATCTTGGTTGGAAGACGTCTTCTTCGGCTGGATGAAATCCCTCTCGGTTAGAAAATGTCCCTCTAGGTTGGATGATACATCCCCCAGTTGGAAGAATCTAAAAAAAATCCTGGAACAGAAAATCAAATAAAATTTAAAAGATTCAACAAAAGTATTGTTGGAACCTATGAACCCTGTAAAATAATATATGCAAATTACAAACCAAATGGCGAAAACAGGAGAGACACCTGGAATTTACAGGTGTACAGACAGTACAGACTCTCTCGGCTAGATGAAATTCCTCTCGGTTAGAAGATGCCCCTTTAGGTTGGATCATACACTCGCGGTTGGAAAAACGTAAAAAAATTTCTGGAACAGAAAATCAAACAAAATTGAACCTGGAATTGACAGGTTTACAGTTGTTTGAAAAAAAAGAACAAAAAATACAAGATTATTATAAATTATGCGCCATCCTACCTTTTTTTGTCAAAGTTATGGTCGAGTTATTCCTTCTTCGAATGTGCGATGAAAAATTGGTAATTAAATTCATTGTTGTTTGTCTATCCAATCCGAACAATTGCTTAAGCTGGAAATCCGGTATTTCATAAGGATCCATTTCATCCCTTAAAACTCTCCGTTGAAATATCAAATGATTTCTAAAATAATATGTATTATGATACCACATATACCTATGATATAGGACCATATCTTACCTGTCACGCTCTTCTATCATTGGAAATACCAATTTTTTATTTTTTTTTCACTGAAGAATGTAGCTTCACCAATAAATACACTTCACCAATAAATACACAACACAAAAACAAACTGTAAGACGCACCGATTTCCGAAAACCCGATCGAAAATATTCACAATTCTATAAGATTTTCTGTGACTTACACGGGATGCGCGGAATTTTATATATAGCCTGAAAAGTTATAAATTTGCGCAGAATTTTATATATATATAGCCTGAAAAGTTATAAATTTGCACATAATTGACCATGAAGACATATGAAATTACATTTTTATAACATTTGGTTGAATGGAATAATTAATATAGGTACATACGCGTTTAGGGTAGTTCCTCGCTCCGTTACCTTAAACAAAAAAATTAAATAAATATCGATCCATTGATCATTTAACCTTTACCAATTTCAGAGGTCCCAAAAGTTTCTGATCCATTTTCTATTCATTCTCTCTATTACTTGTGAGTTTGGAGATATTTGCAGTTAAAATAGGTCGGAAACTTCTGGGACACCCGGTATTTTATCTAATATTTCTCCATATCTATTCTAAATAAACTTAGAAATATTTTCAGAAAAAAAATAAAATAACGTCAAAAACTGACACAAAAAGACATGGGAAAATATTGAGTAGATTTAATGGGAAATAGTATAGGTATATTAAAAATAATATAATATAAAAGTGGTTCTATGTTAAATATATAAGCAAAAGTTTTCTAGTGATCACCCTGTGAATAGAATTTTAAAAAATATATTGAAAATCGTATAAATTTTTATTAAAATATTTCTAGGTTTATTACAAGAAATGGAACTTTGTTAAAATTATTGTTATTTTAAATTAAAATCAATAAAAGTCCAAAAATAACGAAAAAATAATTCACATTAACCGATTTTCAATTCAAATATTCTTAATTCATGTGTCCAAGATTCAATCAAAATAAAAAAAAATTATTTGTACGTGATAAAAAATATTATAATAAATCATATACTTACCCTAAACCTCATATTATGAACTAGAACTCCAGATCCATTCCAATTTTGTGAATTTGAGTTCCAATTCCTACAAAATTCAGTCATAAGTAATGAGTCAATGCGTTATATAATCCCAATTAGTCGGCCGGCCGGTCTTTTTTGGTAGAATATGGAAATTTTTAGTTAAAAAAGACTAAAAAGTTGATTATAAACAATTATAAAACTTCATTATTGTTTTCAGGATTTTCGGAAGAAGTTCGAAATAAATAAATTATTGAAAATTTTATTTTTTGAAGGCCGCAAAATTTCTGTTTTTAGATAAAATATATTCGATAACGTTCTAAGCGATTTCAAAATCGATTAAACAATTAGTAACATTATTATTTGCAAAAATTATAAAAAATAAATATTTTTGGGATCAAAAATAGTATGGAAACTTTTATAATTACCAGTAAAAACCGTTAAATAAAAGAAAAGCTTACCATCTTCTTTCCATTTCAAAATATGATTCCAATCCATGACACTTACTTTCACTACACTACACAAAATTTCGAAAACGCCACTCCCGACACTACATTACTCGTAATACCGAAAAGGTCACTCACGATGCTTCGCAAAATTTCGAAAACGCCACTCTCGACACTTCACTATACAAAATTTCGAAACCGACACGCCCGACAGATCCGCACTACAAGACGGTTTGCGCGGTACTGAATGAGAATGTTGAATGTATCCTGTGCCTGCCTGTGCTATTAACGATTATTTTTAACGGTACTGATTTTATTTAAATTTAAAAATGTATAAAGTTTGTGAATTTTTGTTTTTCTACATATAACTCCCAATATCTAGGGAACCAATCGAAATAATTACAAAAACTGTTTTTTATTCCATGAGGGAGCTTAGCTGTGCTAATTCAGTTTTCTTTAAATGGTTATTTTTCCTTGCCCTTCTGGAAAAAGTAAGAGATAAGATATATATAAACGAAAAAAAACACTTGTCTTAACCTCATTTTATTCTCCACATTTTTTAAATATCACTTTCATGAAATTTGGCAACGTCGGTAACTCCTGCGAATTCTAGCGTTCTCTGTCAAAAGTCAAAAATGTTTAGCGTTTAGTGTAGGGATGGCGATTCTTTCCAAAAAAGATCGATTTTTAAATCGATTCGAATCGTAACCAGATGAATCGATTCATAAAAAAATCGAGGTCTAAAAGATCGATTTCCAAAAAATCGATTTTTTTCAAGTTTGTATTTACTATGTAAATATAAATCCATTTTATGAAAAACAAGAAAAATACCATAATAAACAATCTCTGGGATCTCTTATAAGTAAAATCAGGGATTTCTTAGTTCAGGGAATTCGATAATAACAATTATTTTTATTACCATATCAAAGTATCAGATCAGATATAAAAGAAGACATTTATTTTCTAAATGTATTTGCTACTTTAAAAAGTTAAGAAAGTAGCTAATATAGCTTATAGTTCCCAAAACTAAACCAGAAAAAATCGAATGTCGATTTTCAAGGGTGAAATATCGATTCACTGAATCGATTCATTACAATATATCGATTTAAAAAATCGATTTATTTGGTCCGAAGAATCGATTCTTCGATTAATCGATTTCAGATCGCCATCCCTAGTTTAGTGGCCATTGAACGCAATTAATAATAATGGTGTGCTGTGATAATAATAATAATACCATAGCAAAGCTACTATTGTTATTATTCATATTTAATATGAATTATGCCTAGTGGCCTGTGAGTTAATATAATTAATAATTAATTAAATTGCCAACAAAAATAAAGAACATTAATACCGACATTAAATGGATAATATTGTGTATCTGTTCGCGGGATGGATTGATAAATTTAAGAAATCGTAACATGAATTCCAGGTTTATAAACTTTGGTTCATTTATGATAATAAATTGATATTGTTGCCCTGGTTATTATAAACAATACAAAAAATAACAATGGTAAGTCATTTGTCTTATTGTCAATAGAAATAATAAACAATTTGCTTTTATTATATTTTTAGCAAGTAGACGACCCTCCTTATTTGTCTGTTGGAACTGCTGTGAGTGCTAAGTACAAGGGTGCTTTCTGTGAAGCTAAAGTTAGCAAGGTTGTTAGACTAGTAAAGTGCAAGGTATGTGGAATACAACCAAGTACATCTTACATTGTTTAGAAAGGAAGTAATTTTGTAAATGTCTTAAATTACTTACATTTTACCAGTTATCAAGAAGTATTTAGGTGTGATTTACACCATACTTCAGAACTGAATAATTATTTTACTTCCATAAATAGTTTAGAATGATTATTTTTGTAGTCAATCACTTATCACAGATAAGCAAGCATAATTTGAAGAGAAAATAAAGAATACCACAACTGTAACTTTTTTAAACAGGTATAGGTTTCCAGAATTGCATTTTATGTTACAATTTCATCTTTTGCAATCTTTAATTGTGCGATAATCACATCAAAGTCCTTTCTCAAGAGGTATAGGTATTAATTAACCCAAATTTGTTGGCTAACTTCTGATGGATGAAGTTACATGGTTATTTGTAACTGCATTGGTAATCTGAGGATTAATGCTTCAGTGTTGTGTCGATGGTCTGATATTTGCTGGTACTTTCTGATGGAAATTTTTGTAATTAATGGTATTAATTATTATTGATCTTAATGTCTGTACTCACTTCTAGGTAACTTACAAAATGGGTTTGGGAACTGCAACACTTACAGATGAACAAATTAAAGGTACTCTTAGAGTCGGCCAGCTTGTTCAGGCAAAATATCAAGATAAAAAAGAGCTTGTGGAAGCTACAATTACTAAAATTCAGGATTGCAGCCAATATACTGTTGGTAAGTTTTTTGTATGTTTTGAAGGTGTTCTGCAGAATTTTATTATTTAAATTCACATATTACCTCTATCCTCCTTGCAAAATAATTTGGTAAATATAACCTAAAAAACTGCTGTTTACTTCTCTAACCCACCCTAATTACTTTTGGTGCTTTCTTTAAAATTTACTAACTTTCCATAGTCGCAGCACCCTACTTTTAATGGACAATTTTTAATAGAGTCAGTTTTCCTTACCCCCAAAGCTGGGAAGTAATCGATTTCAGTAACTTGCAACTTGTAACTTGCTGTGAGTCAAAGCTCAGGAGTCGTGTTAGAACAGGAATATTCTTGTTTCGCGCCTATTTTTATGTGTTTGTATGACAAATCTCGGTGCCTAGTCGATATTTTTTGTATTATCATTTCATTATTGTTCGTTCTTAGTTTATTTAGTATTTTAGTATTGTTAGAAGAAAAATAAATTCGTTTTTAGTTGATTTAAGTTAGTTTTTTCAGAAGAAGTTCGTTCTTAGTTCATTTAATTTAGTGTTGTTATAGGCACATATCTTCAACTTCTATTGTATTTTGTTTTGTTTCTATTAAAAAGTAATAATGTATAAGAAATCAATAAATATTTCTTTTGTGAAATTGGTCTAATTAGTCGGTTTCGGTTTTAATGATAATTTTAATTTGCGTTACATAGATTTAATGAGGTAGGCTGAGGAAGGTGTGTAACTGTTAAAAACTTATAAATTTAAAATTGAAATCGCAATTATAGTAATATTTTATGACTATAATTGTAGTCAATTATATACAACATATAACGGCATCACGACATATCAAAAACTCACAATGGATTAATATATTTAAAAAAAAAAGTAAAAGAGTTCTTGGTTCAGTTATGTGTAATATAAATGATTACTTAAATCATCATTAATCCTAAAAAATTGTATAGGTGACGTCAATTCATTATCTGTGGTTAGTTATATTGTATATCTGTAAACATATTTTAAAATAAAGATTGTTATTATTATTTTCTAGCAATGTAGTCGATTACTTTTTTCCTGTAGTCGTCCCAGCTCTGCTTACCCCTACCCTCCATAGCTCTGGCCAAAATTTATTTTGCAAACAAGAATGTTAGAAGGCAATAATATTAAAATCCTTCAATAAATATCCAATTTTTCTGACATTATTTAATAAATTACTAAACAGTACCAAACAAAACAGATTAGCCTTTTGACACTTCAATCAAGTACTGACTCCACTTATTTTAATCTATATTTCTAGTCTCATGTGAAAGATATGTAAGCAATTTAGAAAAACAATGCTTATAAGGTGATTAATACACTTAATTCTTTATTACAGTACATTCCATATTAAACATATATATTTACTTACATTTTTTCAGTGTTTGATGATGGTGATATAACAACACTGAGACGTACTGCATTGTGTTTGAAAAGTGGTAGACATTTTAATGAAAGTGAGACATTAGACCAGCTACCTTTAACTCATCCTGAACATTTTGGAAACCCTGTTGTAGGAGGCAGAAGAGGCAGACGAAATAGACAACTAAAGTAAATTATAAATTATTAGTATACAATATGTTGAACTCCATAACCATATCTTCTTAATTCTGATTCAATATGTTGTCCTTTAACTATTTAAAAAATTAAAAGTCAAATTAGGATTCAGTTTTCAGACTAAATTTTCCCTCTGAATCTATTTTAGGGAAGACAGTAGTGAAGGTGAAGTAGAAGAAGAAAATGAACCAGATCTCGAAGCATATATGTTGGATATTAAGAGGGTTGTGAGTGTGGAAACTACAGAGAAAAAAAGGTCTAGAGATAGTTGGTTTCCTGGTCTTGTTGTTATTCCCTCAGCCCAACCCACAGTTAGAATTAACATGAAGGATGAATATCTGATAAGATCTTTTAAGGATGGGAGATAGTAAGATTTATTTTTTTAGAATAATAAATATTGGATCTAAATTATCTAATGTTTTAGTTACACTGTACCAAAGAAGGAAGTTAGCGATTTTAACAGAGAATTAGCTGAGAAAGTCGATAGTGCAGTATTGGTGGAAGCTATTAACAAGGCAATAAAATTTTTAGATCACAATGAACTTCCACCACATTGGGAAAAGAGTTCCTTATTTCATTCTCATTCAGTTGATAGTGAAAGCGACGAAAATTACACTGACGTAAGTAGTGCAATATTGATATTTATCACTACTATTATGTGGCAGAATAATAATTTTCTATTAATAATTATGTTTTGTTGTTGCTTTTCAGAGCTCAGATGATGAACCAAATGAGGAGAAAGATCGCTTTGTAGCTCAGTTGTATAAATTTATGGACGAAGCTGGTACCCCCTTAAATAAAACACCAACCATTTCAAATCATGATATTGATCTTCATCGGCTGTTTCGTATTGTAGAAAAAATGGGAGGTTATAATCGCGTTTCCAATCAAAATAAATGGCGAACGGTTAGTCTTCGTTTGCATCTACCCGGAAATCAAAGCACATTTAACCAAGTTAAGGCGGTATATAAAAAATGTCTTTCAAGCTATGAAACTTTTTACCGAACTTTGGGCGTGACAATGTTAAATGATACAAGGCCAACGAAGAAAAATAAAGGTAGGAGTTTAATTCGTGATCGAGACAGAACTACTCCTATTAATACCCCCGCACCGGAAAAAGAAGAACTACCGATCGAGGAAAAAAAAGAACTTATAATCAAAGAGAGTTTTCAAGAAAAAGTAAAACGCGTTGAAAAGAAAAGAGTACCTCCTTTGGCGGAAGTTAGCGATACTAATTCTAGTGATACTGCAGAGCAGGTTGATATTAAAGAAGTTCCAAAAATAAAAAAAGAGAAACCAGAGAGCAAGATTCTTCCCATTAAAGATAAAAAGGGAAAACTACCAACAACTGAAAAAATTAAACCTATAGTCGAGAAACTCGAAGAGCAAATTAAAAAGGAAGAAGAAAAGGTAAGGTAAAGACAATTTTAAAATTTGAATTCAGCCATTTTCATTTATTTACCAGATTGAAAAAGACATTACATTTTTTCATCGTACGTCCATGATATAGACATTTTTAGAAATAAATTGATCCCTTATGAAAATTTAGTTGCACGCCCGTGATAGATGAAAAATTTCGCAAATAAATTAACCATTTTTAAGAATCCTCAGTAAATGGAAATTTGTACAAATAATTTACGCGGTGACGATTAGGCGGTAACCATCCCATAACTTATCCTTACCAAACATCGTACAAACAATAAATCGCATTTTGAAAAATACACAGTGTACACAAATTAAACTTTTCACCCATGTGTTGTATAAACACTCGTTCAAAAATAATTTTAGTCTGGAAAGTTGCTGATTTAATTAGTCCAGTTTTAGTTCAAGTGATTCTTTTTGGAGATATTCGATTGCCTAGAACATATCCCCTGAATAAGCTGGGCAAATTATTCCCTCGTATGTTAGGCATGTTCGTAAAGCGATCACAAACGGTTAGAAACTGGACGACTCATGCTCAGAGCCTCTCTGTGAACGGTTTTATACACTGCGTGTGAGACGTCCAGTTTCCAACCCAATAAAGGAAAAAGGAAGAGCCCAACCTAACCTCACTTACTTCGGCATGACGGTGACAGATAACGCGATAAAGTGTCGGTTAAGCGGTGACAAGTAACTGTTGCACTGTGGCATGTGACGTTTGCACTGTGACATGTGACGGTTGCACTGTGATAGGTCCAATAAGTTTTACTCCTACCAAAAATTGCTCACTAAAATAATATTTTTCTATTCCTTTTGCCAAATTATTGTAACACTTTTCTGATGCGTTAGGTCTTCCTTTATTTGGATTTTGCCTCCCATACTATTTTTACAACCCTTAAATATTCTATTTTTGATAGCAGACCCATCAATTTGATAGTCTCTGCCTAATTAACTCCGTGGGGGAAAATCATTTCATTGTCATGTTATCTTATCTATTTTTGTTACAGTTGCAGGAGATATTTTATCTCTGCAGGTCATAATGCACTTTTTATTTCACATTTTATCAATGATATGATCTACTGTGAATGGACCTTAAAAATTTGACAACAAATTTTGTGCAGTCTAAGGCTACATTCGTAATCAATTCGCTGGCCAAGTGGCACTTTGGCACGCAAGTCGGCACGAAATTTGCCATTCACAATAACTTCATAGTCGACTTTAACGCAAGCGCGTTCGTACCTAAATAATTGTCAGGATTCCTTCAACATATGGTCGAAGCATGATTCTGTCTGTATTTACTTCAGTCTGAGGTTATAATATATAATTTGGATTTGGATTTATTTTTTATAGCAGTATATACTGGAGTTTAGTAGTGATGGACTATCAGACAGATGTCAGATATATCAAAAAACCAATAAAACAAATAACAAAAATTAATGCGCATGTCCCATAGCCGGCACGAAGTGCAAGTCGAAGTGAAAGTTTGCAGCTTGCAAGAAATTTCGACGACTTCAACTTCAACTTCAACTCTGACGCCAAATTGCGTTGTGAACGATCACACTGAAATAGATTTGCTTAGCTTTCGTGCCAAAGTGCCACTTGGCCAGCGAAGTGATTACGAATGTAGTAGGGATGGCGATCTGAAATCGATTAATCGAATAATCGCTTCCTCGGACCGAATAAATCGATTTTTTAAATCGATATGTTGTATTGAATCGATTCAGTGAATCGATATTTCACCCTTGCAAATCGACTTTCGATTTTTTTTTGTGTTTTAGGTAGAGCGGCTTTTTTTAAATTGCCCCGGCAACATCGCAAGTAGTGATGAGAGCGGAACCTCTCGGATCCCAGTAGACTCGACAGACACCGTTGCTTTTTTTTTCAAAAAAGCCTATAGGGAACTCTATAAGTAGGGATGTTTGAAAAATTAAACGATTTTTATATAAATCGATTATTATTTTGTTATTATCGATTTTTAATTATCGATTTTTTGAGTAATATTAATCGATTTTGTATAAATTACGTGAGTTTAGGGAGTGGATTTTCTGAAACGACTCTCGTATTATTTATTGACTATTTTTCAAAATTTTGACATCTTTTGACGATTATTGACCATTTCTCAAAATTATTGACCATTTCTTAACAATTATTGACAGTTTTTGACAAAAATCGTCCATTTTTAACAATTAATTGACAATTATTGACCAATTTTGACAGATGTTCAACAATTACTGATCATTTAAAAAAAATTATTGACCAATTTTGACAGTTTTGCAACAATTACTGATCATTTTGTAAAAATTATTGACCATTTTTCAACGATTATTGACCAACTTTGACAGTTTTTCAAAAAATTATTGACCATTTTTTTTTAAATTATTGACCAATTTTGACAGTTTTGCAACAATTACTGACCATTTTTCAAAATTTTAACAATTATTGACAATTATTGACCATTTTTCAAAATTTTTGACAATTATTGACAATTTTCAGCAGTTTTTGACAATAATTGGTGATTATTGACCATTTTTTAACAATTATTGGCAGTTTTTGACAAAAATTGTCCATTTTTAACTGTTTTTGACCATTATTGACAGTTTTGCAGTAATAACTGATCATTTTTTTAATATTATTGACCA
This sequence comes from Lochmaea crataegi, assembly GCA_947563755.1. Classification (NCBI taxonomy): domain Eukaryota; kingdom Metazoa; phylum Arthropoda; class Insecta; order Coleoptera; family Chrysomelidae; genus Lochmaea; species Lochmaea crataegi. The sequence continues at coordinate 14,621,183 of OX387430.1, forward strand.
TCTTTTTAACAATTATTGACCAATTTTGACAGTTTTACAACAATTATTGACCATTTTTTGAAGTTTTTTAACAATTATTGATCATTTTTTTTAAATTATGGACCATTTTTTACAATTATTGACCAATTTTGACAGTTTTTCAATAATTATTGACCACTTTTTACAATTACTGACCAATTTTGACAGTTTTGCAACAATTACTGACCATTTTTCCAAATTTTTCAACAATTATTGATCATTTTTTTTAATTATTGTCCATTTTTCATCAATTATTGACCAATTTTGACAGTTTTGCAACAATTACTGACCATTTTTCCGAATTTTTCAACAATTATTGATCATTTTTTAAAAATTATTGACCATTTTTCAACAATTATTGACCAATTTTGACAGTTTTTCAACAATTATTGACCATTTTTCCAAAATTTTTGACCAATTTTGAAAATTTTTCGCCATTTTTCTAAATTTTAACAATTATTGACAATTTTCAACAGTTTTTGACAATTATTGACCATATTTCAAAATTTTTGACAATTTTCATATAATTTTATTTGACTTTTTTTTCAATCCGATAAATATCGTTAACGAATAAATCTCTTGGGTATATTATCGAAATATATACGAAAAGCATGTCAATTTTTAAAACAATCCAAAAAAAATCAACGATCTTTTCGCAGAAATTGATTTATTTTTTATTAAAATCGATTTTTTCGACAAACCCATTAATTTTGAATAAAGAAAAATCGATTTTTATTTTATCGATGACTATTTTCCATTAATCTCACACATTCCTAATCCGATACTTTGTGATAATAATATGGCAATAAAAAAATAATTGTTATTATTATCGAATTCCCTGAACATAAAAAAATCCCCAATTTTCCTGATAAGAGAACCCGGAGAGAGATTGTTTATTTAGGAGTACCTTTCTTGTTGTTTTTCATTAAACAAGATCGATTTAAATTTACATTGTAAAAAATACAAACTTGAAAAAAATCGATTTTTTTGAAATCGATCTTTTAGACCTCGATTTTTTTATGTATCGATTCATCAGGTTACGATTCGAATCGATTTAAAAATCGATCTTTTTTAGAAAGAATCGCCATCCCTAGAATGTAGCCTTTAAACTTCAAAATATTATTGATTGTCTAGTTGTCGAATTTTGTCGTTAGTGTCAGTAGGAACCACAATTTGAAAAACTCAATTGTTCTTGATAACAGTAGCTGGAACGCTACCGAAACGCTGAAATAAAAAATATAAAAATGATTGTGATTTAATTTCCCAAAATAATTGACAAAAAGAATTCAGAGAAAATGTTAGTTGGTTATTAAGGGATAATACGAACCGCAGATGCGATGTTGCCAGAAGCATCTGTCAAGATTTCGATTAGTCATCTTCATCTCTACTTGAGTTAAAGGGCAGGTTATCTATTTTTGTCAGGCATGTAATCTATGATTGATTTTGGAATTTGTGTGGAACAACTGAAATTAAAATACCTTTTAATTTTGTGTTAACCATATGTTGTTTTAGTTTGTTTCTTTTAGGTACAAAATACTCGATCTAAAGCTCAATCGAAACAAAAAGAAAGCTTAGCTTCACCTGTCGAGATAATTAAAACAGAAAAAAAGCCAGAATCTAAAATTCCTACGAAAGACAGTAAAATAATAACAGTTAAAACTACTAAAAAAATAATAGCGCCTTTGATTCCTTCCGAGGAAGAAAAGAAAAGAGGCAAGAAACGTATTGCAGACGAAAGAGCAATTCCGACTGGGAGTCAAATAGGTGAAGTACCTGCAACGTACAACATCAATGTAGGTGATAAACTTAAAGTTTTTTATGGATCTTCAAATGAATCTAAAATTACTTATGAGGCTAAAGTGATCGAAATTGATAAAGATCAATCTGGACAGATATATTTGGTACATTATACAGGATGGAATACAAGGTCAGTAATGTAGATATTTTAGAAACATATAATTTGGTAACTACTACATTTATGGAATGATTATTCGTCTCCACATGGAATTTTTATAATTAGATAGCTTATATATTGTGCTTGACAAAAAGTCAAATATATAAATTGATTTTCTGCACCAATTATACAAGTTATATTGAGATTTATTGCTGTTATCTAATATGAACAATTAATGTGAACCAGACACAGCAAACCATTTAAAACAACAATAGAACTGCTGAAAGTCCAAATATTCAATACCAATACAAAATTGCTGATGAATCGTTTCTTAGAAATCTTTGCAAGAAACGAATTCTTGGTCCTGAAAGAAAAAATGAATTAACAAAGATTGGGTTGCCACCAAGGACAGCATGCTTGACAGAAAACTACTATATTGATCCTATGCAAATAATATCCTTGGCACTTTTTTCTGAATTTAAAATCTGTATAGGAGAGTAATGGCTAACATCATCCAACACAAGGGTGCGACACTGTGTAGAGGTCGTGTAATTTGAGATTGTCCTTTTAGAATTCCTTTGTTTTACTAGCGGATGCACCTACATCCTTCATTCTAGCTGAGACGACTGCATTTCTTGTAAATATGGTAGAATGCAACAGCCTTCAACAGTAGCTGCTTATCTAATAAATTTTTGACACATAGTGTAGTATTATTTCGTTTCTCAATGGGCCTTTTTCTAGTAATTATTTTTTATTGTTCTATTTGATAAAAAATGTCTTATCTTTCTTTTTGAGCAAGAGAAAAACTATCAAATATCCTGTGTCCTTGAAAATGACAGATCGGTGTTTTAGGATTTTACAAAGTTACATTCCTAGTTTTTGACAATTGGAATTAACTTTGTTATTGCTGGAATCGTATTCTTAAGGGACTAGGCAGAATCTCACCATGAGATTGGTGTATTACGGGTTGTGTGAAATGATAGATTCAAGAAGCGTGCGTATTAGATATTGGCCGGCGTAATTAACAGTTTTAAAGTTTTAATTTCTTCATTTTGCATCAGAGTTCGTCCATTATTTTTCGTAGTTTTTTTAAATTTTTTTCACCAAGTTGTATTGTTTCAAATTTTATTTTGGAGTTTGTGTTGTTGATATTTTCGTTTTGAGTTTAATTTTTTGTTAAAAAACATTTTTATATTTATTCCATTGACAATGAGTTATGAACAATATCCAACGGATGAGTAAAAACTCATTCTGGTTGAATTTATGACTGAACATCCTGAATTAATTAGCGGGGTATTTACGGAAGGGTTGCCAAAAAATTGTGGCAAGTAGTTGCTGAGCAATTAAACTCGGTGATTGGAGGGGCTAAAAAAGACTGGTTGAAGTGGCGGAAGGTTTATACTCCGATAAAAAAAATCTCGTGTGCAAATTCTAGACCTGGTAAGATTTAAAAAAAATTCAGTAGCCAAAGAAGGGTAGAGCAGAAAAGGAATGACTGGTACTGGTGGTGGGCCAGCAAAACTGGAGCCTCTCACTTTGTGGGAACAGAAAATTTTTAATACTAAAGAAAAGGATGGTTAATTTTGCTTAGCGACGTTACCAGTTGGACGGCTGAATTTGCCCGTTTATTCTTATGCATCAACTACTTTGAAAAATATACAAAAACATAACTTGCATGCTTGAATCATGATATGTGTGAGATACTCACTAGTCCCTTAAGAATAAGGGCCCTGTTATTTAGATTATTGACTGTTTTTGTTTAGCCTTTGACGAAATTCGTAAAGTAAATCAATCTAACCACAAATACAAAACTGTCAGCCAAGGTTCGCTTTGTTACAATCCTGATTAATGCTGCCAACATAATTTACATCTCACTCCAAGGTCAAACGAGTGTTCAAATTACTTTTACCATAATATATGTTTGATTTTTCAATGGGGGACTTCCGTACAAGTTGCCAACAAAAAAACTTTGGAATTTTCTACCAATGGGAAGGGGAATTTCAAAACAAATTTGTCATGTTTAGGTTCGCGTTGTTTATAAATATCGGTAAACTGAGCTGATCTTTAAAACAGGTAATTGCATCCAAGTATCGATATTTGTATGGATCATGTATGATTGGCTGAAATTAATGCTGGAGCTCCTGATTTTACGTCAATAATATCTATCAATAAATATCGTCATTAGGTAAGAGATATATCGCAATTGACATTATTGACATGAAATCAGGTGTCCCAACACAACTTTCAGCCAATCAGACATGACCTTTACAAATATAGATATTTGCATCAAATCAATTTGAAGAGCCGAGGCTCCGTTTACGGATATTTATAAATAATACGAACCTCGACATGACTACTCCCAGCGGTGAAATTTTTTGGGTTGGCAACTTGGACTGAAGTCCCCAATTAAACTCTGACATTTGGAATTTATATTTGAAACAGAGTTGCACTAGATGAAATAGTATATTATGCAATGAGCACAAAATGGCCATTTTGTTGCGAGTTGCATACTATACTTTTTCTATGACAACATATCATAACATAACATCATAACATACGATTTTGTCTTTTGATCTACCTTCCATTCCAAAAAAAGGTTATAAGCGCGTTGATATAGTAAAATTAATACCTATTTAGAGGTACCAGCCGTTTTAGTAACTTAACGTATGCGGCTTCTTGAACCATCTGAACCCGCATGAAAAAAATTAGGTTATGACCTTTGTCATGTCAAATGCTTGACATATTTCTTATTGCATTGGCGTAGTGACTTGAAATTTCATATTATCAGTGGCGGTTTGTAATAATACAAATTAATTTTATGAAATTCCTAAAATTCTAAAGATGTTGACATAATAAAAGAATATAAAAGAAGCGCACTCATTTTAAAAACATTGTTTTATTAACTAGATACATAGTTTTCTTAAAAAAATATGGCAATTCAGAGTTCGATTAAGTACAAATTCTAGATTTTAAAAAAAAGACAACGTGATCTTCAAGGCAAAGTTTAATTAGTTTCTAAATCAGAATAACTTTCGGAAAGTGATAGTTCATCATCGGATTCATTTGATACAGAGATCACCATAGGTTCGATGTTTAGTAGGTCCAGTTTGTTTTCTACTTCCCATGCTTCAGAAATAATTTTCTCTGTATGATTTATGTAATTCTGCCAGTGTTGCTCCGGTACATTTTTTACAGCGTCATTCCATACTTTTAAGACTTCAGTAGGTGACCTTGCAGTTTTCGTAATAGCTTGGTCATAATGCCTTTTAGTTTCTGACCATACCATTTCGATGGCATTAAAATGGCAATGATAGGGTGGTAGCCTGAGAACACAATGACCATGCTCGGCAGCGTATTTGTCTAAATGATAATTTTTTTCTGGCAAAACTTGCTTTTCAATTATATTCCAAACAGCATCCTTTAAAATGTGATCTGGAAAAGGAATATTCTTTTTTTTGAGCCATTCTAACATGCGTGTTTTACTCCAACTTTTTCTTGGGATTTCTTCATCCAGGCGACTGTGATACGTTGCGTTATCCATTATAATTAACGATGGTTCTTCCAAGTTTACAATTAGTTGCTGTTTAAACCAATTTTCAAAATTTTCGGTGTTCATGTTATCATGGTAATCGCCTGTTTTTTTATTGCATTTAAAAATAAGCGATGCATTTGCCACAAAACCTTTTTTATTACCGGCATGAACAATTACATATCGTGTCCCACTTCCAGTTATTTTTAAATCACTGTGTTTAGTACCATCTTGCCACATTCTTCTGTCCCCGCTTTCACTAAAAACTCATGTCTCATCCAGAAAAACAGGTGTAAAGAGCTTTTCGCTTTTAGCAGCATGGTATTTGTTCAAAAATAATATTCTTTTTAATCTGACTGCAGGCATTTCCAATAAATGTTTTCTTCCATCCTGTTTTTTGAAATGAAAACCCATTTTTTTAATTCCCAAATATAACGAACCTTTGGAAATCTTAGTTTCTGGAGACTCTTCGATAAATTGCCGTAAAATAGTTTCTACTGTGATTTTATCCTTTCGCGCATACATTTTATAAATTAATTCCCTCAAACAATGCAGGGTATTTTTTGTAATTCGGGTTTTGCTCCGGGAAACGCTTGCAGACATATTTCTTCTAAATTCGAAATCTGTAGCTCTGTTTGGTTTTTCAAGATTATATAATGTGCTTTCTGGAACTTTTAGTGCTTCGGACGCTTTTTGAATTGCCTTAAATCGAGATCCTAAATCGTTTTGAAAATAGTTTACTACATTAAGCATAAGTTTTTTGGATTCATCAGAATATCGCATTTTTATATCTTATTTTGCGTTATGACATGAAATATGAAATCAAAATTTGACGTAACTTCAAAAACGTGACATCTAATAAATTAGTTACGACGTTCATTTTTGTTGGTAATTTTTTGTTTCAACCGATTTATTAATAATAAATAAGGATGGTCTTATTCTAAATGGGTATAAAATTTACTATACATACTCTTCGACGTTTCCGGTAATAAATTCAGTGTTGTTACCTTCGCTGCTTCTATTATATTCGGAGGTGTCAAATCTAAGTCAATATCACTATCAGTTTCCATTTTAATTAATAGTTTTTATAGAAAACAACTATGAAATTACTCGTTACCTACTAAAACTTTGACAGAAACGATCTGCTGACATTTCATCAATTTGTCGCTGGACGTCATAATTTGACAAGCCGTAGTCGTCTTGATTTTAGAGTGAACCTAACACGAAATATTCCATTTCGCATTTGTTGCTTAGCAACTTGCCTAGCAACCGATGCAAAAATGAAATTCTGTACAAAAAGTGCTTGTTTATGATTGAAGTTTGTCAAATTAAAATTTTCATTTTGTTACCATGCCTATGTTTTTTTATATTTAAATCATTCCAGAGTTTTTAGAAATAGTTAATCACTTGCTTAGTTTTTATTTTAAACTTTTGAATTAATTACCAGCTATATTGTTATTGAAAATATTATGACTGCAATTGAGTCTATTTTCACCATTTCAACTGCTAATTTAATGTTCTAAAACTTTCTTCTCCTAAGTTAGGTGGATCACTGTCCCCTCGTTACCGCTAATCACCACCAATGGTTGAATCAATCTGTTAAAATTAATATTGTCTTGAAATAACTGTTTTTATAGAAAGTAATTATTGTATTGCTTGAAACACAATAAATGAACTTTTATATATCTTATATACTTTGCTTTTGAATAATAGTACATGTTTGTATATTAGGTATGATGAATGGATTCAATATCAAAGAATAGCAGAAAATTTAAGTGCTACTAAGAAGGCTAAACGCTCGAAACAAAGTAGTGCTTTATTAGCTGGAAATTCTATAAGTCCAATTCCCAAATCTGCATCCAAAAGAGCACGAGTTACTTCGACTTCTGCTAGATCTTCAACTGCGGAACCTCCTAGATCCACAACACCTTCCAGTGTTACATCTTCAGGTAGTAGAACTAAGAGTCCTGCTACTCCAGCTACAAGGTCAACTGGTCGGTTAAGACAAGGTATGATAATTAAGACATCCCTTGAAATATCGTTGTAAGAAATACTAGTTAGTTTTGCAGTATAGTCAATTTTATTTTTTCAGATTCTCTTAGACGTACAAGAAGAATATCAGCCCAGACCGATATTTCAACACACACTGAATCTGAAAGTGAAGGAACAGGAAGTGATTCTGAAGTGTCAAAAACAAGAAACGGTACCAAATCCGATAACGAAATTAAAACATATCGAAGAAGACCACCAAGACCTCCAATATTGGTAAGTGCAGTTTATCTAACCTAAGATTAATAAAATATATTGCTGGAATTGTACTGAATGTTAAGTGGAGATAACTCAATCTATAAATGTGTTGTGGTAAATTTTCGTTCTCGATCTTTATTTCGTAAATCGTGGCAAACAACCGTATTTTCATGGGTGTTTTCAGTTCAGGGAACAGGAAAAGGACGTAGGGGCCAAATATAATGAATATGGTGACTGAGGCGTGATGTTTTTGGCAAAAAATCAACCGTTGTAATAAAAAAAAACAATGGACAAAACCTTCCGTTTTACCTAACCTAGCGTGCTTTTTCCGTCATGTCTCTTCTGTCGCTTTCATTAGGATGATTGGGCCTGTTTTCGACGACATAACTATATACTCAAGCTTCGTCACCAGTAGTAGTCGTTTGAGCAAATCTGGTTCGACGTTGAAGTATTTCTGCGATGCTCATGCCTCGGATCATTTGACGAAATCTTCAGCAACTTCTTTACTTCAAAGTTTTCATCGGTTGTTAAGTCATTAACATTTTCTCTGCCTTCTGTGAAGACCTTGTGTCAACTTTTTTCCTTTTAGTAGACCCGCCATGATGACTGGTTTTGAAAAACTGCTCCACGATATTTGTACGCATATACTTATCTAAAATAAATGTTATTTTTGCAAAAATTGATGTTTTTAAAGTAGAAATTTCCTTTTTCGTGATACATTTTAAATTTTGCGCCCAAAGGGGTTTGTTGATGACGTCACGCTTTCGTAAACACTTCGAACACTTGACAGGTTGCAAGTTAAAAGTTCATTTTTATACATAATTTGAATTATTTTGAGCGATAGTCATGAATTCTAATGTGTATCGATGGTGCGCGATTCCACAATCTAAGAATACATCGGTAAAAACGAACCAACAAGATATTTGTGAATGTTCCAATGAAAAAAAAAAGTTTTCGAAATTCAGCTGAACAAAAGTCATTTTTAGACAAAAATAATAATTTTAAATTCAATTCAAAGAAAACTCTTTTAATATAATACATTTTAATCAAAAACTTATCTATTAGTTTTTAATTTTCAGCCAAAAACTGATAAACGTAAGGATCGTGACGAGGAAGACCTTGGAAGAGAAGAACAAGACCCAAAACCTTCCAGATATTCTCGAAGAATAAAAAGGTCCCCAGAAAAATCTGCTGAAGAAAGTGAAGATGAAAATAACCCCAAAGGTCGAGATTTCGATCTAAATCAAATTCGATCAGAATTGAAAGGCTTCACTAAAGCTATGAAGCTATCTAATTTAGATGCAGACGACGAAAAAGAAATATTATGTTCATCATCTGACGAGTCAAACCCACCTCTTTTAGACAATGCTACACATATTGATGATGAAATTGAGGAGAAGGCAGAAAAACCATTTGAGAAATCATCCAGCTCTGAAGATGTTTATGAATTCAAAGAACCAGAACCATTCGAATTTGAAAGCAGAGCTAAATTAGGCGATGAAAAGAAACGTTTAGTATCCAGGTTGTTCGAAGAAGTAGATAAAAGTCCACCACTGCATAATCTTGAAACTGAGAAAATTATGGTAATTCCTTAATTTGTTTACAATAACCATTGTTGCGGTACATATAATTATGGACTAGAACATCTGACAGATTATCATTTAATGTCAATACTCCGTCTTCCCACGCGTTTTCTTTTCATTCCAATTTTTAAAGATTCCTCGTGATTTTCGATTCCGAAATCTAAGGAATCATCACTGCAGAGTGATCTGTCTCTTACACTTTCAGCTGAAGACATTTTTAAGAATAAATAATTCTAATTCAATAATAGTCCAGACACTTGAACTAAATCTTTGTACCATTTCCAATGTTTCTGCCTCCATTCCAGAAGCTGCGTGTCCTCTATATCCACTAGTTTAACTAGGGGATTATGAGTAGTTCTAATGGTTGGATTATTTCCTCTCCAAAATGCTTCTGTCCGAGTAAGTTCTCACAGAAGCTGAGTAGGTGTTTTATTTCTTAGTACATATTTTCTGCACATAGGTTAACCAACTTTGCCCATTTTGTGCAGTTGTTTCCTCAGGGTGCAGTGTCCAGCGACCAGGTCGGTAACTGTCTTCAAATGTTTCTTGCGCGGTTTCAATAGACTCCTGAACTCCTCTATTACCTGGTTGGGAGGTGACCGTCTGTCAAACTCCAGTTAAATTAGTGTTCTTCGTCGAGCCAGTTCCGGATTTCTCGCATGCCATACTTTGTGATTTCCGGATCTATGAAATGTCCTTAACGGATACACTAGTAACGTCCGGTTGACATTTCAAACAGATGGTTGGACTACGGTTGAGTGAACCGTCCGATCAACGTCGATTGGACCTTTGGTTGAGGTTTATAATACAGAAATAACTCGGTTAAACTTCAACTGTCGGTCAACGGCAGGTCAACCGAGCCTAAATCTAGATAAAATATTTTTACATAAAGAAAAACACTCCTATATGTATAACTAAACACAAATAGACATACACAACTAAACCAACAATAATTGTTGACATTAAAGCTGGATTTATAAACTCTGTTGTTCGTTATTCGTTGTTTGTGATACCCGCTGCTAGAAAATAAAACATTGATATCACATATATGCGTTTATAAACCTTTGTTGTCGTGTTGTTCGTCGTTGCCCTGAAATAACCAAATTTTATATCTTGTTATTCGTGATTCGCAGTTCCACCAATGAAAACTGAAGTTAGAGCCACATGACTCGATATCTGCCAATCGTGTCAAACTCCACTTATTTTGATAATAAATTTGCTGTTGAAGAACTCATTACTAACTTACTTTCTTGATATATTGATACACATGCGTCACCTTTCTGACCAATCAAATTTCAACATCGCCAACAACGAAAAACCAATATAAATTAATCGACTCGGGAACAACTGTGTACAACGAATCGCACACAACGTGGAAATCACGACGAGCAACGAACCACGGGAATAACAGAGTTTATAAATCCAGCTTAAATAATACCAAAATTTAAAATGCAATAATATGATGGCTGCTTGATTTGGCTTTTTACTGTTTTTGTTAATATTGTTTACTGAATTAACTTCATCATTAATACGTCTATACTTTGTTGAAATTTCATTGGATCCATGTTTTATAGCGCCCATCTCGAAGAAAAGCGAATGAATTTGATTCTGAAAATGAAGAGGAGGATGAAGAGGAAACATTGATTCCCATGTCACCTCCTAAAGAAGAAGAAGATCCTTTCGATAAACTCGTCGAATCACCCAGTTTTAATTTGGTTAAAACTACTGAACGGGTTATTGAGAATAAAGAAAAAGTTACGAGGAATATATCGGACGATGCTTTAAGTCTATTTAGAGATCTTCCACCGGATGCATCAGATGATTACAGTGGTGATATGGAATTGTCAGATTGTGAGTCACAAACTCAAATATTTGCTACGAGTCCAGAGAAAATTAGTGGAATAGAAACCGTTAGTTTGTTTGGAGGTAGTAGTTTTTCTAAACCCTCGCCTGACGAACTTGACTTGGAATTTTCTTCATTGGGAAAAACAGATGAAGGTAAGTAATATACAGTACATTCCGTTTCGAGAGATATTTTAATTATTCGATAAACTTTTTTATTCAATTATTATTATCTTTTGTTCGTGAAATGTTATTTAATATAGGGCTGCGAAATACGGAATGGAGATCTTATTTCTTTATAGCCTTGGTAATTAACCGAAACTACAGGTTATTCATTACATATGTATAGTAGAATTAATACCTATTTAGAGGTACCAGCCGTTTTAGTAACTTAACGTATGCGGCTTCTTGAACCATCTGAACCCGCATGAAAAAAATTAGGTTATGACCTTTGTCATGTCAAATGCTTGACATATTTCTTATTGCATTGGCGTAGTGACTTGAAATTTCATATTATCAGTGGCGGTTTGTAATAATACAAATTAATTTTATGAAATTCATAAAATTCTAAAGATGTTGACATAATAAAAGAATATAAAAGAAGCGCACTAATTTTAAAAATATTGTTTTATTAACTAGATACATAGTTTTCTTAAAAAAATATGGCAATTCAGATTCGATTCGATTAAGTACAAATTCTAGATTTTAAAAAAATGACAACGTGATCTTCAAGGCAAAGTTTAATTAGTTTCTAAATCAGAATAACTTTCGGAAAGTGATAGTTCATCATCGGATTCATTGGATACAGAGATCACCATAGGTTCGATGTTTAGTAGGTCCAGTTTGTTTTCTACTTCCCATGCTTCAGAAATAATTTTCTCTGTATGATTTATTGTGTAATTCTGCCAGTGTTGCTCGGGTACATTTTTTACAACGTCATTCCACACTTTTAAGACTTCAGTAGGTGACCTTGCAGTTTTCGTAATAGCTTGGTCATAATGCCTTTTAGTTTCTGACCATACCATTTCGATTGCATTAAAATGGCAATGATAGGGTGGTAGCCTGAGAACACAATGACCATGCTCGGCAGCGTATTTGTCTAAATGATAATTTTTTTCTGGCAAAACTTGCTTTTCAATTATATTCCAAACAGCATCCTTTAAAATGTGATCTGGAAAAGGAATATTCTTTTTTTTGAGCCATTCTAACATGCGTGTTTTACTCCAACTTTTTCTTGGTATTTCTTCATCCAGGCGACTGTGATACGTTGCGTTATCCATTATAATTAACGATGGTTCTTCCAAGTTTACAATTAGTTGCTGTTTAAACCAATTTTCAAAATTTTCGGTGTTCATGTTATCATGGTAATCGCCTGTTTTTTTATTGCATTTAAAAATAAGCGATGCATTTGCCACAAAACCTTTTTTATTACCGGCATGAACAATTACATATCGTGTCCCACTTCCAGTTATTTTTAAATCACTGTGTTTAGTACCATCTTGCCACATTCTTCTGTCCCCGCTTTCACTAAAAACTCATGTCTCATCCAGAAAAACAGGTGTAAAGAGCTTTTCGCTTTTAGCAGCATGGTATTTGTTCAAAAATAATATTCTTTTTAATCTGACTGCAGGCATTTCCAATAAATGTTTTCTTCCATCCTGTTTTTTGAAATGAAAACCCATTTTTTTAATTCCCAAATATAACGAACCTTTGGAAATCTTAGTTTCTGGAGACTCTTCGATAAATTGCCGTAAAATAGTTTCTACTGTGATTTTATCCTTTCGCGCATACATTTTATAAATTACTTCCCTCAAACAATGCAGGGTATTTTTTGTAATTCGGGTTTTGCTCCGGGAAACGCTTGCAGACATATTTCTTCTAAATTCGAAATCTGTAGCTCTGTTTGGTTTTTCAAGATTATATAATGTGCTTTCTGGAACTTTTAGTGATTCGGACGCTTTTTGAATTGCCTTAAATCGAGATCCTAAATCGTTTTGAAAATAGTTTACTACATTAAGCATAAGTTTTTTGGATTCATCAGAATATCGCATTTTTATATCTTATTTTGCGTTATGACATTAATATGAAATCAAAATTTGACGTAACTTCAAAAACGTGACATCTAATAAATTAGTTACGACGTTCATTTTTGTTGGTAATTTTTTGTTTCAACCGATTTATTAATAATAAATAAGGATGGTCTTATTCTAAATGGGTATAAAATTTACTATATTTGCACGTCATCGAAGTGTCGAAATCATGCGGTTCGTTTAATTCAGATCATTCGTTTGCTGTTGCCAATCAATATGTTTTGTCACTATAAACTTAGTAAATATTGAAATTTGTAGGTCGCGTAATTTCATACCGAATGCAACTCGTTGGATAATTAAAAATCAAATTCAAACCAAAGTTGGTCGTGCTAAAAATTTTATGTTGGCAAAAATGCGCGCTGTTGCTGGGATTAAAATGGTTTATGAGGTTTAATTTGACGCCTTCACATGGTCTTCACTTTTGGGGTTATGTTTTGAGAACTGTGAGTAGTATTTCAGAAGCCGTAATGAGCACTGTGGTATTAACATACAAAATAGGCTCGTTCCAACTAGCGATAGAACCGTTCTCGAAAATGCTGTATTTCTTTCGCGTTCCAACTGATTATAGTATCGTTCTTGGGGCGGTACAAAAACTACCATCTAGAAAGGGTGATAAAGTTGATGTGTCCAACCCTAATTCGAGTTTGCGCACTATACTGTACTCGATACGATTTCAGAACGGTTCTTAAATGCCAGTTGGAACAAACCATATCTAACTGAAATAAGTTTGTTTGCAGCCAATAACTAACCTATAAATCTATAATAGCCAAATGAAAAGAAGAATAGTAGACAAACTTCATTTGACATTTACTATATTCTCATACTATTTTAACGTTTGGCAACATAGTCCAGTTTTGACAGCTATGGCGTGCAAGTAGATTTTTACTGAATAGAGAGTAGTTGCTCGAGTTAACGCAAATAGAGAACAGTACAATTCTTGACATCACTCGATATCGAGCGAATTCGCAGCATAACGAGCAGTAGTTAGCGAAGACTTTACTACAATGCAATTCTTGAGGTGATTCGTTAAAGGGCGTCAAATTATTCCAATTTTATGGTTATGTTTTATGTATGTCTGTAAGAAATGGATCGAAACATTACCAATAATGAATGACGCGGAGGAAAAGTTTCGGAAAAGCAAAAAAATTATGTTGGAATATTTGCAAGGGAAGGATCAAATAATAGGTGGTAACTTCACAAATAACTTCGAAGATTCCGTGGAAGAGTGGACTAAATTGGCAAATATTTTAAATAGTATTTCAGGCGGAAAAAATAATTCATTGTCGTGAACGAATTCGAAGGATTGCGCGGAACCCGGAAATGTTGATCTATTTCCGCCAATTCTAAATTTTCCATTAACTATACGCACTTATCACTTTTAGTATAAATATAAAAATTATCTATGGTTATCACGAACAAAAATGTGCTCGCTCCATAACGAACACTATCAAGCGAATGCGCTCAAGACTAGTATTTTAACGAATTCGTTAGGAAGCGAGTAACCTTGAGTGTTGTCAAGAATTGGGGTCCAGGCCGTCATCACTGAAAACGGCCATTTGCTCGGCAACTGATCACATGTTTAAGTCTCAGAGGTGCAGAGGCGTCCAGTAAATCTTGTCTTGTTTCGTTTGTTGTTGAGTGACGGGTTGTTTCTATGTGAATGTTCTTTATCTGCGTTAACTCTAACCTTCTACGCGAAGTTTATTATAGGTTTGGTGGTCTGACTTTGTGTTTCTTTGAAAACTTTTATTCCAATCTTTGGTTTGAATTGGTTTATCGTAACTAGAGTAATATATTGTCCAAAAATTAATCACTTTTCTCGTTCAAATTGGAGAATATCAATTTTTCTGAACACGATCTAAAACAACTTATAGATTTTTTCTTAACATTTTTGAAACTTGATATTTTTTGGATTATAAATATAACTCTTTGTTTATAATGCAGGTGCAGCGTCATATCCTTCAGATGAAGATTCAATAAGGGAACAAATACAAAGAGTAATTGCTCAAAGCTCTTCTACTGACGAAGATAGTAACGATGCTATAAATTTACTTCCTTCAACTTCCGGAAGCTTTAGCATGAAGAAAACTCGTACGCAGTCTTTAAATAATGTTACTAGTATTTTGGGAGTTAATGTATGTGAACCTTTACCGAAAAAAGACGTTGAAGTTACTACTGAAGAGGAATCCAAAGAGGAGGTCTGTAGAAATTTAATTATATAATTATAATTCAATATGTATATTATAATTCTAGTTTAATAATGAGTTTCTGGTAAAAAAAAACAGACGTGCTCTCCTTTAAATGTGATGTATTCATTATAACTTTTTGTAAAAAGATTTGTCTTTGCGCCCAAAATAGGCCACAGTTTTGGAAATAATATATTCATTTCTGCCAAGGCTCTTTCACTTGAGAATGTTATGATTATGAAATATTGATTGATCGTTTGAAGGTTGGTTCTATCCAAAAATCATGTGCAACAGTGTTGCCACATATCTCAGAGGGGCGACTTATTGGGGTAATAAATGGGTTGTTTGAACAGTTCCAATGTAAAATTGTTACATATTTACTGGATACATGTAAACCTTTCTTTCCAGGTAATTTAAATAATTTTTTTAAATCTTAGGTAAAACCCATACTGGCTCCGGAAATTAGTCAAAGTGACGTTATAAATTTTGTTGAAGTGCAACACATTTCTCCGGCGTTACAAGAAACAGATAGTGCGCTATTGGAATCTATAGTTTCACATCCTCCAATTTCTCTTGATGTTAAACTGGAGGAAACTGCCAAAGAATTGAGCAATGTTAAAACTGGGACAAAAATCGCTGATTCAATATTGCAGAAATTTAATTCAATTAAAAACGAGACTATTGCGAAAGTTTCACCTAAATTGGAAAAAGAAGAAAAGGAGGAATTTAAAGAGACTGTAGTTGAAGTAAGTTACTTAAATTTTTTTACTTACAGCTGTATAAATTGCATTAGATCCACTTGATCGTTTAAAATGTATAATATTAAATGATGAAATAAAACAATTTAATTTGTTTAAATCTTCATTATTTATTTTGAACTAACGTTCAAATTAAATTAGTGACGCGTTTCGCTACACAGTAACTTTTTCAAACTAGTGAAGATACAATGAACAACTTTTAATTTATATAGTGCCTTAATACGGAATTCTAAGATATTGACAAAAGTATTATAATATTTAAATGGGGATAAGTACAAAAAGTGTCTAAATATGGAATTCTAAGAATGTTACAAAGGTATTGAAAAAGAGTACCTGGGAAATTTATCCACAACCATCACATCTTCTAGGTAAAAAGGTTTAATAAGGGAGAATGATTGATATCTATTTGGTCGTTAAGCAGATTACCTGAATATTTGTTTTTGTTAATCTGGAGGGCTTCTAAAGGATTTAATTTAAAGGATTTGGGTTCTACAAGCAAAATTTCAAAATTTGAGTCGAAAGTGTGTTGGTTTGTTAATAGATGATTTGAATAGTTGGAATCTAATTTGTTGTTGTCATAGCTGCGTTTGTGTTCTGAAATTCTAGTTTTAAAGTTCCTAAAAGTTCTACCGATATAAATTTTGTCACAGTTGTCGTTACCACATTTTAATTTATAAACACCTGATTTGTTTAATTTTGAGGATTTAGATTTGTTATTTTTAATAAATTTAGATAGATTGTAGTCGGTTTTAAAGCAAATATTCATATTTAAAGATTCTAAAAATGATTTGATTTTTAAGGATGGTGTTCCAAAGTATGTTAAGCTTTTAAATTGATTATTTTTATTTTTATCTGAAGGATATACTTGTTCCAAAGTGCGTTTCTTTATCTTTTTATTTATGATATTATCAATTAAGTTTGGATCGTAATTATTATTAACTGCAATTTGTTTAATGATATTTAGTTCTTTGTTGAAATTATTAGTGTTTAATGGGACTGTTAAAAGTCGTATCATACTATTGAAAGCTGCTAATTTATGACTGAATGGGTGGACCGAACTATTATGAATTGTAATGTCTGTATGTGATGGTTTGCGAAATATAGAAAAATCATGTTTATTGTTTATATTTGAAATTGTAAGGTCTAAAAAGTTTATAGACTTATTTCCTTCATGTTCTACGGTAAATTTTATATTGCTATGAATTGAGTTAATATAAGTAATGAAGCTGTCTAGTTGTCTAGTAGTGCCAGTGAAGCTCGCTAAAATGTCATCTACATAACGGTGCCAGTATATAAATTTTTTACTAAGGGGGTGTCTATGAATTATTTTTTCTATATTATCCATGAAAATTTCTGCTAATAGAGGACTGAGGGGGTTGCCCATAATCAAACCATCTTTACTGCTATAAATCTCTCCATTGAAATGAAAATAATTCTGATTTAAGCACACTTTTGATAAATTTATTATGTCGGAATGAATTATAGGGTTAACATTATTATACGTGAGCAAGTTATCAACAAGAGTTAAAGTTTCTTTAGGAGGTATACTAGGGAATAGATTAGTTACATCGAACGATATGAATTTAGAATTGTGAGGTAATTTTATATCTTGAATATTATTAATTAATTCCGTTGAGTTTTTAATAGAAAATCGAGGTTTGAAAGAACAATATTTAGAAATTATATCTATGAGAATCTTTGAAACTTTAAATGAAGGTGCTGTGAAAAAAGAAACTAATAGGGTACCCCTCTTTATGGAGTTTCATTAAAGGAACGTTAGTTCAAAATAAATAATGAAGATTTAAACAAATTAAATTGTTTGATTTCATCATAAGTATGGATCTTCATCAAGTAAAAGCCTCATCTATTCAATTTATAATTTTAAATTTTAATGTTTGTTTTTGTGGCATTGATAGCACAACTGTCAACTGTCATATGCGCATCAGAAATTTTGCTTAGAATATTTTCAATATGTTCACTCGAATTTAATTTTCCACTGATATACCGTCCTGAGAATTTAATATATTTGTGAAATTAATATTTACATTCGAAGCTATATAACAAATTAGAAACACCCCATACCCTGATTAGAAAAGCCTTCGCTTCTCAACTTGCTAAGTATCCACAATTTTGCCTCGCATATACAGACGCATAAAAAACCTCTGATGGCGTAGGTGCAGGAGTAAACGTAAAGTTGCCTAAAATAAGCAGCGTATACATTCGAAAACTATACTGCATACACATGAAAACAAAAAATATTCCAAAATCCATCATAATAACAGACTCTCTTAGCTCAATCCACACAATAAATCAACTTTATCCCACACACTCAATAGCACTCCAAATTAAAGTCGAACTATCACATCTACAACAATAAAATAGCATCGTGGAAATACTTTGGATTCCTTCCCATATCGGTATTAAAGGAAATGATGAAGCCGATCTTAACGCGCGACAAGCAACAATTAGTGAAACCGCGAGTGAAGTGCAGACGGTAGTATACGGCGACATAAAACCGCTACTTAAAGCAAAAGTGCAACAATTGTGGCAAAACGAATGGCAAATATATTAATCGAAACTAAGTGATGTGAAACCGGAAGTAAAACCTTGGTCGCAATCAATCAACAAAAGATCACTACAAGTTATTTTATCTAGGCTACGAATAGGTCACACTAGACTTACAATTCGACAGAAACGACTGAAGCCGCGAGATGCGTAAAATTAAATAGACAGAGACACGCATTGATATTGTTTTGTTGCCAAATCAAGAAATTTATATCTATCTACTTTGTGTGCAGCTCAAACATTTTATGATCCTGTGTATTGTGATATGGTGCATTGTCCAACACTATTAAACTGTTTGGAGGCAAATTCCAAAAAAAAAATTTCTTTTAATTATTTTGAAAAATTATTGAAATTCATATCATCGTGGAAATCGCCAGATTTGGATTTGAATTTCCATCTTAAATACGAATCAAAGACAAAACTTTGTTCATTTCCTGCACCAACTATAATCAGCATTTCACCTTTTGAAACTGGTTTTCTACATCCCTGATTACTTGTGTCGCTCCAATTATTTCCTGAAACATGACTTGTCAATAAATAGGTCTCACCAGTGAAAATTATAAATCGTTTTTCTTCTCTGAACTTTTTAATTTGCCGAAGACAAAACAGACAAAATATCCGATATCACCCAATCCAGCACCTTTGTGCCCTACACCAGCTTGTACAAGTTCTCAGAATCTCCCTAGTTCAGGCTTTTTGCAAGTTCTTCAGCGTTTTCATTTCCCTCAATACCCTGGCTACTTGGTTCCAATGTCAGCTTGATGTAATTCAGTTCTGCTTATGTCTTCGATGTAATTCTGTACTAGACCAAGCATCAATTTGTGACTCGAGATTGGTCCATCTGACATAATATGGATCTGCTTGTCCAAAACAGTTCTTCTGTTGTACTTTTTCGCTTTTTCCTTTCACATCTTTCGTTCCACATTGGTTTTCGATTTTCAACTAATTTTGTATAAAGTCAACTTAGGACAAAAATAAGAGTTATACCCCAAAACCCTTAATCTGTTTTTTATATATTCATATGATCGATTGGACAAATATTTTGCAGCTAACGACTTAAAATTCGCAAGCCAAAGTAACTAACTAAGTTTTTTTCCTAGTATTCCAATAGTCTTCAAAAAGTTGTCCATATTTGGGTTTTGAAGATTCTCCATTGAGTGGCCAGTGAAAATTTTAGAGTAGCCAGAAAACATTTTAGCTCAACTTTGGTTGAAATTCAAAAGAGAGAATGCGTATTTCAAGTTTTCTTGTTTGATTTCGTTACATCTTTAATGCAAAAATATTCAAAAAGCATGGTGCTACAACCACATTTGATAATGTGTCAAAATTTTTGATAACCAGATTTTTTTTGACAATCAATGTATTAGATTACGATTAGACATCCTTGATCAGATAATTTTTACATATGTGATAGTTCTTACCATAATTGATGCTCAGTCGATAATATGACTTTAAAATAGTGGTAGATGTGCCCACCCATCCCACACATCCGCATAGAAAAAAAATTTGAAAATAAAATCATCGTTGATCAGGTAATATCAAAGTATTTCAAAGAACAGAGACATCTATCTTGTACTGATGAGGAGCAAATACGCCGAAACCGGTCTACAAGTGATGTAGTCCCTTCTAATTACAAACCAGAATGGTTGGTTATATCTCGCAGATTTACCAACCACGTTTAACCTAGAAGTGTAATTCAATGTATGTCGGGACATATAGCCCGAGAAGTGAATGGTCTCTGTTCTGACTTATCGTAAATGCAGCTGGATTCCGGTCTATATTATTTCCTTTTACTTTTGCAAATGTAGTGATAATAAACTGATTTCTTTTCTTCCTAGACAACGTTAATCAAAGAAGATCCTAAATTATTACATTCGGAAGATACCAGACATTCATCGGACGCTAAATTACAATCGACGGAAGAGACAACGTTCGAGGAGAAGGTAGAGGAAACACCCATTACAACCACTTCCATTGAAGAATTTGCCAAAAGCACTTCTCCACTAGCAAAATCTGAAATCACGGATATTAAAAAAAGAAAAAAAGTTTTGAGTCGAAGTTACGTTGAAGATAGCGATACTGACAGCAGTGATTCTGAGCAGTTAATAATAGCCAGATCTGATGAAGATTCTCAAACTGCTTCTATTAAATTACAGGCGGATACTAAAGAAAGTGATAGTAGCAATATGTTTACACAAATTCAAACCACCGACGATTCCCAATCTCAAGAAACTGACTTTAATTTTGACGTTAAAAAGGTTGGTATCAATTTACTCTTTAAAATGAATACTCTTGATTTTCATATATTTTTGAAGGACGTTCTAGACGTATCTCCTCCTGCTGTAGAAAAAATAGAGTCAGAAGCGTCCAAAGAAGAAGAACCTGATCCCAATCTGCATTCGCTACTTCTCTGCGAAGAAGTAATTCCTAGAAGCCCAGCGCCACTGAGTGATCCTTCAGTTATTCATGAAACAAAATGTGTCAAGTCAGTTTTGGAAATGCCCTTTGCTAGTGCACCCAGTACAAGCAATAATAAAAATATTCTCTTGGATCAGAAAAAAAATCAACCACCAGTGCCTGTTGCCGTTGATGTACAAGAAATTAGGGAAGATCAGTTGGAAAATTCGACGATTGTTGATAATACACCTCCTACAACGCCAGAAAGTACTATTAGCAATTTGTCACCCAGGGGGTGAGTACCTTTTTATATTATGATTATTTGTTGTATTCGCATCGTTATTGTTGACTAAATATTTATTATAACAAATAACCACGGGTAGTAATTTTAAATTAATGAAACTATAGTCTATTCAGATTTCCTTTACGCGTCAAAACAATATATCCACCTGACAACGTTTTGCGTTCATGTTGGTGGATCGGCCAATATAGTGTCGGTACTGATTGGGTGTCGCTATTGTTTTCTTGTAAAAAGATGGAAGAGTAATGTTAGGAATGTAAGGTTAAAAAACAGGTCGGTTGAGTGAAATTAAATCAACATTACAAATTAAGAATATAGTTTAGTATAGTTTGTAGAAAGTCAGTTGGAACAAAGCATAGGCTTATGAATACTTACATAAATCTATTGTAACGTTTATTCTAATTTATATTTACAATTAATTTATATTTACAGATTTATATGTAATTCAGTCCTTATTTAATAATTTATGTTATATACTAAACACACTAATTATAATTTATATGAGAGTCACTTAATAAACACTTTATCGATGCGCGATTACTTTCCTTCGGAATCAACACTGACTGATTGGCTAATTGCCTGCAGCGAAGCTGGTGGCTTATTTATACTCGCACGCCGTAATTCTCGAAATTTCTCGCGGGTGCACTGGATATTTTCGACGTTCTGGCGGATCTCGCCGGGTGCGGTGGGTATTCTCGATGTTTCTCGAAAATTGGGCGGAGGAACCATAGTCGTCTCATATGGGGATTTCACTGGGGGCACTAAGTGAGCATATTAATGCAGTAGCTCGCGTAACATTGCCCCCTCCTTAAGAGACAGTTCCTCCTGGAACCAACTAGGAAACTGGAACGAGATGACTGTATCGGCAACTGGTCCCCTTGTTGCATTTTCCAGTTGTATGGAAGTAACATGCGACCGTCTTCTCTGTTGGCGGTGTCTCCCGAGCATGGCCGCAAACCAGTACCTGCACTTCGGTGTCTCGGAAGATTACTTCTACCATGTTACGGATTATTCGCCAATCTAAATGCCTACATTCAATCTTGGGCATGGCTAGCCTATGCACGTTCAGTTCAAGCACATGCTCCCTCAGGCTTCGTAATGCTTCCCAGACATCCTCGTACGTTGGTCTTTCGTCGAAGGTGTTCCTCGTCACTAGGTGGAAATTGTAGCGGGAGCCATTTTGCAGCTTCAAAGCTTTACCTGGTACTGGTAACTGGTGTACCAAAGGTCGTGCGCCACTCTTCTTTATAAACAGAGATGCCAGTCCGCGCGCATCGGTTACGCTGGCAGGGATGTTTATTGCCAGTGAGTATTCCTCCGGAACGGTAAGCAGGTCTTGTCGTCTCTCAGTGGTGACGCCGAATCTGGCTTTTCCGGTACCACCATAAGCACCCATGAACTCTACAAAAGCAGGATCGGCTACTTCCTGAAGCTGGCTTACTTCCTCATCGTGGTCACCCTCGAATGGCGCTAATCGGTTACGGTGTACCACCTTTGGCTTTCCATTTGGGATCTTGCTGATACGATAGATGACATCGTTGATTCTTTTCTTTACGAGGTACGGACCGTCCCAAGCTTTCTGCAACTTTGGAGAAAAACCCTTTTGTCTTCTTGGGTTATGCAGCCAGACTTTGTCTCCTTCGTGGAAACCTCCTTCCATAGCTTGCGTATCGTACCTTTTCTTAATCCTATCGCTAGCGATCTGAAGATTCGATCGAACCAGCTCGTGTACGTCGTCCATTCTTTTTCTCAGCTGGGTCACGTAATCTTCACCATCTATGTCCTCTCCGGGTCGGCATCCAAATTCGAGGTCGCAGGGTAATCTCATTTCGCGTCCGAACAGAACTCTTGCTGGTGTTTGGCCGGTGGACTCATTGATGGCGGATCTGTAGGCCATCGCGAATAGCGAGAGATATTGGTCCCAATCTCGCTGATGGTTAGATACCACTTTAGACAGGTATTTGCCAAGAGTTCTGTTCATTCGCTCTACCATCCCGTCCGACTGTGGGTGCAAAGCCGTAGTTCTCGTTTTCTTCATGCCGAGCTTTTCACAAACTTCCTGGAACAGCTGGCTCTCGAAGTTTCTGCCCTGGTCGCTGTGTATTTCCAGGGGCACTCCATATCGGCAAATGAACTCATTCACAAGCACGTTGGCAACCGTTGCGGCTTCTTGGTTTGGAATGGCATACGCTTCTACCCATTTTGTGAAGTAGTCCATCACCACCAAAATGTACCTGCTGCCATTTGCTGTCGGTGGAAACGGTCCGGCAATGTCCAGGGCAATGCGTTCAAAAGGGCTTCCGACATTGTACTGCTTCATAGGAGCCTTTCTTCTCCCGTGCGGTCCATTGGTCGTAGCACAGGTAGTGCACTTCTTACACCAGTCCTTCACATCTTCGGAACTGTGCATCCAATAAAACCGTTCTCGCACTTTCTGGAGGGTCTTCTTCACACCTAGATGTCCTCCTGACGGACTGTCGTGTAATTTCCGCAGTACTGCTGCTATCCTTGTTCTTGGAATCACCAACTGTCTTCTACTTTCGGAACCCTCATCGTTCTCGATTACTCGCTGTAGCAAACCGTTTTCCAAAACCAGCGAGTCCCACTGGGCCCAATACGATTTCATCGTTGGCGAGTACCTTGAAATCTCCTGCCAAGTAGGTCGACAGTTCTCCTTTTTCCAATGTCGGATTTTCTTCAAGTCGGGATCGTTCTCTTGTTCCTCTTCCAACTTTTCTGGTGTCCATTCGTCGGTGGTCACCGTGGTTCTTCGAATCGCAGCTTCCTTAGCTTCTGTTTTGCTGCAGTGAGAGCACTCTGCAGGGCATGGTCTTCTAGAGAGGGAATCTTTGGAAGGTCTTCGGGTCGAAGCTGCCCTCTGAAGGTCGAAGCTGCCCTCTGAAGGTCGACCCTTCCTAGTTTTTCCTGCTGGGCATCTTTGTTTGTAGCAGTTCTCGGTCGCTTGCACGATCTGCGTACATGTCCCATTTCTCCACAATTCCAGCATTTCACAGCTTTCAGTTTTTCATTTGAGATGCTTTTCATCATGTTGACAATCTGGTCGAGCTTGTTCTCAACTTCTTCGTCTGCTACAGCCCTCACCTTGCCGTATACTCCGGAAGCCTGTGTAGCTGCTTCGTACTCCAAGGATGCAGAGAGTACGTCGACCAGTGTCTTATGCCGAGCCAAGCGTAGAGTTATCTGCATTTCATGGTCACGAACTCCGTCGAAGAATGTCTGTACCCCTAAACATTCCATGACATTCTCCGGTGCCGATGGATAGGCAAACCGCACCAACCTCGCAATGTCTGCTTCGAATTCTTGCAGACTTTCGTTGCGTTTTTGTTTGCGGTTTTTCAGCTGCGACTGGTACAGATGTTCCAGGTGTTCCAGGCCATATCTCATATTCAATCGCTTTTTGAGTTGTTCAAAATCTTCGGCCTCTTCCACTGGAATGGTCTGGAGGATATCCATAGCGTCTTCTCTAAGGGCAAGAGTTAAATTTAACGCTTTTTCCTTCTCACTCCAGTTGTTTGCCTTCGATGCCGCCTCGAATTGCTTAAGATAGTTCGGCCATGACGTTTTACCATCGAATGTTGGCAGTTTCACTCGGCTGTTAATATCGTTTTCCATTTTCGGTTTCAACTCTACTTTCTCTGCCAGTTCGTCGTTATTCGGGGCTTGCCTAGTTGTAATATCCGGTTTATTACTAGTCTTCCTTTCGATTTCTTTGATTTTTTGTTTCATTTCTTGCTCCATACTTTTAATCTTTTCTTCCACGGCAGAAATATCAGTCTTCATGGATGTCATTTCATTTTTCATGTCCGTCATTTTATTTTCTATGTCCGCCGAAAGTTTACGTTCCATGGATGAAATTTTATTTTCCACGTCCGACAATTTGTTTTCCATGTCCGCCGAGAGTTTACTTTCCATGGCTGAAATTTCGTTTTTTATATCCGTCGAAATTTTATTTTCCATGGATGAAATTTCGTTTTTTATATCCGACATTTTGTTTTCCATGGATGAAATTATAGAGGCGGACGCTTCGTCGGTGAATTCGAACGTTTCCGGGTCCAATCCATTGTTAATCATAGCTTTTTTTAGTCGTTCCACTAACACTGACTTGACCCCACTTGTGTCCAGTTCGTAATCCTCCAACTCTCTTCGAAGCTCTGAAACTTTTAATTCACAAAGTTTCTTCGCCATCTTCCTGTATATTTATTTATTTATTTATTTTTTTAACCCCACTTCTGACACCAATGTAACGTTTATTCTAATTTATATTTACAATTAATTTATATTTACAGATTTATATGTAATTCAGTCCTTATTTAATAATTTATGTTATACACTAAACACACTAATTATAATTTATATGAGAGTCACTTAATAAACACTTTATCGATGCGCGATTACTTTCCTTCGGTATCAACACTGACTGATTGACCAATTGACTGCAGCGAAGCTGGTGGCCTATTTATACTCGCACGCCGTAATTCTCGAAATTTCTCGCGGGTGCACTGGATATTTTCGACGTTCTGGCGGATCTCGCCGGGTGCGGTGGGTATTCTCGATGTTTCTCGAAAATTGGGCGGAGGAACCATAGTCGTCTCATATGGGGATTTCACTGGGAGCACTAAGTGAGCATATTAATGCAGTAGCTCGCGTAACACTATGGAACAGCCCAAAAAACATTTCGGTGCGTTTGGTGCCCGACAAGCGGTAATTTGTTCCATAGATTTATGTAAATATTTAAAAGTCCATGGGTTGTTCCAACTGACTTCGTACAAACTATAAGGTGGCGGGCACACTGATCAATTGGTATCGAGTCCTGTGAGGTCGGATCAAGTTAGACTTGAAATGCTCACCACACTAAGCAAGCATAACCATTTTTTCAATATGTAAATAAAAATCAGAGATTAGACGTTCGAAAACAATTTTCTATTTGCGCATGCGCGGCTGTATCGAGTAACGAGTAAAATTAGAGCAAGTTTGAAAATCAAAAATTTCGACTGGACGTGTCAGCGATCGATCTAACCCTGTGACAGTTTTTACAAGGTAACGTCGGTTTGATTTTTTACTTGATTCAAATTGATCATTCAGTGTGCCCGTTGGATAAAAGAGGCTATAATTTTACCTTAATGATGAGAAAAGTTGCAAGATAGAGAAATATGAATGTGTGAGGATACATGTTGCTTCTTTAAAAAATTATTAAGAAATGTTGATTTGGAATTTTACTGTGAATGGGGAAGAATAATCAGATTAATCACATAAAGTCAATTATTTCTTTGATTGGTACTGACAAGTGATGATCTTGGTCGTTATTGTTCGCGTTCATCCCGAAAAAGTTCATCAGGTAGCGATTTTAGAGTAATCCATCGCTTCTTAATTCTACTGAACGTGCTAATCTTGATATAACAACACAACCTAATTTTATTTGATGTATGACTTCAATAATTATTTATTCATCTTCGATTTCAATTTAGTTTAATAGTCCCCAGCGGTGTTCATTCATTTTTAAGATACAAACGTCTAAAATATATTGAAACAAAAATATGTTATGTCATTTTATATGTTTATTAACATGATATTTGTCATATATGACAGTTAATGCATCACTGATCGGTAGCGTAGCGTATTTTAATTCTGATTGGAAAAATGGCGACTGCTAGCAATCACTAGCAATCAGTTGACAAAACACGCGTTCAGCAAGAAATTGATTATCGCGCCGGTAGCGCTACGTTGGGATGAACACGACCATTGGTTAAAGTATGTAGGAAAGACAACCGCTTAGGAAACTGCATTTGCCTTAGTGTTAGCGACTCTAACACATTCCTAAACGCTCTGACGAGCTAGGATTATTCAGTTTTATTGGAATATTACGGACAATTTACTGATTTATATAATAATTATAAGGATAATTTTATTTTCTGTACGAATTATGGAAAATAGGTGTTGATTAATCATAGCAACGAATATAGCCGCTTATAGAAGGGCAGGACAATGTGTAAGGCCGAGAGATTTCGAACTGACCGTGGGATGGCGCTCAAATGGACGAGAAAGACGTTTTGTAGTCGGGAGAAAGCGCGTGGCTGAAAAATAAGGGCGAAGCACGTGGGATCGGCTAGCGAACAAGCCCTCAACTCGGATTTTGAGTTTGTTAGTCAGCAACTGTGGCTGCCTAACATAATCTAAATAAGCGTCTATATTCGTTGATCATAGTTTAATGCTCAGTTAATTATGACTAAGACTGAAACAGTGCATTTTACACCGAGCTTAACTGCTAATTCTAATTTTTTTCAGGGATATCGAAGGTTTGTCTCCGAATATGGGTGATAATGAAAGTTGCAAGTCACACGATATTGAATCTGAATATCCCGAACAAAGATCTACATTATCTAAGGTATCACCGTATAGCGAAGAAGGTAATACTTTTTTTATTGAAATATCTGCATATTTTTTTCATTAAAATTAACGAGTAAATGTGAAAGTAGATAAATCTTATAGCTCACCTAGTTTTAGTTTGAAAATTTTTCAAAAAATTCCATAATGCGAATTGTAATTACGAGGAAGTTTCTAAAATGTTTCAGATACTCAAATGATGGGTGAAATAAAGAAAAATATTTCTTGTAAAAAGAGGCGAAAATCTTTAAGAAACTCGGAAGATACTTTACCATTGAATAATAAAAAAAATAAGAAAAGTAGATCGAGACATAATAGTGATAGTGATAGTTCTGAACATTCAAATACTGATTGCACCAAAGTATCATATAACAGACAGAATAGATCACCAAGGCCTTCAAAATACAACTTTTACGTCGAGTTTGGTGAGTTTTTACTTTTTATTAATATACCGGGTGACTCATTAAATCATTATGTTTTGCTGCTTATAACTTTCAAACGAATAAAGACATATGCTTCACTTTTCAAATATGGACCTTTCAGGAATTATTTTTATGTATAAACCTGGAAACTCACCTGCTGGATTCTGTTTCGCAACATTAAAACAATGTATACAACAGTGACAAGTGTTTTTGAATGAACAAGCACAAGTAGCTGACCCTATCAAGATTATAATAACGCTTAATTTAAATATATATGTTAACGGATGACGGTGACAGTAACAAATGTGTGTACTAGGAATGTTGAGAAGAAACAGCTGCTCTGGACTCCAACTTCACATTTTGATGCGAGACAATGTTTCATGCGCTCCTGAAAGAAAGGTGGAGCTTGCAATGTTGCTCGCGACGTTGCGCAACATAATGTTACAGCGTTTCCAGATTTAAAATGACCACGTATTGAAATATAGAGAACAGTACAGGCACGTCATCAATCTATAC
Organism: Lochmaea crataegi; assembly: GCA_947563755.1. Taxonomy (NCBI): domain Eukaryota; kingdom Metazoa; phylum Arthropoda; class Insecta; order Coleoptera; family Chrysomelidae; genus Lochmaea; species Lochmaea crataegi. The sequence goes on from OX387430.1 coordinate 14,649,933, forward strand.
GCTCGTTTCCAACAGTTTCGCACACCATTTAAACTTATTAAAAATACATATTACCTACTATTTAAATTCTTAAAATATCCACTTAAAAGTCAAAGTCGAACTATAACTATCTTATCAAAAAATTATTAAACATAGAATAATACATAAAAGCTCTTCATTCACATAGGAACAACCCGTCGATTAATTTATTTATTTTAATTTAATTAGTTCGGCACCACAAGTCAGAGGCTTCCAGACCTCGGCACCTCAGCCTTTAGGCTTTTTGTGTTCTTGGTTGTACCGTTTATGTGAAGAGACCAGTAGTCCTTATCAGGCCCAATAGTCTTTTCACTAGGTCCTTGGAGAAATTCCCCTTGGGTACTCTAGTCCTAGGAGTCTATATCTCCAATGAGATAGTGCTTCACATTCGAAGACAATGTGTGAGGCTGTTTCCTCCTCTTCCGTACACTACCGACAGATAGGTTCCTCCCTATATATGCCAATTGTTTGCATGTACAGTGACCGGTGAGTAATCCCGTCACTTTCCTTATCTGGCCCCTGCTGAGGTTTAATATTTCGTTAGTCATCGACTCCGAAGGTTTTTTTAACCAGGAGTTTGCTGTGTTCCTGTTTTGGCACGTGGCTCCAGTACGTCTGATGTTTAGGTTAAATCCACCGAGATGTACAACCACGTGCAGCAGTTTTTGATATTCCAAATACTGGTTCAGGACCAGTGAATGTAGTTTCAGACCTTAGCTTTGCTAGGTTGTCTGCCTTTTCATTGCCTACAATACCCTTGTGCCCCGGGACCCACTTGAGAGTTACTTTATTATGGTTTGCCATGGTTAAGAGCTTAAACGAAACTTTAGTATAGAAACGATGTTTATTGGACGCTTTTGATCAGGTGCCAAGCAATCGGTCGTTTTCGGTGACGACGGCCTGTGCTGTTCTCTATTTGCGTTAACTCTAAATCATATTGATGAAATATTATAAAGACAATTTCAGAAACACGATTTTATGAGAATAAGGATGAAAATTAAAATTATATTTCACAAACAACTATTTTGTTTTAGATCACTGTTTGGACAGTGGTCAGCGGATATCAGTGCTTCAACAAAAATTGGCAGAATTAAGAAAAACTTATGCTGATGTTAAAGCAGAACTTGCCGCAGTTGAAAGGAGAAGAAAAAAAATTAGAAGACGCGAAAGAGAAGGTATGTTTCTAGCTAACGAAATATTTGTGTGGTTGAATTTATTAGGGAAGGATTTATTAGCTTTTCTTTAGTCAATTATTCCGTTTTAATAAATATTTTTTATTTTAGCGCTAAAAGCCGCCAAACAAGAACTAACGTGTATATGATCAAAAGCAGTTCCAATTCGTGATATTTGGCCAAGACGAGAAACTATAAGACGTAGAAGAACTAGTAAATGTTGAAATAATGATTTTAGTAACATGAAAATGTAATTTAAATTTTAATCTGTAATTTATATATTGCTGCTAAATATTTTTGTAAAATAAATATTAAATTTGTTTAATGTGTTTTTGGTGTTTGTTTCCCAGCCTTAATTCTTTAGCGCTAATCATAATACTACTTATATTGGATTTGATATATCTTGGTATTTAAATAAGACTCCAACTGAGAGTATACAATTAGTTACAAACATTACCGCGAGTCTATTATTACGCAACCAACAACGCTTAGCTGCGCAGGGCGGGTTGGTTTCTCGCTAATGCTGACATTATTGGAGTCATACGTCTCTCAGGTTTGGCTTGTCAAGTGACGAATTCCGTCATTCGGTCCAATCACGAGAGATTAACGTCACGCCCGTTTTGGCGAAATTTTTGTTTTTTAAATGATTAGTAAAACTCTCTCCCTCATGGTTGTTGAAAAGTAACAAAGCGCATAATTTGAAGGCTTGAACAGTGCTTTTGTAATAAGAAAATCAGAGGGTACTTGTCAACAACTGTGGCGCCAGTTTCGCGAATCATGCAAAACGATATCCATGACGGCAGAAAGTTGAAGTTCATCCTACGGTATCCTCTTCAAACTGTTGAGAACAAATGAATGCCTAAAGGTATGTATGTATATTGTGGTGACATTCACTGAGACCTAAAAGATGTATTGTTCCCCCTTACTTCTACTTAGTTCCTGAGGGAAGTCACAGAGACTAGTAGCTCCTTTAGTCCTATTTCCCGGAGGAATTTTAGGATCTGCAGGCTTCAACTTAGGTAACTATCCCTCTTCTATCCAGTAGTCTCCTAGTTGTTGTGCCCTAGGATTCTGAATTGCTGAGCAATTCACAATTATGTGGATGGAGGTTTCTTCTTCCTTGCCACAGAATCTACATTCTTCTTCCTCCACTATTTTGAGCTTTTTCAGGTGCCCACTCAGGCAACAATGTCCCGTTAGGGTCCCTGTTAAAACTCTTATTGCAGTTTTACTTTGAATTATGCATTTATTTGATCTCAACAGGCTGTAGTCACCCAGAGGAATATTTGATTGTCTAAGCCCTACTCTTTCCAATGGTCAGATCTTCTCTTTTTTTCGGCTTTGCCTATTTCTTCCCATATTACATTGGAAATGATATTGCAAATGGGTTCCGGCCCCCAAAAGGGTGTTTCAGTCCCCTTCTTTGCTAGTTCATCAGCTATTTCATTTCGTTCTATCCCATTGTGTCCTGGAATCCACAGTAAATTGACTATATTGTTCTCGCCTAGTTCATTGAGTTTGCCTAGGCATTCCCACACCATTTTGTAACTGATTACACAGGAGCTCAGTGCTTTAATGGATGCTTGACTATCCGACATTATGATCATAATTTGCCTACTATATTCTTTATCAATATTGAACTGGGCAGACTTTCTTATGGCGTGAATTTCCGCTTGAAAGATACTTGGGGTTTTTCCCAAGCTTGTAACGAGTTATTTTTTTTGCTTTTTGCAAGTTTAATTTTTATTTTATTTTGTTCCGTAATATATTTTATTTTGTCACTAGGGTGTATATAACTCGTTACTTTACAACCCTTTCGACTACCGCATTGATTTATTTTTTGTTGTTGTTATTACCGTTGTATATTTTAGTATAAGTCCGAGTTACGCAAATCCAAATTCTAGCATAAACAATTTATTCATTCCCGATATTTCAATTTTTCAACTGAAAGGACGCCCGGTATATACAACATTTTAATTTAAACGAAAGCCGTCTAGTATAGATACAAGTTTTTGTCGAAACTAGATAAATTTCACGTTTTAATTCTGACACCTCGACAACGGCCGAAAAGTGTAACTAAAATTTTGGATATAAATTGGCTGTCGCGCATCATTCAGGCTCTCAAGAATCAGTTCATTTTTCGGCTCTGAAGAATCAATTCATTCGCGCTCTGATTGATTCCGGTTCTAAATATTCTCCGTTTAACTTTCTTCCGAAAACCGAAAAACCGTAGTGTGGAAATTGAGTGTATTCCCTATTCCGATTGTGTGTTCAGCTGTATTTTAAAAGGTAAATCATTTTTACAATTAAACTGTGTAATCTAAACTTTCCGTATCGCCGCTTAGTATTAAATTGTTAAATGTATGGTTTTGAAAATTTTCCGACCGGCTATTTTTTTTTCCTTTTGTTGTTGAACTGAAATTTGTTTTTTTTTATTTTGTTTCTCTTATCTGGAAATAAAGATTTGTCAACCGTAATTTGATTTCGAATTTTATTTACTGCGTTTATTATATATTAAATAACTGATATGAGTTATTAGTGGATTCTCGAATTATTTTACGCTTTTGCTTGTCAGTAGCTTTATATTAAATTGATATCCAAGTGGATTATAATATTTTAATTTTATGCTAGTACGAATATTTTTACTCTGTGTGTCGATAGTTGGGTACCGTTTAACTCGTGGGAAAATATTTTTTTTTTGGAATAATTGTTAACCGGCTTTAGTAGATTCAAGGGTTAATCAGACTTGGAAGAGGCTTAGCCACAATTTGTTTGATTTCCCGGCAGATCTAACTCGTTCTTAAATTTTTTTTTTTTTGAATAATAGTTACCGGCTTTAGTAGATTCAAGGGTTAATCAGACTTGGAAGAGGCTTAGCCACAATTTGTATGATTTCCCGGCAGATCTAAATCGTTCTTTTCCCGTTTCGTAGAATCATTATTTATATTTTTTTTCCCCGTCGGAATAATAGTTGCCGGTTTCATTTGGATTCAAGGGTTAATCAGACTTGGAAGAGGCTTAGCCACAATTTGTTTGATTTCCCGGCAGATCTAATTCGTTCTTAAATTTTTTTTTTTTTTGGAATAATAGTTACCGGCTTTAGTAGATTCAAGGGTTAATCAGACTTGGAAGAGGCTTAGCCACAATTTGTTTGATTTCCCGGCAGATCTAATTCGTTCTTAAATTTTTTTTTTTTTGGAATAATAGTTACCGGCTTTAGTAGATTCAAGGGTTAATCAGACTTGGAAGAGGCTTAGCCACAATTTGTTTGATTTCCCGGCAGATCTAATTAGTCTTAATTTTTATTTTTTTTCCGGAATAATAGTTATCGGTTTCCTTAGATTCAAGGGTTAATCAGACTTGGAAGAGGCTTAGCCACAATTTGTTTGATTTCCCGGCAGATCTAAATCGTTCTTTTCCCGTTTTGTAGAATCATTATTTATATTTTTTTTTCTCCCCGTCGGAATAATAGTTGCCGGTTTCATTTGGATTCAAGGGTTAATCAGACTTGGAAGAGGCTTAGCCACAATTTGTTTGATTTCCCGGCAGATCTAAATCGTTCTTTTCCGGTTTCGTAGAATCATTATTTATATTTTTTTTCCCCGTCGGAATAATAGTTGCCGGTTTCATTTGGATTCAAGGGTTAATCAGACTTGGAAGAGGCTTAGCCACAATTTGTCTGATTACCCGGCAGATCTAAATCGTGCATTAGGGACCCCGTTAAACCCGGTAGATTTGAACCGTATTTGATAACCTGACCGTTAAGTCCGTTAAAATCCCAGATATAGGTAATACATACCTCATTTTCTTTTCCCGGTTAATTTGTTTGTCACTAAAAAGAATTATTCGTAAAATAGACCACAGAGTATTAATAGATCAAAGTTTTGAAGTTCTATTATTTTCATTTTTAACCGCAATTTATTGATTGGAGAACCAAGATTTGGCTTTTCCGGATTTTCACTAGTTAGTTAAATTTAATTCAACAAGACCCCTGGAATTTTCCGTAACCTCCATCTGAGGCTATCTGGAACTCTTGACGCTAAGGGTCAAGGGGCCGTGGAGCAAACCACGTTAATAATCTGGCGCCCGAGATTTAAAAACCCGAATTTTGCATCAAGGGTGTCCATAGTGACGTGTTCTTGTGGCAGGAGCCACGTGTAAGAAGGGAGGCACGTTACAAGCTTTCAGAGTGTTTGGTTTCTGGCCCGTACACTACTATCCCAGTTCCTTCTATTGCTTTTGAGCCGTCTGTGTACCATCGAATGGCATTCTATCCAAGTCTGGTAATGGTATTTGGATCCCATTCCTTCTTGTTGCTTAATTCTGAAACGAATTTCTTTGAAAAGTTTTAGGTACATAATACCATCTTGTGGCATGTTCCAGGTCTCCCTAAAGGTAAGCTCATATAACAACGAATCACGAACTCTAACGCCATTGATCAGATTAATTGGTGGGAAAATTGACAGGTGCATAATTTAAGATTTCACTAATTCCTGAAATTTAAAATCTGGGTGGCGGGAAACTTGACTCCATTTCAAGTTTTTCCGATATTCGTGAGGAATTTAGGCTAATTTGACACTTTTGACAGTTTGTAAATTAATTTTTAGGTTAGTAGTTTTCCGTGTACATAATACAATATTATAGCCCGAATTAAACAGTACTTTAAACTGAAACAGGTGTCTCTATGTGCGCGCTATCATATCCAAGTTAACTAGTACAGACCTGTCAAGTAAACCTTAAACAATTAATTAGTAGGGCCTAATTGTTAAAAATAGTTTTAAGTACAGAGGAAAGAGTGGTTTTGGTAAAGCATTATTTTCGCCCATACGGAATCGGCCGACGTAATGGTGCAAGTCTGCGATTCGTGTGTGATCAATTCACACAACGGTTTAATAACGGTTTAATACGTAATGCTGTAATTTTGAAGGTTATTGAAAAGTTCAGAAATACGAGTAATGTATTGTGCCAACGAAAAGGAAACTCGGGGCCTCCCATGACAGTTAACAACAACAATAACCATGAACGTGTTTTTGAGCGAGTCTTAGAAAATCCGAAAGCCAGCCAGATAAGGACAGCGTTGGATCTTGGCTTAAAAATAACTTCCTTGCAAAGAATCCTGAAGGAGCTGGGTGCATTTTCGTATGTGATTGAGGAACATCAATAACAATTACATCCTATCGGGATTATCGCAGTAGAGTGGAATGTTGCGCCAGAATTTTTGCGTTACAGTATGAAAATCCTGAATTTTTTAAAAACGTATGGTTTTCAGACGAAGCACATTTTCATTTGTCGGGCCATGTAAATCGTCGCACAAATCGATTTCTGGGTTTTGCCAGATCAGATGAGGTTCAAGAAGTTCCTTTCCATATTGGAAAAGTGAGTGAATGGTGGGCAGTTTCGGGACACGGAATCATTGGTCCGTACTTTATCGAAGAAACTGGTAGGCAAGTCACACTTAATCAACAGAGGTACATACAAATTTTAACACGCTTTATCCCTGATCTACGTCAATTCTGTCGTGCACGTAATTTGGCATTTCGAGACCAATTTTTCCACCAGCACGGGGCAACTTGCCATTACTGCTGCCGCAGTTCGTCAATTTCTTCAGGAACATTTTCCAATCAGATTCATTTCACGATTTACTGACTTCCGTTCACATTCTCCAGTAACTGCCGTTTTTAAACCGGCACCACAAACCATCGATGAATTAAAGGGTGCCGCTAGAGCCTTCTTCGCGGACCTGAGACAACCCTTATTCCATAACATGACGAGAAACTTGGAAAATCGTATGAAGTCGGTCTTGAGCGAGGAGGAGCGCATTTAGAACATGTAATAAAGTGTCAATAATATGTCTTTCTTAAAATAATTACAAGTTCAGTACTGTTTACTTCGGGCTATACTGTATTTGGTTTATATTAGAATAATTGAAAATAAATATTTTTGGTTTTTCGTAAACACAAACAGAAAAAATAAACTCCACAGTCTTAACCATTAACCTAACCTCAAAAATTTTGAAATATCCAAAATGTCTACGAATTTCGTCTTTGTATAAAATGGTAATATTCTACGATTCATGATTCGTTGCGTTTACGGATTAATCATTGCCTCAATAAGTGTCTAGTTTACAGATTAATTAACTAATTATAAAAAAATTATCGTGTGCCCAAATGGACATTTTTACAAATATATTAACCCTTTTTAAAAACGTTATCGTACGCGTATGATATAGAAATTCTTACAAAAAAATAATTCTTTATAAAAAGTTTATCCAGACACTCAAATATGATATAGTCGAGGCGCAGCACGTAACGTTAACATATCGGTTTTACGCAGCGACGGTAACCGGAGAGTGTATATTTTATCTAGGCTAAACTAACCGCTATATCAACATCTTCATTGTTTGAAATCTAATTTTAAAATGATGAAATAATCGGAATTTAATTTTAACACCCCTAGTATATGGTGTGTAATCCTTTTCTCAAATTACTTTCAACCTTTCCACCTCAGATTCCACCCTTCCACGCCCCTATACTGCCCTCAATACAAAAAGTACGAAACATAATGGATTTATACGTTCATTTAATTAGGTATACGGTTTTTTTGTACATAAAAAAGTAAATAATTTAATAAAATGGTGTTTATTGAATAACAAAGGTAGGATTTATAATAATAATTAAAATATATACTTTAAATTTAGTTTAGAATAATTAAAGTGAGCTAATTGATTCAAAGTTTTGTTAAATTTGTTGTTTGACCGCTATTTAATGAAATAATGATTGAGGTAGGTATTTACAGTTACCTACTTGTTTATTTACATCAATTTCTATAAATTACTCGTAACGATGGAAATTCAATTTGTGAAACTGGTCTTATAGTCGACCGGATGTTATATATTTTTGCTATGGAATATGTTATTTAATATATTTAGAATACGAGCCATCTTAGGGATTTTTTCAATTAAAAACAAACCATATATTATTAACGATAAAAATGAAAATGTTTATATCCACTAGGTACCTAGGTATAGTTGGAATAAATAGATAGGTAAGTAGGTACTTTTGATTATATATGGTAAAAAATCGTCGTAAATTAAAGATAATTTGTTTACATTTTTTATACCAAGAAATAAGACCAGAAGTTTTTTTAAATTAATTTTATGCTAAAACCAGTGTACAACTTATGCAAAACATGTTTTGTAATACACATATATGGAGGAATATTAGCAGATTCGGAATTTACGTATATGACAGTACCGGATTAACAATTTATAATAAAAAATTATCGAATACTAATTAATAGGTATACCTACTTTTTCTACTGACATACTGTTATTTTATCATCAGGTGTAGGAACTGTCCTCTAACGATATAGGTACATTTAAGATTCAAGTTTACATCCAATATAGGAATACCTGCATCTCAATATACCGTCAATATCCTGTAGTGTTTTTATTATTTATTTAAACAGTTTTTACTTGTGGGATAAAATTATACACACTATGGCTAATTACTATCTATTTATTTAACCCTTTATGATACCACATCGAGTACCCGGGTACTATTTCAATTTTAAATTTACATTTTTTTTTCTGTTAGAGCTATTCATTTGTGCTTTTAGGACATCTCTGGAAAAGTAGTTTAATACATAGAGTCATTTTTTTGTATGTCATCATGTTGATTATTATTTTTATATTCCAATTATTATATACCACATCTTTAGTCTACCATACAAGTACCAGGGTACTCACTATTATCCTGTAGGTAAATGAGTGGATTTCTATATTTTTACTTGATAATCGCGGAATTTATTTTTTAAAATAACACTAAATAAAAATTGAAAACTTGCTATAAAAAACAATACTTTTGTTAAAATTATTGACAATTATTGCAAACTGTAGGTGCTGGGTTAGTGTGCTGGTCACACACACAGGATTCTTGCATTTGCTGCAACTTTACGTGTTTTTCTTCGCCTTTCATTTTTACAAATTTGGCAATAGCCAGTAGAAGGGTTGTTTTTCACAAGTTGTGTGTAAAACGTTCAGAGTACCCGGGTACTCTCTGCGGTAGACATTAGGTGTAAATATGTGTGGGATCATAAGGGTTAAAGAAACACACACCTGTATTAAACTTAATTTATATACACACTATACTCAACGTCTACTAATTTATTTACACTCGGTATATTAGTTCTAATTTATTTTCACCACTTCGTTTCACTAATTGTTTCGCACTAGCTAACTAACTGATACGCACTCGAAAACCTGCGTATATATAGTCCTTATCGGTTCTGGAACACTCTGGTGCCTTCGGCGCTCGGGCTACGCGCGAACGAAACGAATGTTCCAGTACATTCTAACGCAAGGGGAGCGCAGCCACCAAAATTTACACTCGTGGAACAGGGCCGGCTTTAAGTTGGTGACCTCGCAACAATCCAATGACTGACAGATTTTGAATTAATAAAATCTATGCTTATTATATTTTCAAGTTCCGTCGCTAATAACCTTTTGGTGGATATGACTTTTTTTCAATAGTTACAAGTGTTTTCTTTTATCCACGCAAGAAAGTTTAATTTTCTTAAGTGGATAAAGCGCAACTAAAACACGAACGCAATACAACGTTTTATCCACAATCACATGCAGTAATTTAGAATCAGATTTCATCAAACAGCGATTTGACATTTTGCTCTGACAGCAGCTGTAACGTCAAAAATTATTGAAATTAATTAAAAAAAATTTGGGAGATGTTATTGAATTGAGAATGTATTTTTCATTATTCCACTGGTGGTACTTTATATGCTTCATGAGTGTGGATAAAACTCCAATTACAATGTGATTGTGGATTAAAAAAATTATTAAGAAATGGAAAAATTTTCAGATGTATTTGTTGAAATATTTCATAATTTTTAGTTTTTCTAGAAAATCGAGCTGTTTTTTTGTCATAAATATATGTAGCGAGTTTCTATAATTTAATACTGACCTGCACTTACCACAAACTATGTCACGGTACTTTCATTCTTTCGAATAATAAAATTATAATAGTAGTTGGTGTTTGTGCGTAAATAAAAGTTCTTTATTTATTTTACATATCTATAACGTAAATATCTTATTTCATTTTTATCTTAAAAATAAATCAACTTTCAATTACTACTTGAACGATAGAAAATGCTCATATCAATTATTATTAAAAGTGCAAATCGTAAATAATAATTTCAAAATATTTGATAATCGTTTGATTTTTATATTTTAGATATTATATTGGAGTTTAAATTTGTTTAACACGTGTAAGTATAATAATAAATAATTGTATTATATTTTATAAAAAAAATAACTCATTATTATAACAACAAAATAACTTCTAAACTGCTTATTATTATTTGACAAATGCGATATCGTTGGAAGTGTCTTGATCGTCCGCTGGTTATAGGTTATGTGACGTCACATGAAATTGAGTATGGCGCCCTCTAGAGGGCATAAAATCATGTACCAAATTTTTTATATATATATAGTTTTGGGTACAGAGTATTCAATATTTATCGTCTATTAAATAAACAACTCACACGTAATATATTTTTCCTACGTCCACCAACCAAAACACTATTTTGCACATTGGTTTTAATACGCAATATTAACAATTTCTCATAGCAACAAAAGTTGTGGGAAAAGTGGCATAAGGCAAAAAGCCTAAGTGACATAATAAAGCATAGCCAAAGTATCATTAGGCATACCCAAAATAAATACCTAAAGCAAATTGTCATTCTGCTTATCTGTGTTATCTAAACAATAAACCCGCAAAACAGACTGACTTCTAATTCGTTACTAGGCATATGATCTTTAGTAATTTATTTAAATGAAATGCAGAAATTGTACTAATTTTCACTGCCATAAGCTATGTCATGTCAGAAAAAGTGCTCATAAAAAAGTACCGTGTGCACAGTCGTTTGTTTGATTTCTGGATGATGGTCGTAGGAAAAATACAGTGCGCAAATGCTAATTTCTAACTTGTGTGAATTGCGGCACGAGACAAAGAAGAAGAAGTAGACTTTTGCGCACTTATTACACAATATACTATTTCCGTCGGCTGTGCATTTTTGAGCTGTATTAATGTACACAAAATCATTCATTAATGACCCTCTATAAATTAACAATTTTCTATTAATAAACGATTTTGGTAAAGGCAATCAAACACACAATAATTTTGAAAAGTACCTTTAAAACTGACTTCTTCAATAGAATACTTCTAGTTTTTGAATTACCTATCGTCTTTCTTATACTATTCTACAAAACATTGATAATTATTAGTGTTAAAACCAAAAAATATTTTTTTGTAATCTGGTTAAAACATCAAAAAAAAAAATAGAAAAAAAACGAAAACTGTGATAACGATGGGATTTGAAACGACGACCTTCACATTAGCAAACACCCACATTTCTTTTGGCACCAAGACGCTTTGCACTATATTGTAACGTTTATTCTAATTTATATTTACAATTAATTTATATTTACAGATTTATATGTAATTCAGTCCTTAATTAATAATTTATGTAATACACTAAACACACTAATTATAATTTATATGAGAGTCACTTAATAAACATTTTATCGATGCGCGATTACTTTCCTTAGGTATCAACACTGACTGATTGACTAATTCCTGCAGCGATGCTTGTGGCCTATTTATACTCGCGAGCCGTAATTTTAGAAATCTTCGACGTTCTGGCGGGTTCACTGGATATTCTCGATGTTTCGTATTCTGGCGGATGCACCGGGTGCGGTGGATATTCTCGATGTTTCTCGAAAATTGGGCGGAGGAACCATAGTCGTCTCATACGGGGATTTCACTGGGGCACTAAGTGAGCATATTAATGCAGTAGCTCGCGTAACAATATCAACCCAATACACGATTTATTTTCTACAATTCCGTTCAAACAAATAAGTATTTATTTTTAGTTTTTGAAGATTGAGAAAATGAATACACCTTGTACAGTCGACGGAAAAGTATTGTAAGTAGCACGAGTATTAAAAGGGCTATTAACAATCTCAAACATTAAATCTGTCATCACCTTCCGGGATGTGATGTTTAGAGGATAGCCGTGGTTGTATGCCACCTACCCTAACAAAAGCAATGTATTCTTACAATGAAGTGTTAAACTTAACAAAAATATGATGTTTTCTCAATGTAAATAGTTTGGTGGAGAAAATCATAATGGGGAATCAATTATTTTTAATATTTTGATTCTCACAAGGTTTTTATGTCGATTTGAAAATTCAATTTCTGGATCATTTAAATAGTTCGCCATTTATGCTGTGACCTACATTACCTAAAAGAGAAGTTAGCTACATAAGGGTTGACATAGGACCACAATTATGTCGTCTTCTTTTTTAAAATCGTGATGAAGTATAGGTTATGCTTATATAAGGCCGTTCGGCAATGTTACTCCATTGACTCCGAATACTCCTCACTTCTTGAAACAGTTCGGTTATTACAGAACGAGTAAGAGGAGCAGTCTTTAAATCGTTCGTTTACTATGGAGTGGTATGAAAAGAGTTGCTCCAATTGTACCACCTCGGCGAGATAGGGTTTTAGGAGTGAATATGCGTATTTCGATTACCGGCCAAAAAATAAAATTCTTATTGTAATGTTTTTGTTATTTATTTAGATAGTTTTCACCGGTGGGATAAAATTATACATACTATGGCTAATTACACACACTGCATTAAACTTAATTTATATTCAGACGACTATACTTTAATGTCTACTAATTTATTTACACTCGGTATAATAGTTCTAATTTATTTTTACCACTTGAATATTATACTATTTATCTTCACTATTTCATTCACTGTCCGATTACTAAGAACTTCTGTGAACTAACTCTTTACTGTCCGTTTCACTAATTCTTTCGAACTAACTGTTTCAATAATTGTTCACGCACTCAAAAACGCGCGTATATATAGTCCTTCTCAACTCTAGAAAATTCCTAAGCCTTCCGCGCTCGCCTGATGCACAAACAAAGCAAATGTTCTCGAAAGGAGCGCAGCCACCAAAATTTTCAGTCGAGGGACAGGACCGGCTTTGAGTTGGTGACCTCGCAACATTATGTATTTTGGGTTACATAGTTTACAATTGCGAAGATAATAATTATTCATATTTTATAAAAATACTAGATAATAACCACAAAAATATTACAACGGATGACATTTGTTTGAATTTGACGTTTGATAGATGTCCCTCGTTGGACTGTTTGAGAGTTCGATAACAAACGATCCTTTTACTCTACGAGAAATCTGCTTCTGCTCCACTCCTCTCAATCTCCATTTCGGAGATTGCTTTTATAATGAATGCCTTAAGAGTTGTTTAAATTTACTTCCGATTTGTTTTAACTAGTTTGTAGTCTGTAACTGGTTGTAGTCTGTTTATATTTTCTTCTAGCAGCCTCAAACCACAATTTTTGCCTAACTTCTACTTATGGAGGGTAGAAGGAAGGAGCACCATCTTGTATGGGGGACAAGTTGAAAAAGTGTCCACCTGTAAACAGCAAATTATAATTCGAAAATTCACCGAAATGGCGCTCGTGTAGCTAATGGAAATTATGTGAATTTAGGGTTATAAACCGAGTGAAGTGTGCTGGGTTGAAAAATTTAGTGTTTTTCGTGACTTGTGTAATTGAGAAATATACAGTATTTAAAATCTCAATTATTTACGTAGTATTTCCTTCCTTAATTTTGTATCTTACTCTAATAATTCATGGCGCTGTTTTTAAAATCCTTCCACTTGCTACTATGGCGCCATCTTAATTTGCTTCCTTTCGATGGACACTTTTTAATACATTCAGATGGTGCTCCTTCCTTCTATCCTCCATACTTGTACTGCAAGCGCAGTTACAAAATTTTTACGAGTCGTTGTAACTGTTGTGTTCGTGCAGTGTGATACAAAACAACATTTATATGATACTGACATTATTCCAACTTGAAAAATTGTGGAGAAAAACTAACTAAACTTAACTAAAAAAATATCAACACAATGCTTTAATTTTGCTATAATACTGAAACATCAAGCACGTATAAACTGTAAACAAGCAGTGAATAAAAACCGTTCACGGAGATGCTCTGCGCATGAGTCGTCCAGTTTCCAACCATTTGTGATCGCTCTACGAACAACCCTATCATAGACTTTTACAGATCTTCAAACTTCAAATTAGAATGCCATTTTTGTAACTGGCTATTAGTTCATAAAACATCTAAATCAGAAAATGGGTAACTTCATCTTTAAGTATGTGACGTATCTGTAGTGAAAGTTGCAAACATTTAGGAATTCTTAATTTCCAGTTTTCTCCTAAAATATTCGGTTAACAAAATTTTTAAATTAATTTTTGCAAAGTAGTAGATACTTTATACCATGATACTAATATATACTTTAATAAAATACCAAAAGCCGGATATCGGTTTAATACCCCATTGTAAGCGATCATAAGCTATAGTACAAAGTAGCATACGACCACTGCTATCCTCTGAACATCACTACGAATATGTATTAATTACATTAAAATATATTTGAATATTGAATATTTAGTCCATAACTTTGTTCAATATTTAGGTTTTAGTTTTTTAACTATTTTTACATATACTACTGGAAATCAAATTAGTACCTATAAAAAATATTCTTTAGTTTTAGGCCACCTGAACAATGAAATGGTGCATGATTGATGACTACGACGTTGTTGACTTTAAAGGATATAACTTGGCGAACTTAATTCTAGACCAATTTTATTTGAACATAAATGTTACTAATTACGATAACGTTTATTTATATACACTGAATAAGGATTGCTACGAGGTAATAACCAACGCTGAAATTATTTTTTATCGTTTATAAAATAGACACAGCAGTCTCAAAAAGCTTAACACATATTTTAATACTTATAGCACGTATAGCGGAATATAAATAATTAGGTAATTAACAATTGTAAAGTATAAGGCAGTAACAGATTTAGGTAAAAGCAAATTGATTTTTAATTTTACTTTTTATGCACTTATACTGGTATATTTGGTCGCCTATACTAATAAATGCAATTGAGAGGTGGCAATATTATTTACTAAGGCACTTTACTCCCATCTAATTCATATGATTTTTCTTCCTACCCACAATAGCTATTTATCTTGTCAGTCGCTGTTTGTTTACTATAATATATAAATATTTACAATTTATTGTAGTGCCCTTACCTAATAACTGACTACTGTGTAGATTCAACTCAAGAATGCAGTAATGGTCTGACAAAAAATATATTTAATACTCACCAGAACTTTAGACTTGCAACAGAACACAAAGAATATTTTCCACAAGATCACATTGAAAATGTTATATGTGATATTAATGATAAGTTCGGACAATTTGGAATATACAACGTAGATGTTAACAAATCCGGATGTTTTGTAGATGTCTTAAAACCACCTGTAAATATATATACGCGTAAGTTATCTTTATATATGTACGTGTGTATGTAATGAGTAAGTGTTTGAGGGAGTCCCTGAATGGTTTAGATTCACAATTGGTCCCGGTAGATGACGCTGCAATCCGGTTCACACTGAATTTCCGCTAAACGGCTGGACCGATTTTCATGAAATTTCGCATTGGGATGTTTTTGGGGCGGCCATTCCAAAAATGGGCCAAATTTTCGAGAGAAAAGTTTTGTTTGACCGAAAAATTGGAGGAAAATTCAGGAATATCGGATATTCAGGAAAGGTATTCTTTCTATCAAAAAATGAACATAATTATAGGTTTTTGGACCAAAAGTACGTACCAATCTGATATTTTTCCATATTTTTAGAAATAAACTTAAATTCTGAATATTTGGTCTGAAAAAGTGTAAAAAACATTTGACATGTCTGTTATTACGTCGAAATGATAACAGCGATGAGTATCATTTTTGTAAAATTCGTTAATATTTAGTTCCCACGGTTTTATAATCGACAAAGTTATAAAGGGTTAAAGTTTCAATATTTATTTTCATAACATATATTCCTTAAAAAATGTGGTTACGCATTTTTTTGCTCGGATGGCAGCTACACCTCAGCCTTTTGGGCTTCTTGTGGCTTCCGAGCTTACTTTCACACAATCCGTTCCTCTGTATCAGTCTACAGGCCCTTCACCGGCTGGCTGTTGTGTTTTTCAGTAGTTAGCCTAAGCTAAATTGTGTGCTCGAAAGTACTCCGTTGTACATCCACATTTTGTGCAGTTGTCCTCTCATTGGACTGTGGCCAGTGAGAAGAACCGCTGTTGTTCTGATTTGGCTCCAGCTCATCTTCAGTGTTTCTTCAGTTTTCTATGTCGACGGTACTTAAATAAAGGTTTTCCCGTGGTGCAAGAGAAGAACTTCAATCCAACTCTGTCTTTGTTTTCGTTTGGCCCAGTTCCGTATGCATCCTCGAATATCAGGATTAGCAGCCCCGCGTGTGTGAGTTCTTTTTGTCACTTGTGGGTTCATAAGAGACTTCAGCGACGCCTGGTTATATTTTGATCCGTACATTCCGCACTTCCTTCTTGTTAATTTCTCTCGCATTTTGCAAGATAACGTACATTTCCGCCTGGAATACGAGTTTGCTCCTAGTGAGTCCCTTATTATTTGTGAGTTTCTCCCCTCATGCAGTGTATATATTCATGCACCAGTTCCTTCCTTGGTCTTGAATCCGTCTATATACCAGATAATCTCTCCAGGTTTACTTATGATGTTGTCTTATGTTCATTCCCTTCCATCTCGCATAATCACCTCGAAGTTAATGTTGAAGAAATACATAGAAGTCATGTGGTGCTTAATTGGTCTCACTTCGAGAATGTTATCTCCTACTATTTCCTATGTTGTGATCCGATCTATTGCTCATGTTTTGTTGGCTTAGCAGTACCATTCTTGTCTCTCTCATAATTGCTATGTTAGTCGGGGGAGGTCCAGCAATGCCTCCATTGATGTTGTTATATCATTTTATATTCCATATATTTTTATTTTCACTATTAATTTTTATTGTTTAGCAATACTGACAGTTACTTTAATATATGTAGTCCTAGCACTAATGTTTTTTGGAGCTGTACAAATTTGGAACAAGTATCTGTCAAAAAATGAATCAACCACGGAAACTCATGGCGGTAACATTAAAAAAACAAAACGAATTTCATCCTTGGACACTTTTAGGGGGTAAGTATTATATGTATATAAGTATTATAATGATTCACAAAACTAAAGGTGTGCATTTTTGGTTACTTATATAAAATTGATTTGATTTTATTGCCTTACATTCGATATTTTTTACTTATAATTTAGTTGACTACTCGATTTCTACATTAACTGTGACACAATTGATAGTTTTACATACCTTGCGGTCCATCGGCGCGTGTCGAAAGTAGCTATGAGGTAAAAAAGTAGGAAACGAGAAACTTGTAATTTGTGTACCGCCATCTACATTTCACTCACTCAATAATGTCATTGTTGCCATTGTAACATGTCTATCGACCTGTTTCGACTTAAATTTATATCGCAAATATTTCTCCAACTCCCGCTGGTCGTCTCATTAGCCACTTCCAATCCTCAACCCTGACCATAAGACAATTGACATCTGCTAACGGCCGCCTCCATTTTGCCAGCGAACTTCCTCCGACCGCCACGAGCGAAGCTCCATATTCGTTATCGACTGTCTTCGAGGCTTGACCTACCTTTTTATCTTCTCTTTATCTTTTTTACCTAAAGCTGTGGTAAGCACAGCTGCTAGGGTACCTTAAATATCTCAAAAATACTGCCAAGGCACCTCAAACATACCGTTGAGACACCTCAATGATACCGGTAAACATCAAGACTCCAGCTAGGACATCCCCTAGTATATACCTCCAAATTTACTAACGACCCACCACTGGGATACCTCCAGGACAAGTTTCCCATCTACCCTTCCGGAGGAAAGTCAAGGATAAGTATTTTATTTGAAAATAATATTACGCATATTTGTGTGTTTTTTGGTTGATTTTGGTTAAAAATCGTCCATAAAGTTAAAGATATCTATGATGCCTTTTTTCATTTTTTTAATTATAAAAGAGATTAAAGCACATAAAAAATTAGGTCCTCAAATTTTTTTCAATTTCATTAGGTAAATAAATATATTAAAGGTGAGTTTCTTGGTTTTTCACAGAAGCAATGAAATATATAGTATATAATTGAAACATGGCAACATTGACATAGACAATATTGCTATTTGCGAACAGAATGGCACTGATTATTAAGTGAGTAAAATGTAGATGGCTGCACACTAATTACTGTTTCGGGTTACTTACTTTCCTACCTCATACCTACTTTCGACACGTGGCGCTAGATCGCCCCACAATCGATCCACCGCAAGATGGAGGTATATTGGCTAAGGAACGACGAGGGAACTAGAGTACCGGATTCCCTGTTATTTTTAAAAATATCATCGGTATACATTTATTATAACAACAAACAAATTGCGAAACAATATATAAAATATTTTTAAGCATGTTCACTTAATTTAAATTGCGAATTACATCTGAAAACGCTGAAATCTATAAAATGAGGCATCACAGACCTGCCAATCAATATGTTACACAGTTTAAGTGTTTACTTACGTATAGTAGCAACAACGGATATGGTGATGCAAACTGTTATTAAAACGTGCAGTAAAGCTAGATGGATCCACTCTGAAAGGAGAGCCGCAGTGTCTATTATACTGTTAAAACACAGAGCCGGATTTAACTGTGATGTTTGCTCGTTCACTTTTTCACGTAGGTACACATACAGTAGTTATAGAAATCAATTCAGCTTAATATAAATATAAGCATTTCTTACCAGAAAATAATTGGTATGGCTTCGAATGCATACTGCACTACCGCTCTCGTACAATTTGTTTCACTTGTACAATTATTTCTAGATTGACTGTTATAATAATGATATTTGTCAATTACGGACAAGGAGGTTATGCAACCATACAACATGCAGTTTGGAATGGACTCCATGTAGCAGATTTAGTTTTCCCGTCTTTCCTGTGGATAATGGGAGCATGTATACCGATAGGAATGGTTTCTAATTTCAAAAAATCAACTCCCAATAAAAAAATTATAATCAACAGCTTAAAGGTATGTTTATAATATTTTTTCTACGACAACCTCGATAAATGTTCATTTTATAACCGTAACTTCAATCATAAACAAGCACATTTTGTACAGAATTTCATTTTTGCATCGGTTGCTAGGCAAGATGCTAAACAACAAATGCGAAATGGAATATTTTCTAACCTAACCTAACCTAATCTAAAATCACGACGACTACGGCTTGTCAAATTATGACGTCCAGCGACAAATTGATGAAATGTCAGCAGATCGTTTCTGTCAAAGTTTTAGTAGGTAACGAGTAATTTCATAGTTGTTTTCTATAAAAACTATTAATTTAAATGGAAACTGATAGTGATATTGACTTAGATTTGACACCTCCGAACATAATAGAAGCAGCGAAGGTAACAACACTGAACTTATTACCGGAAACGTCGAAGAGTATGTAATGAAATGAAATGAAATATGATCAGTTTATCTCTTTCAAAGTTTTTGCAATGTATACATTTATTAAACGTGAACGATATGTTGTCATAGAAAAAGTATAGTATGCAACTCGCAACAAAATGGGCATCATTTTGTGCTCATTGCATAATATACTATTTTGAAACTTTGAATTTTAGCAAACAACAAATAGTAGCTAACGGTCAGTTTACACCAGAAAGTTTGTTGATGTTTGTTATTTTTTTGAAAATGTTTCCAAATCTACGATTCATAAATTTTCCGCCCAAGCTTGGCACTTATTGGGAAAAATAATAATATTTTCTTCTATGCAACTTATCTTTAACAATACTCAGTATATTCAGTCAAAGACATAATTCATCTCTTCAGAAGATAAAATTCAAGAGATAATTTTTTGAATTTTTACTATAAAGTCAAATATTTTAGAGTGGAAACCAAAAGGGACCAATTTAGGGATTATCACTAAACCGGCAAATTCAATTCAAAATGTAACGGCTGGTATTACTCTAACTCGTTTCATGTACCAATTGTATGTAATATAATTCACATAAATTGTATATAATCTCTTGTCAGCGCAAGCTGGCCTTATTCGAATTAAATCGATAATATTAATTGTTGTCCTGCAGACTATTTGCAGACTCTAATATTAATGAATAAACCTACACATTAATATTTAACAACTGATTAATATACGAGACTTCACTACAATAATCAGATTCACTTCTGGTGTGAGCTGACTACTTTTCACATATAACTACCAAAGCTTTGGAAATGGTGGAGATCAGAGGAAAGCCGAACTGTGGAGTCACAAAAAACCCTCGGAGTCGCTGACTAACGAAATATTAAACCTCAGCAGGGACCAGATAAGGAAAGTGACGGGATTACTCACCGGTCACTGTACCCTAAGGAAGCACATGCATACAATTGGCATATATAGGGAGGAACCTATTTATCGGTTGTGCATGGAAGAGGAGGAAACAGCCTCTCACATTATCTTCGAATGTGAAGCACTGTCTCATTAGAGATATAGACTCCTAGGACTAGAGTATCCAAGGGAGGATTTGTCTTGAAGGACCTAGTGAATAGACTGTTGAGCCTGATAAGGGCCACTGGTCTCTTCACATAAATGGTATAACCAAGAGCACAAAAAGCCTAAAGGCTGAGGGGCCGAGGTCTCTAAGCCTCTGACTAGTGGTGCCGAACCAATCTATCAATCACCATTAACAATAAAATGACAGTTTCGGCACCTAATAATAGCGGCTGTTTTTAATAAGAGCAAAGATGGCGCTTGTGTGATGAGTTACCCCGAAAAATTACATCATAGTTAGTTCTAAATAAACGCCTTTAGTCCTAGATACTAATGATTTGGTCTTAAATGATCCTTTTGTTATTTTTTGTAGAGATCAATTAAACTATTCTGCTTAGGAATATTTTTAAACAGTGGTTCTGACTTGAATTATCTCAGAATATTTGGAGTGTTGCAAAGACTAGGTATAGGATATTTTGTGGCTTCGACAATTTGTTTATTTTTAATGGACAGAGAAGATAGAAGTAAGGAAGAAGATAATTGGCTGGTAATTATTTTTTGTATTGAATTTTAAAGAATAAATCAATCTTAAGCGCAGTTCTCTTATTGTTTTCCATTTATATTGTCTAACTGCACCAACGAATTCTTAAGCAAATAATAAATAGCTTGAATTTCAAGCGATGCGGATTCAACTTATTAATTATTGTTTCAGCACGTGGAATATTATTATAATTATTAAATAATAACAAATTCCACAACAGAATTATAGTATGTATCACTCGTCCGGCTTCACAAATTACATTTGCATCGTTAAATTTGTTTCAGTTCTTGAAATCCAAAGAACATGTGTATATGCAATTCAATAACTAAATTACGTTTACTCTTTGCTTCATATTGAAAAAAAATATATAATAAACTTATTTATTTTAGAAACATAATATGAGCGATATATTAAAGTTATATAAAGGATGGTTATTAGTTTTGATAATTTTAATTTTTCACACCATTCTGATATTTACTGTTGCTGCCCCGGATTGTCCAAGGTATGATTTTGATGTTTATATGTAATTTAAAGTTATATACAGGGTGTCCTAGTAGTTTGTATCAAAAACTTGTGCTAAAAATATTGATAGTACTTCACAGAAAATCTTTGCCATCGTTAGTATCTAAAGTTTCATAATCATTTTTATGTCATACTATAGTACATTATTGTGTTTTTATACCTTAGATACCATCTACATAATGGATTAGGTACTTGAAGGCGCAAAAAAAGTTTTTGATTATCTTATTAACAAAATATAAATTTACGTTTATACATTATTTGGTTGTATTTATATAGAATTGGCAATTACGGAAGGTTCCGCTGATAGCTACATTTCCTGCAGCTAAGGTTGACTCATGATTCATTCTTGGGTCTCTAGTTTCTTTAAGGAAATGCGAGATCCAGATGGTACGCCTGCCAACATCCTTGAAACCTCATTTTTTGAGGATGTGCTGTCCTCTAAATATCCTTCAGCAACTGTGGTACTCTTCTATCCACCAAGGCGCTTCAGCATAGTCATACTTGCTCCAGCTTCTGCTAAAAGAGTTGCCGACGTTCGACGTAGGTAAACAATGACCAGTGTACTTTTCGGGGTTGTTCAAACCCAAATATTTTGCAAAAATAAAGGGAATTTTCCCCAAATGAGTTTTTTTCCAACAGGTTGTACAGTACAGCGGTCTTGTCTGTAGCTTAAAAATAGTCTTTTTCTGAGCAGCCATGTGGCCGCATTTGGTGCCTCGTGAATAAATTTTAGGACATTTTCTCTAGATACCACACTGGATTTTTTTGTTGGTACCCACCCTTTTGACCTTTGCTTTAAATACTCGCATAATTTGTGAAAATTACAAATATTGATATTCTTATTTACCATTAAAGTCTTCTTTATCATCGAATATTTAGCCCATAGAGAGCTTGGGGAAATTTTTTCGATAGATCATTAAAGTACCCTAAATGGCATTTTCTGACATCTGCTTCAAAAATTGGTCATATTCTTTGTCGTATGAGTCTATGAATTTTCTCGGTAACAGGTTTTGCATTACCTTTTCAGCTTTTTTTGCAATTTCGTCGGGAATTTCAAAATCTTATTCCATTTTTGACTTTGACAAATTAAACATTTTAATACTTATCTCCCTAGCAACAAAAACGCAGACAGTAATGTCAAAGTAATGTCGCAGGTAAAAATGAAAAATTGGTAAATCAAATTAAATAAAAAAAAATTATCATTCATGACATAAAAGTTTGTATGCACCACGGGAACTAATAGATATATACCCTCGGGCCTTTTACGAACCCTCGGTCCAGAGGCACTCGGCTTTTTAAGACTGTCGCTCTCAGGACATAAATATCTACTTAGTACCCTTGATACATAAATAACTATTATCATACACAGAATGTGCTGCGAATGTGAATGGAAATTTGACAAACGTTTTTTTGCAGTCTAGCCTAAACTTACATTTTTATTAATTGTGAAATTTTTGTAAGTTTTTAAAAATATTAATCACCTGGCAGGCAGAAAGTCCCACCAAATGATCTGTCTTTTTTATAATCTTCTTTTTCAATAAATAATACCCTATTAAAATTTCAAATTGCCTCAAACATATTTTTGGCAAAAAAATTAATATTTTTAAAAATTTAGGGGTTCATTTAGCCCCGCTACTCACCAACCAGGTGTACACTTCCGTGTTTGGGTATAATAAAAGAGGTATAGGACAAGTTTACAACTTGGCTCAAATACCTACCAAAAAATTGGTGCCAGCTCTTGGACTATCATGAGTAGAATAATAATTGTATTGTGTTTTGCCTACACTTCTCCAGTACCTATTTTTTGACATCACTTACTTTACTTATACTAACAGTTCACTAGATAAAGTAATGGACCATAACTAATCGTCCGTCGCTAAAAAGCTATTAATTATCTATTACTTTATCGAGCCGTATATTTTTAGGGGATACATGGGCCCAGGTGGTCTACACAAAAATCGGTCTTACTTAGAGTGTATAGGAGGAGCCACAGGATATATAGATGGTCTGATTCTGGGCAATCATAGATATCAACATCCCACAATATACCGTACCTATGAATCTAAGCCATTTGATCCCGAAGGAATAGTAGGTGCGTATTATTATAAATCTTTATTACTTTGAAATACAAATGGAGATTTCAACCAATGACTTTTAAGTTGGTGTGTTGGGCGTCGTATTGTGAGAACAAAAAAGGTATTAAGTACGTATAAACAATATTATGTGGTAAAATGAACGGAAAATATCATAGGTATCTAAATTTTGAAAAAGGTCCTCTAATCCTAAAGGTAAATTGGGTGGAATCAAGTAAACGAAAAGTACAAAGTGCAAATTATTATCATAAAGATGTTTTTTAGGATGCTTAACTACGATATTTCAAGCATTTATTGGAGTTCAAGCTGGAATGATATTAGTAGTATATAAATCCCACTCGCAGAGGTTAATAAGATGGTTATTATGGGCGGTGATTACTGGTATATTTGGAGGAGCCCTTTGCGGATTTTCAAAGGAAGACGGTTTTATACCTGTAAACAAAAATTTGTGGTAAATTTTATCGTGTTGCATTTAAAATTATTTAGATTTTAGTCGATAGTTACATTAAGTAAGAAGAATTTTCTTTTTTTAGGTCCTTATCTTTTGTATTGGTAACTTCATGCTTTTCTTTTTTGGTGTTGAGTATATGTTACGTTTTGGTTGACTTAAAAAAATGGTGGACTGGAAAACCTCTTATATTTGCTGGTCAAAACGCAATTTTGTTATATATTGGACATGAAATGATGGATGGACATTTTCCAGTCAGATGGGTTATTCATAACTTTAGCAGTTTGAATGAAGAGCCTCGGAGAACACATTTTTTGGCTCTATTATCTGATACCTGGGCCACTGGATTTTGGATTTTGGTTTCTTATTACTTATATAGAATTAAATACTTTTTTACAATTTAATACAAATATACAATTACACTTTCATCAATTGAAGAATTGTTTTAATTTTCGTCCTTCTCTTTTAAATGCCCAATGGTTTTACAAACTCACAGAATGTGATTTCTACCTACTTGTGAAAAAATCGCATATTAAAGTTTAAACCTACCATGCTAGATTTACCTTGAATTTTTACGGATCAATTCGCAGATTTATTTTTTTGCTTCCTTTAACAATTATTGCTTAAGCATGAAAAGTCAGCAACAAAATAGAAAGCCAGAAACCACTGAGTTTCTGACCGGTCAATGCTCACTTAACTCTCGATTTTCTTGCTACTCAGAGCAATGATCATTTATCCAAAAAGAATCGACATCAAAATGTAGAAAGTCGGAGATCTGATGAGTGTCCTACCGGAATCAATAAAACCCGAACGTACTAAGCTTAACGCTCGATTCACTTGAGATAAATCAAAATATTCACTTTGTTGCTGCTCAGAGCAATGATTATTCAACCAAAAGAATCGACAACAAAATGTGTAAAGCCGGAGATCTGATGAGTATCTGACCGGTAACAATAAAAACTGGATAAATCAATAGATTCATTTTCTTGCTACTCAGAGCAATGATCATTTACCCAAAAAGAAGAGAAACATCATTAGATTAATTTTGTTGCTGCTCAGAGCAATGATTATTCACCCAAAAGGAAACGACAACAAAAAGTAGAAAGCCGGAGATGTGATGAGTGTCTGAACGGTATCATTAAATCTGGATATGCTAAAAGCTTAACTCTCGATTCACTTGAGATAAATCATTAGATTCACTTTGTTGCTGCTCAGAGCAATAATTATTCACCCAAAAACATCGACAACAGAATAGAAAGTCGGAGATCTGATCAGTTTCTGACCGGTATCAATAAAAACCGGACATGCTAAAAGCTTAACTCTCGATTCACTTGAGATAAATCAAAAGATTCACTTTCATGCTGCTCAGAGCAATGATTATTCACCCAAAAAAATCGACTACAAAATAGGAAGCTGGAGATCTGATGAGTGTCTGACCGGTATCAATAAACACCGGACATGCTAAAGGCTCAACTCTCGATTCACTTGAGATAAATCATTAGATTCACTTTGTTGCTGCTCAGAGCAATGATTATTCACCCAAAAAAATCGACAACAAAAAATAAAGTCGGAGATCTGATCAGTTTCTGACCGGCAACAATGAAAACCGGACATGCTAAAAGCTTAACTCTCGATTCACTTGAGATAAATCATTAGATTCACTTTGTCGCTGCTCAGAGCAATAATTATTCACCCAAAAACATCGACAACAGAATAGAAAGTCGGAGATCTGATCAGTTTCTGACCGGTATCAATAAAAACCGGACATGCTAAAAGCTTAACTCTCGATTCACTTGAGATAAATCAAAAGATTCACTTTCATGCTGCTCAGAGCAATGATTATTCACCCAAAAAAATCGACTACAAAATAGGAAGCTGGAGATCTGATGAGTGTCTGACCGGTACCAATAAACACCGGACATGCTAAAGGCTCAACTCTCGATTCACTTGAGATAAATCATTAGATTCACTTTGTTGCTGCTCAGAGCAATGATTATTCACCCAAAAAAATCGACAACAAAAAATAAAGTCGGAGATCTGATCAGTTTCTGACCGGCAACAATGAAAACCGGACATGCTAAAAGCTTAACTCCCGATTCACTTGAGATAAATCATTAGATTCACTTTGTCGCTGCTCAGAGCAATAATTATTCACCCAAAAACATCGACAACAGAATAGAAAGTCGGAGATCTGATCAGTTTCTGACCGGTATCAATAAAAACCGGACATGCTAAAAGCTTAACTCTCGATTCACTTGAGATAAATCAAAAGATTCACTTTCATGCTGCTCAGAGCAATGATTATTCACCCAAAAAAATCGACTACAAAATAGGAAGCTGGAGATCTGATGAGTGTCTGAGCGGTATCAATAAACACCGGACATGCTAAAGGCTCAACTCTCGATTCACTTGAGATAAATCATTAGATTCACTTTGTTGCTGCTCAGAGCAATACTTATTTACCCAAATATAATCGACATCAAAATGTAGATAGCCGGAGATCTGATGAGTGTCTGACCGGTATCAATAAAAATCGGACATGCTAAGGTTAACTCTCGATTCACTTGAGATAAATCATTAGATTCACTTTGTTGCTGCTCAGGGCAATGATTATTCACCCAAAAAGAATCGACAACAAAATGTAGAAAGCCGGAGATCTGATGATTGTCTGACCGATATCAATAAAAACCGGAAATGCTAAGCTTAACTCTCGATTCACTTGAGATAAATCATTAGATTCACTTTGTTGCTGCTCAGGGCAATGATTACTCACCCAAAAAGAATCGACAACAAAATGTAGAAAGCCGGAGATCTGATGATTGTCTGACCGATATCAATAAAAACCGGAAATGCTAAGCTTAACTCTCGATTCACTTGAGATAAATCATTAGATTCACTTTGTTGCTGCTCAGGGCAATGATTACTCACCCAAAAAGAATCGACAACAAAATGTAGAAAGCCGGAGATCTGATGATTGTCTGACCGATATCAATAAAAACCGGAAATGCTAAGCTTAACTCTCGATTCACTTGAGATAAATCATTAGATTCACTTTGTTGCTGCTGAGAGCAATGATTATTTACCCAAAAAGAATCGACAACAAAATGTAGAAAGCTGAAGATCTGATGAGTGTCTGACCGGTGTATCAATAAAAACCGGACATGCTCAGCTTAATTCTCGATTCACTTGAGATAAATCATTAGATTTACTTTGTTGCTGCTAAGAGCAATACTTATTTACCCAAATATAATCGACAATAAAATGTAGAGAGCCGGAGATCTGAAGACTGTGTCTGACCGATATCAATAAAAACCGGAAATGCTAAGCTTAACTCTCGATTCACTTGAGATAAATCATTAGATTCACTTTGTTGCTGCTGAGAGCAATGATTATTTACCCAAAAAAATCGACAACAAAATAGAAAGTTGGAGATCTGATCATTTTCTAACTGGTAACAATAAAAGCCGTATCGACATGCTAAGCTTAACTCTCGATTCACTTGAGATAAATCATTAGATTAACTTTGCTGCTGTCCAGAGCAATGATCATTCACCCAAAAAGAATCGATAACAAAATGTAGAAATCCGGAGATCTAATGAGTATCTGACCGGTATCAATAAAAACCGGACATGATAAAAGCTTAACTCTCGATTCACTTGAGATAAATCGTTAGATTTACTTTGTTGCTGCTCAGAGCAATACTTATTTACCCAAATATAATCGACAACAAAATGTAGAAATCCGGAGATCTGATGAGTATCTGACCGGTATCAAAAAAACCGTATATGCTAAAAGCTTAACTCTCGATTCACTTGAGATAAATCGTTAGATTTACTTTGTTGCTGCTCAGAGCAATACTTATTTACCCAAATATAATCGACAACAAAATGTAGATAGCCGGAGAACTGATGAGTATCTGACCGGTATCAATAAAAACCGGACATGATAAAAGCTTAACTCTCGATTCACTTGAGATAAATCGTTAGATTTACTTTGTCGCTGCTCAGAGCAATAATTATTCACCCAAAAGAATCGATAACAAAATGTAGAAATCCGGAGATCTAATGAGAATCTGACCGGTATCAATAAAAACCGGACATGCTAAGCTTAACTCTCGATTCACTTGTGATAAATCATTAGATTCACTTTGTTGCTGCTGAGAGCAATGATTATTTACCCAAAAAAATCGACAACAAAATAGAAAGTTGGAGATCTGATTAGTTTCTAACTGGTAACAATAAAAGCCGGACATGCTAAGCTTAACTCTCGATTCACTTGTGATAAATCATTAGATTTACTTGAGATGAATCAATAGATTCACTTTGTTGCTGATTGGAGCAATGATTATTCAACCAAAAAGGATCGTCAACAACATGTGGAAAGCCGGAGATCTTTATCTTAAATACTTTTCTAGATCACACTTAATTTCATAAGTCTATGGAAAACAATTTTCAAAATTGGCACAAGTTTAATATAGATGGAAATGACTATTGTAATCTGTGGAAATGACTGTATTCCTTTATAAAATCAAAAACTACAACTCGCTAAGTAAGTACTGTTGAGGTGTTGAGGTATAGGCCAAAAATTGATGACTAAACACCTAAGAAGAAATTGACCGTTGACTTGACATATGAAATGAAATAAACAAATTATAAAGAAAGAATAAAATGAAATATAAAAGTTTACCTTATTACTTTTTAAAAGATTTGAATCAGTGTACCAATATTGTTTAAATTAACAAAAGTGGTGTTTTATTTGATAATGATTAAAATGGACACGAAAACGGAAACAAATTTGGAGGAAAAGTCTATTGTTCCTGGAATTAATTCAGAGGAAGAACCTCTGGGTTCATTAACACTTTCTGATATACCTGAATTGAAGGGGCAACAATTGAGATCAAGTGCAAGAGTGTTTAAGAAAATGAAACAAGATTCAACTGTCTTAGTAGTTCCTGAAAAAAATGAAAAGAAAGAAGAGAAACAGGAATCTAAAAAGTGTTTCAGGCCTCTGTGGTCTTCTGATGATAAAACTGTATTTTTTGAAGCTTTGAACGAATATGGAAAGGATTTTGAAAGTATTCAGCTTTATATAAGTAACAAATTTAGAAAGAAAGGTGTACCAGATCAGTTTGTTAAAACTAAGGATCAAATTAGACACTTGTATTATAGAACTTGGCAGAAAATTTCAAAATACCTAAATTTTTCTGAAGGAATTAAAAAAGTAACACAAGAGTTGTATGGCTTAATTAACTATGGAGAGCTGAGGAAAAAAGTTGGTTCAGTCAATGTTAAATATTTGGTTAAACTTAATAAACTAATATATAAAGGATCGTTGACAGTAAGAGTCAAGGGAAAATCTATAAGAGTGAAAACACCTTTTTGTAGAGCATTAAGAAAATTAAACCAGCTAGATGACAAATATGAAGAAATACGGTAAATATTCAAGTAGTTCTTAGATTTATCATTAACATTTTTTATACCAAAAGAGAACAGTCAACTGTTCTATATTTGTATTATTTAGGTATTTGCATTCTGGGGCCGTATTCTTGACCGAGGGAGTGAAGTTTCTCGAGAGAACGGATATTTTGTCTTTGTCACTGCAGTGACAGAGTAACCAAGCACAATAAAGTCAAAATATTTGTTCTCTCCTGAACCTCTACTCCCTCAGTCAAGAATAGGGTCCCTGGTTGAGTTTTTGTATGAAATCCTTTATGTATTTCATAACATATAACAGCTTTTATATAATCACAAAGTAGATTATGTACAAAGTGTGTACCTTTTTTGTAGACTTCCAAATAGATTGACAGTAGAGCTGAGACCTAAGGATATGTCATCATTTCTTAAAGTTCAAAGTACTGCTCAGAATCCAAGATTAAAGACTTATATGCCTTTACAAAAAAGACTAAGTACTCTAATAGATTGCTTAAGTAAAAAATGGAAGAGTATTGAGGCAAATATTTATGATAAAGCTTTAATTTCTACATCTCCCTTTACTGCTAACTCTGTACCAACAGAACAGGAAATCAAGGCTAATAGGGAACAACTTAATCCACTGTTAAGGTATGTAAGTAGCACATGTTTTTTAACAGCTTTATTACTTATAGCAATCACATTGAAAAGTGATTAGGTATACTTTTTTCTTTAAACATTTCTTTGATAATGGTATGTGATTATGTTTTGTTGTGAATTCCTTGTTTGATTCTTAATAATTAAAAGTATTTCTCAATAAAATATCAAAGCTCGATAAGTAAGTGTAAGTAGTTGGTTCTCCACTAGTACACTGTGCACTTCATATAAAACCAGTACACTTTTTTTCCCAATGTAAACCTAACTTTGCTAATCACAATGACAATCACATGAGTCAAATTTGTCAAAGGAGCAAATCCATGATTCAAAACATTAAAAAAGGTGGGAAAACGATCAAACTGTTATCAGAAAAAGAGAAACTGGAAGACCAGTTACAACTACAGCAGCGCAAGAAGAAGCATTAACTGATTACTTAAGGGAAAATCCCTTCAATACGGCAAGACATGAAAAAGTTGCTGTAAACTTTAATGCTTCAGTAACAACAGCAGTAAGAAGAATTAGAAAAACCATTTTAAAGAATTGTGCTGCCGCACCAAAATACAAACTTTATGAACTTTAATCTTTGCC
The DNA here is from genome assembly GCA_947563755.1 of Lochmaea crataegi. Lineage (NCBI taxonomy): Eukaryota > Metazoa > Arthropoda > Insecta > Coleoptera > Chrysomelidae > Lochmaea > Lochmaea crataegi. Next base: position 14,680,964 of record OX387430.1, read on the forward strand.
TTAAATTATGTTTTAAACGATATATTAAATTTTTGGGGCAGGTTAATTTTTTCCAATGAAAAAGTATTCCAATCACACCATGAAGGTCATATTAGCGAGTATAGACCACCTCGAAGTAGTTTTAATGAAAATTATATTTCTTCCAATGATAAGCCTGGACGATTCTCTGTAAAGCTTTGGGCTTGGATGTATAGAGGAGGTTTAGGAATGTGTTGGAAAATCGAAGGAAGATTAAATGCGAGGAGCTATACCTATAAATATTTTAGATCGGGGTTACCATGGTCTATAATCTATTTATTAGTTTATTTGTTTGAATTGCGTTAATTTTGAATTAGGTAGATCTTGTGTCCAAATTTTGTTTAATTGTAAACTTTTTTCTTTTTATTGAAATTTTATTGCTATTTTTGGAATTTTATGGCTACACATGCACAATCTTTAAATCAGGTTTTCTTCTTTTTAATGCTGTTGTTACTGAAGCATTAAATTTTACTGCAATTTTTGCATGTCTTGCCATATTGAAAGGATTTTCCTTTAAATAATCAGTTAAAGCTTTGTCTAGCTCTATTCTGGTTAAAACTGGTCGTCCTTTCCTATTTTTCTAATAACGGTTTGATCCTTGTCCCACCTTTTTTACCACCTTCTATTTTAAAAAATATTCGAACCAGTAACAATGTAATATTTATGTATTTATTAAAAAATCACACTATTTCCAAATTTAAGCTACTTACTCTTTTTGTATAAATGTTATAAGTTTTTATTTTTTCCACCTGGTTTTATTGCCTAACAAAATTTAATGTTATCATTACATCTACTAATATTTTTGTTGAGCAGGCATTACTGCCTTAGAAATTATACCATAACAACTATATATAGTAAAATTAATACCTATTTAGAGGTACCAGCCGTTTTAGTAACTTAACGTATGCGGTTTCTTGAACCATCTGAACCCGCATGAAAAAAATTAGGTTATGACCTTTGTCATGTCAAATGCTTGACATATTTCTTATTGCATTGGCGTAGTGACTTGAAATTTCATATTATCAGTGGCGGTTTGTAATAATACAAATTAATTTTATGAAATTCATAAAATTCTAAAGATGTTGACATAATAAAAGAATATAAAAGAAGCGCACTAATTTTAAAAACATTGTTTTATTAACTAGATACATAGTTTTCTTAAAAAAATATGGCAATTCAGAGTTCGATTAAGTACAAATTCTAGATTTAAAAAAAAGACTACGTGATCTTCAAGGCAAAATTTAATTAGTTTCTAAATCAGAATAACTTTCGGAAAGTGATAGTTCATCATCGGATTAATTGGATACAGAGATCACCATAGGTTCGATGTTTAGTAGGTCCAGTTTGTTTTCTACTTCCCATGCTTCAGAAATAATTTTCTCTGTATGATTTATGTAATTCTGCCAGTGCTGCTCCGGTACATTTTTTACAACGTCATTCCATACTTTTAAGACTTCAGTAGGTGACCTTGCAGTTTTCGTAATAGCTTGGTCATAATGTCTTTTAGTTTCTGACCATACCATTTCGATGGCATTAAAATGGCAATGATAGGGTGGTAGCCTGAGTACACAATGACCATGCTCGGCAGCGTATTTGTCTAAATGATAATTTTTTTCTGGCAAAACTTGCTTTTCAATTATATTCCAAACAGCATCCTTTAAAATGTGATCTGGAAAAGGAATATTCTTTTTTTTGAGCCATTCTAACATGCGTGTTTTACTCCAACTTTTTCTTGGGATTTCTTCATCCAGGCGACTGTGATACGTTGCGTTATCCATTATAATTAACGATGGTTCTTCCAAGTTTACAATTAGTTGCTGTTTAAACCAATTTTCAAAATTTTCGGTGTTCATGTTATCATGGTAATCGCCTGTTTTTTTATTGCATTTAAAAATAAGCGATGCATTTGCCACAAAACCTTTTTTATTACCGGCATGAACAATTACATATCGTGTCCCACTTCCAGTTATTTTTAAATCACTGTGTTTAGTACCATCTTGCCATATTCTTCTGTCCCCGCTTTTACTAAAAACCCATGTCTCATCCAGAAAAACAGGTGTAAAGAGCTTTTCGCTTTTAGCAGCATGGTATTTGTTCAAAAATAATATTCTTTTTAATCTGACTGCATTTCCAATAAATGTTTTCTTCCATCCTGTTTTTTGAAATGAAAACCCATTTTTTTAATTCCCAAATATAACGAACCTTTGGAAATCTTAGTTTCTGGAGACTCTTCGATAAATTGCCGTAAAATAGTTTCTACTGTGATTTTATCCTTTCGCGCATACATTTTATAAATTACTTCCCTCAAACAATGCAGGGTATTTTTTGTAATTCGGGTTTTGCTCCGGGAAACGCTTGCAGACATATTTCTTCTAAATTCGAAATCTGTAGCTCTGTTTGGTTTTTCAAGATTATATAATGTGCTTTCTGGAACTTTTAGTGCTTCGGACGCTTTTTGAATTGCCTTAAATCGAGATCCTAAATCGTTTTGAAAATAGTTTACTACATTAAGCATAAGTTTTTTGGATTCATCAGAATATCGCATTTTTATATCTCATTTTGCGTTATGACATTAACATGAAATCAAAATTTGACGTAACTTCAAAAACGTGACTTTTAATAAATTAGTTACGACGTTCATTTTTGTTGGTAATTTTTTGTTTCAACCGATTTATTAATAATAAATAAGGATGGTCTTATTCTAAATGGGTATAAAATTTACTATAGTTTAGCATTGACACATTTTAAAAGATCCATTTACACTGCTAGAAAAACACTATTTTCGATTATTATAGTTGTATCAGTTTTATATGACACGCACTGTACCTAACATTCAATGAAAAACTTGACATACTAAACAAAGTTATTTTTGTACTATTGTCAATGATAATATTTGCAAAAATATTTTTGTTTAAAAAAAATCACTACTTTGGTGTTTTATAGTATAATATTGAATATTTTAGGATTACACCACCTCTGGATTGTAAAATTGAAGTCCCATGTATAAGTCTTGGAGAATATTTTACTCGTCAAAGTATGTGTTTTAATTCATATGAAAGCCGACTGATATCAAATTACAAAACTTATCGAAATGATCCCAATTATAAGATAATGAATAAAAATACGAAAAAGGGTTCCAGATCCCGAACTGATAGTGTCAGTGAAAAATCACCACAAAAAAGTTCTCTTCAAACCGAAGAAGATATCTGTGATATAGTTGCTGAGACCAGCAATGAAAACAGTAAAGATCTTAGTAAGGAAGCTGGTAAAAAATTGGAAACAAATGAATCTAATCCAGAAGAAATTAAATTACAGGATGATAAATCAGTTATCGATGTTGATAATGCTGCAAAATTAGAGAAAGAGGTATATCAATAAAATATTTCACTTACATACATTTTATGTCGACTTGTATACATAATCATTCATTAATGATCCCCATTATTGAATGATTTTCTATTAATAAACGATTTTGTTATAGACAACCAAACATATACTAAAACTGCTGTTAAAATGAACTACTTTTCACTGGGACACTTTGTACAGTCTTTAAGTTATCGTGTCCACCGATTTCAAAAGTCTTTTTGAGAGTTTGGTTTTAAACTATGAAAATTCGAAGGAATGGAGCTCATTATTTTAATCAGTTTAACACTTTAAAATAAGTTTTCATTCATTAATTCATTCGTTTGGGTTGTGCTCAACAGTCCAGGCACTTGAAATCTTTGTACCAGTTCCCATATTATCTTGGGTTAAACCATTAAAAATTGCAGCAGTAGTGAGAATACTGAAAAATTTAAGTTTTTTTAAATTCATTTTGATTCTTACATCTAATGACCGTAGTTATAAACAAGATTGAAGGTTGAGCTTTGCCTTGATTTTTTTTAGGAAAGAATTAGAGCGTTGAGAAGAGGCTGGACAATTAAAGATAGTGAAAGTATAACTCTGGGAGAAATTTACTTGATGTGTGGCTGTAATTCAAAGCTTGTTCTAGAATACAGTTGGGATCCTCCGGTTTCGATTTCTGACTCTGATTTTCTCACAAACAAATCAAATGTCGAGTCGGAAACAGATATTTCCGATTCGCCAAATTGTGTCCAAAATTTGGATTTAAGTGAATCGCTTATTAAACTACTATCTGTTGCCAAACTTCACTATAGAAAAAATATCATAAAGTGTCCGTGCGGTCACGTTTGTGGAATTAAAAATAATGCGCAATTATTGAAGAGGGACGTTGAGTCTAAAATAAGGAAAATTCTAACTGATATTGGTAAATGTTCTGAAGATACTGATGACAAAGTGGCCAATGGTGAACATATTTTTGAGAATTCACGTACATTTGTAAAGCCGCCTGTTTACATGCAACCCAAGATACCAGTTTCATCATACTATCAAGCTAATGCTTTCCATTTAGCTTCCAAAGTGGACATTCAAAGTCTAACACCAGGTTATTGCAATAAAAAAGGTAAGAACAAATTGCAACTTTACAGAAGCTTAACAAATTTACATTGACATAATAGATGAGGCCGATACTAACTCGATGAAATAAAACAACTAAATCCCAAGCTAATTTTTCATAAATGCGCCACTTCACCCTACAAATCTGCGCCTGGTACAAAATATTCTTACGCTGGGAGTAATCGAAAACGAATCATTCACAAATTTCGTTATGTCACGTTTCCTAAGACTTCCCCAGTATAGATTCTGCGTTCTTTAAGTTTTACCGGTAAAATTATTTCTTCCCTCACCCTGATTTGATACCGCTGCTGTAATGTAAATACATTAAACACCCTGTATAATCGCCACACATATTTGCCTTGATCAATAAGTGATCAATTAACTATTGACAAATAAAACATAAATTGAATCTAAACCCAATAGGAAAATATATATATGTGATACTATTGAATATAGAATATGCAAGAAGGTACAATAAATCTTTAAGTCAAACCACAATAGGGAAAAGACCACTAAGGATAACTGAAATAATGATTTGAAATCCTTGTATAGATTACAAAGATTCTAAAGCAATCACTTTTTACATTACAATTGTGATTATATGTAAGTAAATATGTAAATACAAAATATGACAATCCGCCATCTTAACTGAAACACCTATTACAAACGCGTGACTTAGAGTAGATCACGCGTGGTCCTTGTTTACAAGCGGGTTTTTTGGGGACCGTACAGACTATAGTAATCAAATAAATTTTTAATTTGCAAACTGTGAAGTATTTACAGATGTGTGATGTCATAGAGACGCCATTACTATTCTAATGTTTTGGTGCGAATTTTGAATTGTATTTTAAAATTGTGAATTTCTCCATTAAAACCTTTATTTTTTCAAAAATCAAAACTTTTTTTGGATAAATCCTATCCGTGCAAACATCATGGAGCAGTTTTTCAAAATCAGTCATCATGCCTATTCACTTTATTCAGAGTTTTATTGAACCTTTTTGGATTCTACAGACAATAATTATAATCAGTAGATTCAATGACTAATTTCCTTTTGCATATGCATTCTTTTGCTATTATCTGAAGTTTTAGTTATTTTATTGGGTGGATTGATAGGTTATTTATGTACCAAGGACGAAAAACTTTCTATTATATTCGATTTTGCAAATTGGTAGTCGAGGCGTAGCCAAGACTATCAGGTATGCGAGACAATAGATAGTTATTCGCCGAGGTGCATATTACATTTTTTCGTCGATATTTACAAAAAATTACTAATTTCCGAATGAATATTCACACCACGATTTTATTCACACGTAAATTCTAGCGGATTTCGTAAATAATTAATTTGACAACAGCAAATGACAGTTATTGTCACAGCCATTCTCCCACCGTGTCGTATCATAGCGATCAGAGCGAACGAAAAGTACTTGACGTCAAAAATAGACGATTTTTCATTCGGAAATTAGTACGTAAAATGTCATTTTTTGTAAAGGTCGACGAACAAAGTTTTTATGACGCAACTGGCCTTAATGTACTTATAATATTCATCTTTTTAGGCCGACTTCCTCGATCTAAACAAGTGGTAGTTGAAAGAAAACTACCACTTCTCCCCAATAATATAGGAAGTGGTCATCAGATTGTCAGAATGAATATAATTTCAAAGGACAATCCTAAAACTCTCCCAGATCCAAAAACAGTTATTACAACCACCGATATTTTCATTCCGAACCAACAACAAACCGGTGGTGCTTCTACTTCAAATCGTGATTTTTCACTTAATTCGGAAGAAATATTAGCAGAAAACTTGAATCAATCTAATATAGACATTGGACCTTCTAGTCCTGCTAGAATTTTAAACGAAGCCGAACACTGGATAAATTCTGAAGTTGAAGATTATTCATTAAGTAGTTTACTTGGACATTTGGAATCTCCTGCAAAATCTACTACTAGTTTAATCAATGAAGACTCTCGAATGTCTCATGATGTTGATGCACAGTTGCATTCATTGTTGACTCAAAATAGTATAGATTTTTCAGCTAATTTTGCAGATCTAGCTGCTGAAGTAGCCAGGGATACAAAATGCGAACTTGGGTGAAGAATACCTTGACAATGGGACAATGATAAGCAGTACCCAGTCGTCGAATAAAATTAATTCTAATCATATATCAACTGTTTGTATAATTGGGAGGATGAAACTGTATTTTATATAAAAATAAATAATACATTTAAAGTGTTGTTTTTATTATTGTTACCTGCCTTGATCATTAAACAATCTTGATAAATAACATTCAATATCAAGCATCCAAATTCTAAAGGACCTCAAGCGTGAAAAACATTGTTCTGAAGCTAGCCATAGAAGTTTCCTTTATAAATTCACTGGGGACTAAACTTGACCATCATAAATGACAGAATATTTCTCATTAGAATTAATTGTTTCTTAAAAGCTTATTTATTATTTTTAGACGAAAGGAATGATTTAATTAATACGAAACAAAGCCCGAGCGCGGCCCATTCACACCATGTTTTTGGGTGGGGGATGGGATCGGATTGGTTCCTTTGCTTACATATTGTACCCGGTGATTCAATGAGGGAAACGAGGTACCATATTTCGGAAACCATATGTCCTAGAGTTTTGGGGAAAAATTGTTAGGGAAAAATCGACGCTATAAAAATGATTTAAAACGATTTTGAGTCCATAGTTTTTCGCTAGGTGGCGCAATCTCATTTACAAAATATAATTGGATTTTTTACAAAATATTCCCCAATTTAGACTGGTAAAAAATATCAACTTCAGAAACTACTGTCCTTATTCTACAACTTTTGTTGAAGTCATTTTTCTGTATCACCTATTCTGAAGTGGTGGGGGAAGTGTTCTTTCGCTGACATGAAAAAGACTGCAACTTCCATAAGCCTGAACCGATTCTCAAAAATATAGACTCCATGCATAAAGCATTAGGTAGATTCCAAAAAAAAATTTTTCAATCGGCGTTATGTAACACCTAGCTCTATTTATGATTTATTCTGAGAAATTTCAAATGGAATGCTATAACTCTAACTAGCTTACAAAAAGGCAAATAGAATGAATTATTGACCTGTCCAAACCGCGAACTGATATACTTTGTCATTCCAAAGATATTGGCATTTTTTGTTGAGTGTTGATGATTGTTGTATCACCCAGTAAGTTGTAAGAGAAATTATGCTACTAAAATTGTTTTGAAAATAAAACAATCAGTAAAAACGTATCACAAAAATATTGATTAACATTACATAATATACAGGATATTAAATGTAAGTGTTTGCCTCAGGAGGACAAATTATATGTCTAGGGGCGGTCCTGCCCAATATTGTCCTTACACTTTGTTTGAATCAATAATTTCATGCGATGCCAAATTTCTTTCCCAATCATATAAAGCCAAATTTTTTGACAGACGCAATGCGCATATTTAAATCATGAGAATTGTGGTTGGTATTTAATTTAAAATAATTTACAAATACAATATATAGTTATAAACGTATAATTAATGGCTTAGGTCAGAATTACAGACTCTATAATAAAAAATAATAACCCAATCATTGAGTACGAATTATTTTAATATACCGAGCACCAAAGCAAAAAAAAAACAAATCAAATCGATCTACACACTCCGGCAAAAGAATGTTGGTTGAATCAATTTCTTCCCGAAAAGAAAATTAACTCTGGTGTATACCAGAGAAAACTTAAGAAACGTAAGAATTGGGTAAAGTTAATGGTCCAAACCGTCAACTAAATTCACAAAACTCTCAAATTGCTTAGTGTTCCCTGTCCGATCTTGGCACCACCAGCCAGAGGCTTAGAGATGACCTCGGCCAATTGTATGCATTACCAGTGAATGCAGTTGCAGACCCTATAGCTTTGCTAGGGTGTCTGCCTTTTCATTTCCTACAATATCCTTGTGCCCCGGAACCCACTTAAGAGTTACTATATTGTGGTTTGCCAGGGATAAAATTTTTTGAAGGCAGTCCCAGACCAGTCTAGATTTGATCTGGGGACATGCTAATAAAGATTTCAGTGCTGCCTGACTATCTGAGAGTACGAGGATCTTTTGGCCTCTATACCCCCTTTCGATGTTTATTTGCAAACACGTGTCGATAGCGTGGATTTCTGCCTGGAATACAGATGCAAACTTCCCCAACGATGCGTGGACATTGCACCTGGGTCTGGCACCATGGACTCCAGCTCCTGTTCCTATGTCAGTTTTAGATCCGTCTGTGTACCACACCAACGTTCCTTCCTGACTACTTGCTTCAAACCCATCCCAGTTTAGCTGGATATGGAATGGTTGGTTGTCGTTAATTATGGCTATCATGTTATCACTTCTCAGTTCAAGAAGCGTGATTGTGATAACATCTGTGATTCTGAAATAACTATGGGAGTTTGGTTCCTTCGTGCCATTTCCCATTGCACTCCAGCCTGTATGATGCCATTCTCGCTTCCGCCTTAACATGCAGAGTAAGAGGCGGAAGATTGAGAATGGCTTCCATTGCCGCAGACGGGATGCTTCTCATCGCACCCGTTACGCACAGACTGAAAAGCCCCTGAAGCTCCAGTTCGGCTTTCCTCTGATCTGTTTTTGGCCACCAAACTAGGGCTCCACACGAAACCATGGGTTTCACCACAGTTGTGTACAACCAGTGAACGATCCGTGGATTTAGTCCCCATGTGTTTCCTATCGCCCGTTTGGCAGCCATTAGGGCCATCTTCCCTTTAATGGTTTTGTCATGTAGGTGGGAATTCCAGGCTTAGCTTTGCGCCCAGAATTATGCTGAGATATTTGACCTCCTGGCTAAGACACAGCTGCACGTTGAAGAGGCTTGGCATTATACCCTTCAAGATAAAGAAAATATTCATTTTCTATGGCCTGGACAAAGCACCGAAATAAGTTTTGTGAGCCATTATTGTTGAATTTCTGTAAATGCCCCTAATATTTTGAAATTTTAAATTTAACAATAAATTGTTCCGACTATACCTATTAGGTAGTTTTCCAATTACAGCGTTAAAGCGCATTATGTGGCATAGTGCTTATCGGTGAATGTTCCAACTACAGCAACGCTTCGCACAATTCAGCACTTGACATCAAATCATCAGAAGCAGAAAATATGAGAATTGTTTTTTCTTCAAGTTGGCGTTGATAAGAATTTCGCTTACACTATTATTAATAATTTGACACTAAAATCACAATCATAACATGTCTTCCAGTAACGAAAATGTTAAAGTTGTGACAATAGCGTCATCTTCACCTCCAATCGCAAACCAAAATTCGCAATAAAAACAAATTGCAGTCGGTTCAATTATAATGTTAATTACATTCTTCTATCACAGTTCCAACCATGAACAAACAGGATTTTAAGTGTTTTTTTGATTCTATTTTGAACGATAATGCCACGGTGTAAATGAGTGATTGTTTTTATCACTCAAACACAAATGTGAGAGATAAGAAGTATATTAACTTATTTTTATAAGTCTTAAATATCATTATTTGAATTGATGGGTATTAGGATACTTAAGACTTATTGTTAATAAACTTTTCCTATATTTGGATTTTCGTGATAAAAACAATCATTAATTCATATCGCGATATTTTGACTAAAATGAAACTACAAAAACTAAATTCTGCGAAATATTTTACTTGTTCGATTGCTAGGTACTATATCCTTGAGAAGGTACATATCGCACATCCTCTGTGAAGAGGCACAGGAAGGTAATGATTCTCACTCTTTACTATGTAAATTGTAGTATATGGCCACATTGATTAAGATGGTTAGCTCATTGTATGAAACAGCTGTTCAAAGGTCAACCATTTATGTGGCTACACTAAATGAGTACCGGTTTCAGCTGCAGATAGGGGAGGGGAGAGAAGAAAAAAACGGTTGTCTGTGTATTATAGACATAAGAAAATCGAGCAAATAAAATGTTATATTGCAACACTGCCATGTCTAACGATAAAGAACTATAACGGTAGCTCTTTTAGTTTTCTGCATTTGTGTTTGTGTGGCGCACTGATATACCGATACATGCAATGAGAAACGGAACATGGCTGTTTAATGTATTCTCCGATCAAAATAGTCCACCGACAAAACATTTCTATAAATTCACTTCAATGAATACCAAGTATTTAGCAGGAGAGCTGGATTCAGAACCACTGTAAGAAACCCCGCCCTTTCTCCTTCCAAAATTTGTTAGTTATGTGCGATGCAGTGCGAACTGAGATTCAGTATTGAAGTATTTTTTAATGGAAGTGGTTAACGTCGCTACATATTGAAACAATTTTTTCGTGAAGTCTATTTTGATTTCTCTACGAATTTATTTTATTTTGAAAAGTTATGGGCTTGAACAGTTCTCTCAGCTATCGACTGTTGTTTATTGACTGTCTGACCAAAGAATACACCAGCTGTCTGACGCTAATTAAGGACCGCCCATTGTTGAGAATACGGAGTCGTGGGGATTGTACGATATGTTATAGGTGTCCAAATAAACGATTGTAATAATCGTGTTTTTAATCTGTTGAAGCTGGATTTTGGTCGACTAGTTCAAAAGCAGCTTCGGGCCATACATTTTTATAATAAACTATTCACAGACTTGTACTTAGGCTCATCGCTAAAGGGCGTAATTAAATACTAAAAATTAAAGAAGCAAATTTTTACAAAAATTGTCCCGTTAAATGGAATTTTAAATACGATAATCAGATCTTATGAGAGATTCTGTGTACTTTTTATTTAAAATTTTAGTTTTTTTCAAATAAGAGGCGGTGGAGAGTGGGAGCCTTGTTATGGAAAGACGCCAGTAACGACGGTTCTTTCGATCTTTGTTACTTGTTCTTGTTGAGAAAGTTCTTTTCCATCAATGTAAAGGATATATTTTTAATAAATAAATAACGTAAAAGGGCGCTTTTTAATTATTTTTAGAAATCTGTTTTTTTTCTTTGAAAATTATGAAAAAATGTTCTTCCTAATACGTGCGGAAACATTATTCGCACTCGGGTACGGAAAAGTATCAGCTTCTGCACTAATTAGGAAAATAATTATATCAGGGAACAAAAAAAAAATGCAAAACAAAAAATGGAAAAGCATTCATGGCAGTACTCAAAACTACAAGAATTTTCCGGCCTTGGACTGCTAAACAATACTTTCCGCCATATTTTTGGTGTTCATATGACTGGTTTTTCCGAAACATTCTTTCCATCCCGTTACACTTAGAATGTAGGCCTAATATTATTTATTGAAGGTTCTTGTATGTATGTACATATTGGTGCGTCTATTCACTGAGACCTAAAAGATCTATTGTGCTCCTATCTCCTACTCAGTTCCTGAGAAAAGTCTCAGAAACTAGAACGTGTTTCAGTCCTATTCCCTGGAGGAATTTTAGGATATCTACAGGCTTCAGCTTAGGCAAGTTTTCCTCTTCTATCCAGCGGTCTCCCAGGTGTTTTGAATTGGGCTAGTGCTAAGGATTCCACAAGTATGTGAATGGAAGCTTCTTCCATTCCTCAGAATCTACATTCTTAATTCTCCAGTAGTTTGAGCTTCTTGAGGTGTTCAATGAGGGGCCTGTTGGGATACCTCAGTTCAGTCTTACTCTGATTGTCTAATACCGACTAGATCTTTCAAATGGTTCGATCTTCTTGTTTTATCTCTGTTACCTATTTCTTCCAATATCCAGTGTCGTTCTTGTCTAGTTCTGCTTGACTATCCGACATGATGAAAATCTTTTTCTTTCTAAATCTTTGATCAATATTGAATTGGGTACATATCCTTGTGGTGTGAATTTCCACTTGAAAAATGCTTGGGACTTTTCCCAAAACTTGGTTCCTGACCCATACACTCCTATATTGTCCCTTCTATTATTTTACGGCCCATTTTAAAATTATAAGATTGTTATTTATTCCACTTTCTTTAAGACATTTACACTTTTGAAAATTACATTTAATTTAAAGATCCCGAAGTTTTTACGAACATCCATTTAAAATTAAATTTAAATTTTAAATAATGCTTTTAGTGTTGTATTTCGTGCAGATAAAATGAATGCCATGCCAATAAAAATGAACATATCTAATGAGGTAATACCACTATATGCTAAAATCGATTAATCAGGTAGATCAATCGATTATTATTTTATGTATCAGTTATTTAGTTAATCTTATGAAATACTCAAGCAGTTGGAGGAAGTCTTACGAGACAGTTACTTTTGTTATCTTTTAAAACAATTGTACGATTAAAATTATCAACTTATAAGAAATATGGAATATCAAGTGTTTAATAAGTGCTAGTCATATTTTTAAAATCGCTTGCGGATATTTTAATAAAGCAGGTGCTACATTTCATTGTAAGTTTTTTGATAAATATTTACTAATTGATTAATTAATGTTTTATTGAAGAAGATATTAGTCCGAGAGTTGACTCTAAAATTAGTGTAGAGTGAGAAACCTAAATTTTTATCTTTAAGATATGTATTACTGTTTACTGTACTGTTATTGTATAAAAGTTTATCAAAAAATATTACGAACTGATTGGAACCTTCGTGATAGATCATTGTTTATTATTTGGTTTTATTGGTGGATTATTTTTGAAGTATTATTTAGATTTAGAAAATGTCGCCACCATCTTTTTGGAAACACGTTTATTTTCGTGTTCATAAGAGTAAATCCAGGATTCATCACCATAGACAATACTGAATATATTTTTTGAGTCGTTTGCACGTTTAGAGTTTTTTTATACCAATTGACTCTAATTGCCGTCTGTTCTTCCGCCAACAGATGCGGTGTCCAATAAGAAACTAATTTTTTTATAGATAATTCTTCATGTAAAGTTTGAATTGTGGTCTTTGAAATGCCCAATGAAGCTCCAATTTTACGATGTGACATGTCAATATTCTTGGATCAGCTTTAGTACAGCATCGACGTTTTCCTGGGTGGCTGCCGTTGTTGGTGGACCTGTTCTTGGATCGTCGCTAAGATTAATCCGTCCACGTTTAAATTATCCATACATTACCGAGAGAATTGTAACCGCTCCAATGAAGCTCTCTGATTCGTATAGTGCGGTGAATCTCTCCGCTATCCGATATTTTTATCTTTGTGTTGTCTGAGGTTTTTTTTATTGCAGGTCATGTACTTCGTTTTGTTTTCATTTATTTTCAGACCCATTTTCACTGCTTCTTTATCAAGTTCAATAACTGCCTCTGTCATACTTTTTTTATCTCTTGCAACAATAGCTATATCATCGGCATATGCAATAATCTGTACTGATTTATTTATGATTGTTTCCTTGTATCCGGAATTACACATTCCAGGCATATATTGAATAGGGTTGTAGACAATGCATCTCCTTGCCTTGTATAACCTTCAGATGTTGTCATCACTGCCTTCGATTTTTCCATTCTCATCAAAACGAGTATAATTAATTTTGATGTAATATTCATGGCTTGCATTTCTCCACCTAATTAAGCTTGAAGTCGACAAATAGGTCTATGTTATCTTCGCAGCATTTCTCTATTGACTGGGTTAATATGTGAATAGCATCTATCATAGACCTGCCTCTCCTAAGCCCTTGTTGATAGTCACCGATACGTGAGTGTTTTTCTAATCTATTTCTGATCATTAATGTTAAAATTTTGTAAGCAGTATTCAAGAGTATAATAACTCTGTAGTTTTCACATTCAGCCGGATTTCTTTTCTTATGGATTAGGACCAATAACCCTGTTTTCCATTCTGTTGGCATAATCTCTTCTTCCCATATTTTTGCAATTAAATTGTATAACCTAAGCATAAATACTTCGCCTCCTTGTTTAATTAACTAATTTTTTATCATCTGGTCAATTCTTGCAGCCTTTCCCGATTTGAGATTTATTATAACTTCTCGAAATTCTTCGAAGGGTGGCATTTCTTCAGCATTTGTGTTGTGTCTGTTTTCACTAATGTCCACATCGGCTGGGCTTCTTTTTTCTTCATATAATTTTGTGAAGTATTCTTCCCATTGATTCATTGGCTTAGAGACCTCGGCACCTCAGCCTTTAGGCTTTTTGTGCTCTTGGTTATACCGTTTATGTGAAGAGACCAGTAGCCCTTATATCAGGCTCAACAGTCTTTTCACTAGGTCCTTCTTTTTTTTCTTGTTTTTAATGTTCTATGTATGAGATTGATTTATGTATTTGAATTCTTCCTTCTTCTAACCGCTATTCATATATTTCCCTAGAATTGTTACCTTGTACGTAAACAATAAGATAAGGTGTTAATGTTAGTCAGTCGACGACATAAGCTTTGTTTTAAAAAAAGGTGACACTCGCACGAGCTAATTCAAAATTATTTATAATAAAAATGCAATTTTCTGTTAACCTACTTTTCCTTTGAAGGTAAAGTATAGATTAATATCTTTTTAAGATTATCTTATTGTCCTATTTTTGTATATTTTCATATTTTTTCAAATAATAAATAAAATTTGTGACAAATATACTTATTATAAAAGCTTATGTTTAAAAACAGCCGTCACTGGGTTACCATCAAAATAAAGTCCGAAAATTAGCCTGTCTCTTCTGAAGATATAAAAATAATCCACCAGAGGCCGCTCTAGTGGGAGATACCTTTATATGTTTTTATTTTCCATTTGATACCTACGCTAAAAATAGGTACCTAATAAAAATGAAATTAGAGCAAGATGATGAAAAATCGATTATTACGTTATATCAGTTCAATTATTTAGCTAATCATATGAATTCCTACGTGGGAATTACTGTTGTTATCTTTTGGATTTTTTACTCATAAAATAGATGGAATATTAAGTAGGTACCTATCTAAATAGTTATGTACTCTCATATTTTTAAAATAAGTTGCTTGCAGATATTCTTATGAAAAAGGAGCTAGAGCTCAGGGTGAGTTGTTTATAAATATTAACTAATTTATTATTAATGTTTTATTATAGAAAATATATTCAAAAACATTTTGATAAATAAAAAATTATGTGATGCAGGCCCCTATGCTATATAAATAACTAATATCAAAATTTTGTGAACCTTTGCTAATCAAATAGATAATTTTTTACTTTATTTTTGATCAGTAAAAAAATGGAAACGTCACAAAATTTTCATAACAGCTCAGATTCTTGTTCACTCGGATATTTTTACAATCCTCCGCAAGGCTTTCTATTCTCAAAAGTAAAAATTTGATGTTTTGCCGATTTTGTGTGTGCTTACTGTTGTCTAATATTCCATTTTTTGCCATTTCTTCAATAGTGTGTCTTAGGAAACGATGTTTATGTATATTTACAATTGCCAGCAGTTCTTTTTTAAACATCCTCTTTAAATGTAATTTCTTTATCTAAAATCCACTGAATGATTTCCGCTTTTTTTCCAAGCGGTGGTAGACAATTTCGCACATCTTCTTGAATGATAAGGAGTGTTGTCCAAAACAATTACTTAGTTATCATTTGTGAAAAATAGTCCTCAAAAACATCAGCATTCATATCTTCGTGATAGTCTCCTGTGTGAATTGACTCAAACGCTAACAAACCATCTTTCAAAAACTCATCTGTACTTCCAATATTCGTAATTATTAGTCGTTTTCCTTTTCCACCTGGTGCTTTTATTCCTACAGATAAACCATCCAAAAACGCTTGATGAGAAGAGGTTACATTTTTATCTTGTGTCGTCCAAATAGTAGATTTTTGTATTTTCATTACGAAAATCCCTTATTGATCGCAAATAATTCCGTCTCCAACATACAATTTCATCTTTTTCGATTAAAAGAGACTTTCTGTTACTTTTTCCCATCTAAAATTCATCTCTCGCAGAATTTTCCACAATTTATCTTTTCCAATTTCAGAAATAGTTTTATCTTCTCTCAATGTACATAAAATTTTATCTAAGGTCGGAATTTCATTATTAAACTAGAATGAATGTACCCAAAATTAACTGTCATGTTTAGTTAACTTAACGTATACCTACCTAAAAAGATAAAATAAAATTCTATGAACTATACGAAATTATTAAAACTTATAAAATACAAATCATAGCAGCATTTTCATAATTAATAACTTATAATCTGTTCAGAAGAAGAAAACGTAACAAACCAACAACAGAAAAAAGGCAACCAATTCAGACGAAATTCCAAAATAAATTAAAGAGCAAAGAACAAACACTTATAAATTGAATTATTATCGTAGTTACATATTTAACAATAATTTCATCCATAGCAATATTAAATTATTATTTATTTCAAAAGACTCAAGAAATAAAGAAATAATCAATACTAAAAAAATTCCAATGAGGTCTACATGAACTTAATACCTATTACTCAAAGGAGTAAGGTTTATCTTTATTTCATTTGCTAATAAATTTTATTGGACACATTCTGCCTCTATCTACCTATTGTAATAATTAAATGTATTGTCAAATTACTTTTAAAAAAGCTCTTTCAGTTCAGAAACATTTATCTCGTGACAATTATTTTTGTTATCTTTTGTAACTGTACGATTAAAATTATCAACTTATAAACTTATAAAAAAGATGGAATATCAAGTGCTCAATCAAGTGCTGGTCATATTTATAAAATAAATCACTTGCGGATTTTTTATATGTAGAGATTAGTGCGAGAGAACACTTTATTCTAGCAGTGTGAGTGAGACTTTTTTAAGTTTATTTTACATTGTGAATTAGGTGAAACCTTGTTTTTTTATTTGGTTTCAATTACTTATATTATTAACCTAAGATGGTCATTAAAAATGGGACATGACATCCATGAATCACTTGAATGTTTAAATACAATTTCTAAATAGTTCTGTTGATCAGTAGGTATACATTCGTCTTCTATTATTCTGAAATTTATTTGAAGAAACTTTTGAAAATTATTCATGTCCTGCATATCAAAAACTTCAATCGGGGATAGCCAGTTGAATCCCGAAATTTATAATTTATAGTCGAGTTGAGTCCCAGCCTGCACAAACTTTTTCTTGAATAAAACTCATTTCATAACATAGTACATCTTTTAATAAAATTTATTTAATATATAAACAATAAACATACATATTAATTTTTTATTTATTCCAAAATGATCTATAATTAAAAAAAATAAAACTGCCACTTTTTAATTTTAAAATTTGTTCGTCCAAAAAATTATTATTTTTAATTGTTTTTTGTTTTTTCCTATTTTTTACAAATGTCATAAACTGTTACTCTTTTTATATAAAACACTATTTTTTACATTATTAGTGTAAATTTCATTATCAAACTATTGTTTAATTACATACAATTAATTTTGATTATACATTATTATGGAGTATTTTGTTTATTTTTAGAGCGTTTATATAAAAATAAAACAATAGTTATTGTCAGCATACAAGTGTAAACTAAATACAAATAGGCTAAGGTTGATTGTAAATGTCAGGTTTGTTGGCACATTATTCTTGTAGTAAATACAAGATAAAACTTTTTATCAATTATAAATATTTATTTGCCAATCAACTTTAGAATAGGAAAATAAAGGAAGGAAGGAAGATGTGACAGTAAAATTTTGTGTGTAAATGAAATCAAGGAAATAATAATATTTCTGTTTATAGTGTTTATAATTAAGTACCTATTTATTCACGCTGTACTGACCATTGTTAGCTCTAACCAATTGTGCCATACTTCTGGCTAAAATCGAATATTAACTACTACTCTGGAAGTTTAACTAGTACTGAATTGTTAACAAAATATTTGACTGAAATAAAACAAGAAGTAGCAGGAATAAGCATTTAATATTTTAATAAACACAGATAATTTTTACAAATTTTTCAATATTGACAATTTTATATCAGGCTTATTTGATTTGTTGCTTTTAAGGTCGCGATTTATAAATTTTATTGTAAAATAAATACGTTATCTAGTATAAAGCGATAACATATAACTTTTGGGAAAATTTGTACAGGGGCGGTTAAGAGGTACATGTTTAAACATCTCTAGCAGATTTTTTCCAATGCCATCTCTGCCAACCATTTTAATAAAATTACCCATAATAGTATATTGTGCAACAAGAGAGAAAAGTACTTTCCCCACATGTTGCACACTATACTTTTTCTACAACTGCACAAATTTAAAGAAGACAAGTAAAGTAACTTAATATTTATTTTTTTGGTTAGTAAAACAAAAAGAAAAGGTTAGCGGTCGTCGGACCGCCGATAGAAGCTTGCTTCTTATGCACAATAGAATGACCATTTTTCAAAAATTTTGATAATTTTTGACAATTATTGACCATTTTTTCAAAATTTTTGACTATTTTTTTAAATCTTAACAATTATTGACCATTTTTGACAGGTTCTGACAATTATTCACCATTTTTGACAAATTTTCAGAAACTTTGACCATTTTTCAAAAATGTTGACAATTTTTTACAGTTATTGACCATTTTTGACAGTTTTTTATAATTATTGACCATTTTTCCAAAATTTTGATAATTTTTGACCATTTTTCAAAATTTTGACCATTTTAGACCATTTTTCCAAATTTTAACAATTATTGACCATTTTTGACAATTTTTGAGCATTTTTGACAGGTTCTGACAATTATTGACCATTTTTGACAATTTTTAACAATTATTTACCATTTTAACAGCTTTTTATAATTATTGACCATTTTTGACAATTTTTCGAAAATTTTGACAATTTTTGACAATTGACCATTTTTTCAAAATTTTTGACCATTTTTTCAAATTTTAACAATTATTGACCATTTTTGACAATTATCGATCAATTTTGACCATTTTAGACCATTTTTCAAAATTTTAACAATTATTTACCATTTTTCCCAATTTTTGAGCATTTTTGACAGGTTCTGACAATTATTGACCATTTTTGGCAACTTTTTAGAAATTTTGACAATTTTCAACAATTATTGACCATTTTTGACATTTTTTTATAATTATTGACAATTTTTTCAAAATTTTAACAATTTTCGACCATTTTTCCAAATTTTAACAATTATTGACCATTTTTGACAATTTTTGAGCATTTTTGACAGATTCTGACAATTATTGACCATTTTTGACAATTTTTCCAAATCTTTTAAAATTTTTAACATTTATTGACCATTTTTGACAGTCTTTTATAATTATTGACCTTTTTTTGACAATTTTCGAAAATATTTGGCAATTATTAACCCTTTTTTCAAAACTTTGACATTTTTGACCATTTTTCCAAATTTTTGATAATTTTTGACCATATTTCAAGATTTTTGACAATTTTTTAAAATTTTTAACATATTTTCTAATATAATCTGACAGATTTGTGACAACTAAGTAGGTATTTAAAGATGACAGTAGCCTACTAAGTTTTTGTCGATTTTATTTGATTCTCCATATAAATATTGACCATTTTTGACAATTATTGATCAATTTTTCAAAAATTTTGACCAATTTAGACCATTTTTCCAAATTTTAACAATTATTGACCATTTTTGCCAATTTTTGAGCATTTTTGACAGGTTCTGACAAATATTTGACCATTTTTGACAACTTTCAAAAATTTTGACAGTCTTTGATCATTTTTCAAAATTTTAACAATTATTGACTATTTTTGACCATTTTTTAAAATATTTGACAATTTTTGACAGATTCTGACAATTATTGATCATTTTAGACAATTTTTCCAAATCTTTGACAATTTTTAACAATTATTGACCATTTTTGACAGTCTTTTGTAATTATTGACCATTTTTTCAAAATTTTGACCGTTTTTGACCGTTTTTGACAATTTTTGACAATTTTTGACAATTTTTGACAATTTTTGACAATTTTTGACAATTTTTGACAATTTTTGACAATTTTTGACAATTTTTGACAATTTTTGACAATTTTTGACAATTTTTGACAATTTTTGACAATTTTTGACAATTTTTGACAATTTTTGACAATTTTTGACAATTTTTGACAATTTTTGACAATTTTTGACAATTATTAACCATTTTCCCAAATTTTTGACAATTTTTGAAAATATTTGGCAATTATTCACCATTTTTTCAAAACTTTGACAGTTTTTGACAATTATTGATCATTTTTCCAAATTTTTGAAAATTTTTGACCATTTTTCCAAATTTTTGACAATTTTTTAAAATTTTTAACATATTTTCTAATATAATCTGACAGTTTTGAGACAACTAAGTAGGTATTTAAAAATGACAGTAGGCTACTAAGTTTTTGTCGATTTTATTTGATTCTCCATATAAATATATGTGGCGAGGGCAAAGTGCCGTGAGAAATATTATTTCTCACAGTATGGGCAATATTTGGTTTTGAAATCAAGTAAGGTATGAGAAATACGTCACTTTTCATAGCAGTTGTAGAGAAATATATTTTCAAGTTGTACTATATATTGCATAAGATTGATAAGGGGTACTGACAAACCTCCAAAAGGCAAATTTTCTTTCTGGACTTTCAATTTAGTGATAATCGTGGCTCCTCTATCCAATAAGTTTTGTTGGTTAAATTCTTCATAAATTGGACAAGAATATTGCAACATTTTTTCAAAACATAAACTATTGCATTACTTTCTGGTCTAGTAAGATTTCGATATTCACAGCAAAAAACTTTTAAAGGTGTTTTTGGAATAGAAAAGGGGAAAATAATACCTTTAAAAGTTTCTGCCGATTCCGTATTAATATCTAATAAAACTTCATTAATATCGTTCATGCAATTAGCACCTTCGACTGCAATAAAATATTTGAGAGTGAACAATTTTTTGAACGAATAAAATTGTATGGGTGTTGGGTTTCTAGAATTGCCACAACAATTTCTAATTTGACCAAAGAAATTTTCAATGCAGTCCTGATTAAGATTTCTGGTCAACAAAAATGTATATTGCTTTGTTTTCAAAATATTCCAAAGAGCTTTTAATGATTTTATGGTTAACTTCCATCCTGAAATAATTTTCATTCGGTTTATAACGCATTTACCCATTTACTAGGAGCATATTTTTAATTTCTTACCTAGCTTCATCCTTCGGAAATCGAAAAAAGATACATCTAATCCTCTTTTACTCTTGCAACCATCAGCAGGACACAATAACCCGATTTCTATTAATCTAGATTTAATTATTAAAAAATATGAATAATGTTCTCACAATATTACACAACGCAACACGAAACTACTACCGGTATAATACGTATAAATACTCAGGGGAATCTGTGGACAACTGGTATACATCTCTGGACTCGGCCAGCCCGAATTCGGGGATGGGGCAAGGAGGGAACATTTAGGGGCGTGCCGAAGAGTTGAACTACTATTCTTTGTTAGTGTACGGTGACGTTTTTAGTACACGGAATCCCAGTCCTTCTTAAATATTTTAGCTGAGACATAGTTGTCTCTGGCTGAGAAAACCATCTATCAAATACATCATCTTCTTTTTCGTATAGTGACTTGGACTTTTCTGGTTCAAGTTCTAAGCTAACTAATTGCCTCAGTGTACAAAATTAACTTGAATACATGAAAATCTGTTTCTCTAAGTCCTTTTTTGTTCAATACATTGTTCAATAACAATAATAATTTGTTTTATTCAGTTGTGCAACATTAATTGTTTCCAATTACTGGCTGGTGAGATCTCAGCTGGCTTGTACTATTTCAAATAAGAATACAAACATTTTAAAGATTTATTATAATTATTTTCAGAAATATATATGAAAATTGTGAACGAAGTTAACAAATTCTGGATTACCATATAGTTCAAGTGATTGATAAAAGCCTCTTGTTTCAGAAATATGGCCATATCTCGAGTATTACAAGAAACCAGTCAAGAAAATGCAGAAGAGGATTCTGTAGGAAATTCAACCGTAGCAAAAATAACAGCTATGTGTGTCTTATTTCTAGCCTCTTTTGTAATTGGCAATATCCCCATTAAACTGAATCATTGGTATAACTGGAATTCTGATCCAAAAAATAACTCTTCGGTTAAATTTCTTCTTGGACTAGGTGGTGGGGTGCTGCTTTGCACAACGTTTCTCCATCTACTGCCAGAAGTTAATGAGCATTTTGAAAATCTGAATCTTACACCCGATTTCGAAATTCACTATGCAGAGCTACTAATGTGCATTGGTTTTTTTATAATGTATTTTATCGAAGAATGTGTTCATGTGTATTTACATAGCAAAGAAACAACACCATGCATAGCTACAGAAACAGACATACCACAGGAAGAGGATCTACAAATAGCATTAAAACGCAGTATTTCAATAAGAAGAGGGGAAAATATGGATGACATATTAAATGGTCAACAATTAATCCTAGCTGCTAAACAAAATCAAGTTTCACACGCTCAAAAGGGCCACTCTCATCTTCCACTGGCTACAGCTCCAAATTCTACAGTAGTTGTAATCAGAGGATTATTAGTAGTGCTGGCTTTATCAATTCATGAACTCTTTGAAGGCTTAGCTGTAGGTCTGGAGTCCTCCGCTCATAATGTTTGGTACATGTTTGGTGCAGTTAGCGCTCATAAACTTGTAATTGCATTTTGCATTGGTGTTGAACTTGTTACTTCGGGTTTAAAGACAATAATAGTAATTCTTTTTGTGTTCATGTTTGCGGTAGTTAGTCCAATAGGAATAGGAATAGGAATTTTAGTTAGCTTGCAGGATAATTCTTCTATTACAGTAGTTTCTGTGATATTACAGGGACTAGCTACAGGGACTCTTATGTATGTAGTGTTTTTTGAAATATTACAAGGTGACAAAAGAAACGGTCTTAAACAATACGGAGCTATACTTTTAGGATTTTTGATTATGTCTGGACTGTCATTGATAGACAGTTAATGTATTTATTGAAATATAAAATCCCGTACGGGTTGGTGTTTATAACTTATAATTTTATATATAAATAAATGAAATAAAAAAATTCTCAATATAAATACCACGTTTTTAAAACGAACTAAAAAGTAAAAAATAATAATAATTAACGTGGGGTGCATGCGACAGTTCTATAAAAATGTAGAACGTAGCTGTGTCGCTTGCGCACCACTTTTATTATTATTATTTTTTACTTTTTAGTTCGATTTGCTATAAGGATTGATAGGAAATATATTGTTGGTTATTCATATACAAATGTCACAATATAACAAATTAAAAAAAATATTAGCGCGACCCGGATTCTAACCTTCCGCTTACAACCTAACCTGAACCTCTAAACCAGTGTTTTTCAACCTTTTTAATGACACGGCCCTTTTAGCATAAAGAAATATTCGGATTTACTGTGATTGGGGATAAACCACAGTGTGTTATTTTTCTTTGAAACTTTATCAAGAGAAAGCATGAAGCTATCCGAAGTTATTACTCCACGTCAATACAAAGCATCCAAATGAAAAAAATAAACCCGTGGATTTGTTTGAAAGAAAATTTTTTGCTCTAGTAGATATCCAATGAAATCAGTTAATTTGAGGTTATTTGATTGAACACAACCAATCAGAACAACATTATACTGAAAACAGACCATGGGCTGTTTTCACTCTGTTAGGTACGTTGCCATGGATACATTTTGATTTATTTCGATTTTGACGTTTCAAATATTTAATATTTCAAAATGTCACGATTTGGTCATTCATTCATTCATATTTTTGGGTTGTGCTCATCAGCCCAGGCACTTGAACTGAATCTTTGTACCATTTCCCATGTTATCTACTTCCATTCCAGAAGCTTCGTGTCTTCTATAAAGGCCACTAGTTTGACTAGAGGGATTTTCAGTAGTTGTGATGGTTGTATAAATTCCTCTCCAAAGTGCTTCCGTCTAAGTTCTTGTAAGTCCTCACAGAAGCAGAGTATGTGGGTAGGTGTTTCATCATCAAGTTCACATTTTCTGCACATAGGTTCACTAACTTTGCCCATATTGTACAGATGTTTCCTCAAGGTGCAGTGTCCAGTCACCAGGTCGGTAACTGTCTTCAAATGTCTCCTGTAGCCTGGTTGAGAGTTCCTTGTGTTCCTTTGTATGAAGGTGCCCTTGTGTCACCCTCCATTTGAATTGGTGTTCCCTATCTCGCCAGTTCCCGATTTCCCCTCTTATGCGATCTTTTGTGATTCCACAAAACGGTTCCGGACCTATGAAGTCTCCTTTAGAGCCTTCTTTAGCTAACTGGTCCGCCATTTCATTACCTGCAATCCCCTCATGTGCCGGCACCCATATTAGAGACACTTTGTTGTCTCTTGTCAGCCTGTTGAGGGATTCTTTGCAGTTTTTCACCAGTCTAGACTTAGCTGTTGGATTACTGATAGCCTTAAGCAGAGCCTGGCTGTCAGTGAGTATTTCAATTTTTTGTCCGGTATATCTTCTTCATCAATACAGGCTATAGCGGCAATCGTCTCTGCTTGAAACACAGTCGTATATCGACCAAGGCTAAAGAACATTCTCTTTCTATGTCCTTTTATGCCAGCCCCAGTGCCATGGTTTGTTTTGGAGCCATCGGTGAACCAGATGATTTCTCCAGAATTACCTGGGTGCATCACCTGTTCCCTAGAGGGGATGATGATATTAACTCGCTCAGTGAATATATTCTCTGGTGTCATGCTATCAAAACTCATGTGAAATATGGGTTCGTCTAGTAATGTCCCAGTTGTATCAGTGTGTCCTTCTCGAACATTGTTCGGGGACCATAAGTCTCCCGATTTCAGCCTAAGAATTGCCATCATTGCTTCCGCCCTTATAAAAAGTTCTAGAGGAGGAAGTCCAATAAGGGCTTCCATTGATGCCGTCCCCGTGCTGTTCATTGCCCCGGTAATACCAAGAAGAGCTTGTCTTTGGATTGCAGTTAACATATTAACTGCAGAGGTCACTTCTGTCCTCCTCCACCAGACTATTGTTCCATAGGTGATCGTTGGCCTTATCACAGTTGTGTAGAGCCAGTGAACCACCTCAGGTCGTATTCCCCAGGTTTTGCCCATAACTCTTCTGCATTGCCAGAAAAGCCTAGTCGCCCTGGTAGTAATTTTTTCCAGGTGTGCCTTCCAATTCAGTTTGGAATCAAGGGTCACTCCCAGATATTTGACTTATTTGGATATTTCTAGTTCTTCTCCGAACAACAGTACTCTACCCTGCGGGAGAACTCTTCTATTCGTGAAAGCAACTAGTTTTTTTTTGGATTAACTGAAAGGTCCTCTGTAAGGCACCATTCCTCCACAATTCGCAGTGCTTCCTGTAGGACATTCATAACCACCTCCGGGAATTTCCCATTGGTGACAATCACTATGTCGTCCGCAAAACCCTGCGTCCATATGCCTTGATCATTCAACCTACAGATCAAGTCATCCACAACTAGGTTCCACAAAAGTGGTGAAAGTACTCCACCTTGAGGACATCCTTTAGTTGTCCTAACGGTGTATGTTTTATCATGCATATGTGCTGTTATTCTCCTATGCTCAAGCATGGATCCTATCCATTTGCATGTGGTACTGTTAATCCCTCTGTTTTTAAGGGATCTGTTAATTGATGACATCGATGTGTTGTCAAAAGCACCTTCGATGTCTAGAAATGCTGCAAGGGCTACTTCCTTATGATTCAGGCTCCTTTGGAGACCTGAGACCAAATTATGCAGAGCAGCTTCACCTGATTTCCCTGCTTGATAAGCCCATTGTAGTCTATGTAGAGGGATGCTCTTAAGCGCTCCTTCTTGTAAATACATATGTAATACTTTTTCCATAGTTTTCACCATGAATGATGTCAGACTGATTGGTCGGTAGGATTTAGCCTGGGTGTACGTTTCATTTCCTGGTTTAGGAATAAACACCACCTTAGACTCTCTCCATGCAATTGGTATATACCCTAGAGCATGGCTGCTTCGAAGTATCAGAACTAAAGGACCCATTATGATGTCTAGTCCCTCTTGCAGAAGCTTGGGGAGTATGCCATCCGGTCCTGGAGTTTTGTAGGGGTCAAATGAGTTTACAGCCCATCTGATGGGGTCTGAATATCTTATTCGTGAGTTCCCAGACCTCTTTGGTTGCCTTTGTTTTGGCAACCGGCCGATTTGGTCATAATACTGACGAGAACATTAATGAAATTATAGAAGTAAATATACTCTGTATTTTTTTCTATAATTAGCAAACAAATTTCTATTCGAATAACCCTTGAACATTGATAAATGCTCAAACATTTTTTAACAACTTTCTCAAGCTTGTTGCTTAGAGGCAACAGACCTCCGCCTGCGGCGTCGGTCTCTCTCCAAACAGCAAGCTTTCGAAATCTGTTATGAAATTTTTTCGAACAATTATCAATGTCCTTGGGTTATTACTACTGAAAATTAAAAGATCTTCAACATCAAAAAACTGCCATAGTACAAATGTTCAACGTAAATGAGAAAGCGTTGCTGGCTAGTTATCGAGTAGCTCTTCGTATGGCTGAAGCAGGAAAACCTCATACTATTGCTAAACATTTGATTTTACCAGCGGCTTTAGTTATGGCGGATATTATGTTTGGCAAACAAGAGGTCGAAAAACTCAAAAGTATACATCTCTCTAACAATACCATTCAACGCGGGATAAGCGATATGGCGACTGATGTTCGTGGTCAAGTCATAGAAAAAATAATAGAAAGTACTTTTGTGTCCTTGCAATTTGATGATTCTACGGATATTGCGGATTGTGCGCAGTTTGTAGCTTTTGTTCTTTTTGAATGCAATGAAAAATTAATGGAAGAAATACTATTTTGTAGAGTGCTTCCCACGAATACTACAGGCCAGTGCTTCCATAACATGTTCCTTGAAGCTACGCAAAATATGAATATCTATTGGGAAAAGAAATGTATTGCTATTTGTAGTGTGAACAGTGTATTTATTGCTAGACTGACAGAACAGATGCTATTGGACGCATTGCTTTCTCCATGGCCAAGCTCTTGCGGCCAAAGCCTTGCCACAGGAATACAGTCAAGTTCTAAATATTATTATAAAAATTGTAAATTATATTAAAGGAAAAGCGTTGCAGACACGACTGTTTCGAAAAATTTATAAAGATATGGGAGCACTCTAACAAAATTCACTTTATCATACAGAGGTAAGGTGGTTATCATGAGGCAAAGTACTAGCCAGAGTTTTGGAACTTAGCGCTGAACTATTAATGTATTTGCAGCAGGCCAAGTCAGAAAACTCCAAATTCATTTGTGACTCGGAATTCCTTTTGAAATTGGCTTTTCTTTCTGACTTATTTGAGCATTTAAATATCTTGAATAAAAGTCTTCAAGGGCGGGATGAAAATGTCATCACTGCTAAAGACAAAATCCATGGCTTTACAAACAAAATTGACTTGTGGTCTTGTCTAAATCAAAACCACTTCGATTCATTTTCTTCGACACATTCTTTTATTGAAGAAGTATACCTGGTATGAAAAAGTAAAAATAAGAACTGTGTCATTACTTCTCAATGCAAGAGATATCGAAGAATACTGGGCAAAGGTGGATCTTAAATCCGTTTTTAAATGCAGCTATAAATGAGGCAAATTTGGCAACCAAGCTCAAAAAAGATCTGCTGGATTTATCTGCCGATGGGATGCTGCAATTGTAATTTAAGTCTGTCAATTTGGATACCTTTTGGTTAAAAAGAAAATCAGAATACCCACAATTAAGAATAGAGGCTTTGAAGTGTTTGATTCCATTTCCCACCTCGTAATTTTCATCAATTGCTCAAATAAAAAGTAAGGAAAGAAATCGCTCAAATTTGGAAAACGATTTAATTCTCAATGTAGCAAAAACGGATCCACGATGGGAGAAATTGGTTAATTTAAAACAAGCGCAACCTTCGCATTAAGAGTTCTCATGAGTTTTTTTATTTTTTGTTAATTTTATACAGATGAAAAAGCTGAAATACTCCCAGAATGCCAAGCAGGATTTCGTAAATTTCGCAGCTATGATGACAACGTTTTTGTTCTACATACAATTATTAATAATTACCTACGCTTACCCTCAAGAAAACTTGTCGCTGTATTTGTTGATTTTAAGAAAGCCTTTGATTTCTTGGATTACAGCGTTCTCTGGAAAAAATTTTATTTACAAGGGGTCAGTGCAAAAATTCTCAGAATTCACCTAAATTTATATAACTCAGCTTATCTTTATATCGAAGGAAATGGCAACATTTCAGATAAAATCAAAATAATCAAAGGAGTTTTACAAGGTGATTCACTGAGTCCACTCTATTAAACGATTTTGTTCACTGTTACTGGGATTAATATTAAATTGGACGCCACCAGCTTTTGATCGAAATGAAAACAATAAAAATAGGAACAAAAAAGTGAAAAGCTGAAAACACCTTGTAAAAAATTAACGTTAAGTTACTTAAAAATACAAATTTGAAACTAACTATTCCCGAACACGTTCATCCAATCTATTAATGATGAAACTAAATTAGTAATATTTGGGTTGATGTTTTTACTTAGTTTTAATCTCAAATCGGATTCCAATTGTAATCTGTTTCTGTATTTGTTTTTGATGTATACAAGAACAGAGAATGCCTTTTCATAGAGGCATGTGGATGAGCAAAGCAGTAAATGTTTATTATTATAGTTGTTTCGCCATCAGGAGAGAGTATTAAAATGATCGGAAACCATGGGCGTACATTTATAGAATTATACGGTCCCCATGTCGCCCATGTCCAATTGAGCGCATTTGGGCGCAAGTTAAAGGAGATCTAGCTCGGAAAAATACAACTTTTAAGTTGAACGATATTTGGAAACTGCTGGAAAACTCTATAAAACAAGTAAATACTGACAATTGGGAACATTAACACCTGTAACATTTGTTGTTAACAATAGTAATTCCGATAGCGATGAAAGTCTGTGTGAGTAACTGTTTTAAGATTTTGTAATCACATAAATAAATTGAAGAGGTTGTAATCAATTATTTTTCATTTTGACAAAAACTAATATTTTTACTTGAAGTTTGGTAAAAACTTAACATAATTTTGTTGTTGAAAAATATTCTAAACTTTCTGAAATATTCAGGTTAATTTGATGTCACTACCAATAACTTTTTTAGCCATTAAAAAATCTGTTGGTTTGATTATGCCAAATAAAGTAATTTGTCAATATACATATAACTACTTAAAAATGTAGTTTTATCTTACCCCTTTCATTAAACCCAGAACCACGCTCATGCAAGGATTATTGACCAGTTTCTCTGCGATTACAATCAGGTATACTGGTCGGTACCGCTAAACTAAAAGAAATTTGTTAGTGCTTTATATGGTAAAAATTTGCAAATATATTGATTTTTTTGGGCCACCGCTGCTGTAGTTTGCATACATAATTAGGTTTTATTACTCTCTTCTGATGGCATAAGAACTATAATTTGATATTATTATCAATTCAAATGCCCATAGATAAGACGGCGGGCCCCCCATACACATACTCGCGGACCCACAGGGGTCCGCGGACCACAGGTTAAGAAACACTGTACTAGATTAATCAAGAAAAAAAAATTAGTACTAATGTGTATGGGCAGGTAACTGATAAATCGCATCATCAATCTTAAATTTGAAAGTGAAGTAGCTGTGCATGTGCAAATTTGCTGTGGAATATATTTGTTCAATTTCAAATATTTCTTCACAAACTACTGTTGTTTATGTCATTTATCTACAAAAAAATGTAAAGTGACTCTGCGAATACTTTATCACGAACTTATAATAATTTAAATAAAAAGTAAGTTCAAAAACTAAAACCCGACTACTGGAAAAAAGATGAAATAATAAGAAATACAAACTTCAATAGTCGTTATAAACAATTCACACATAACATATTTTTCCTATTAATGCACGATTTTCTATTAATACACGATTATGGTATAGGCAACCAAACATACAATAATATTTAAAAAAAGCCGTAAAACTAACTTCTAGTATAGAATAGTGCTAGTTTTAGACTTGTAATTTTTATGATATTATTCTACCAAACTATAATAATTATTAGTGTTAAGTCAACAAAAAAACAACAACGAAAAGTGACATTTGTACCGGCGAGCTTCTCTGAAGTAGCCATTTGCATGATTGCATTGAACCAAGAAGCAATGACATTTCACTACATGATTTATTTTTGACAATACTTATAAATGTTCTTAGTTGTTAAATATTGAAAAAAATGGATATAACTTGTACAGTCGACGGGAAAGTTTTGTAACTAACACGAGTATTAAAAGGGCGATTAACACGGTCTCAAAATATCTCAATTGTTAATAAACCTTATTAATATACTTGCTGGTTAAATAATTGTTAATGTATTTAATACATAGCAATATAGTGATGTTCAGAGGATAGTCGTGGTCGTATGCCACCTGCCCTAACATAACAATACGTTCTAACACAGTGGCGGCTCGTGGTTAATTTGATAGGGGGGTCATAGGTGATGTGACCAAAATCTTAAAATACGGAACGCCACTGACCAGCCCCCCGGAGGCCTATCCTCCGTAGGCGAAGATTTTTCGAAGAACCACTCCCAAATTCTGCCCAGAAGTCGTAAAAATCGTTAAAAAAGCAAAATTTGTGGAGTTCCTTTCCAAAGCCCCAGAGGCAAAACATTTTTTTGGTTCACGCTTGTTTTATATAAAAATAAAGCTCTCTTAAAAAACAACCATATTTTATTCATTTCTATACATATTAAATATGACAAACTTAAATTAAATGATAATTAGTCTAAATCTTTTTAAAAAATTTAAGTGAAGCCTTCGATCTTTTGTATTTGCAACAACTTATTACGTCAACACACAGCTCAGTATTCTCATTATTTCGCTTCAAATGCTCTCCTTTAAATCAAAATATAGCGCGGCCTGCCAACTCCTCTACTCATCTCTTTTCTAAGCGTGAATAATCGTTTATGGTTGGAAGTTTGTCATGAAGTTTAGAAGTTGTTTTAATCCAGCGGAATTGCCAAGAATTTCGTACTGAAACTTTGACGAAAGCTTTCAAATCATTGTGGAGTTTTATATTGTAAGTGATACAGATACAGCGTGTTTAGCTGCACAGTTGCCTCGTAATCGGATATATGTGGTAGGACCCAAATGATAGTAACTGATATCCAAGAGGGTGTTTAGTGAATCTGTTTTTGAATGGATAGAAGAAAGATAGTCGGTGCTTATAGTTGCTTTCTTCTTTACAGGTGCGCTAGTGAGTTCAGAGCTTGAAGAAAACCAAAGAGCTGTCCGGAGTGAATACTGGTAGAATGCATGTTTTAATAAGTTGGAGGTTACCGACCTGGTGACTGGACACTGCACCCTGAGGAAACATCTGTACAAAATGGGCAAAGTTAGTGAACCTATGTGCAGAAAATGTGAACTTACAAGAACTTAGACGGAACGGAAGCACTTTGGAGAGGAATTAATACAACAACTACAACTACTGAAAATCCCTCCAGTCAAACTAGTGGCATTTATAGAAGACACGAAGCTTCTGGAAACGAAGTAGATAACATGGGAAATGGTACAGAGATTCAGTTCAAGTGACTGCACAACCGCTGCATTGCTGTAAAGAACCTGATTGTAGTTAGCTATATACAGATTGCGAAAAATCTTCGCTCGACATACGATTTACACAAGTACGACAAGGATAATATGAACAACACTACTTGAAAGAGAGATAAGAATTGTTCGTATTATCCTTGTCACACGCCCATCACAGATGGGCGTGTGCGAACAAGTCTTCTCTCTCTTTCAAGTAGTGTTGTTCATATTATCCTTGTCGTACTTGTGTAAATCGTATGTCGAGCTAAGATTTTTCGCAATCTGTATATAAAAGGACAGATAAGATTTGAGAAAAGCTGTGCGCTTTGGATGGACAATGTTAAATTCGTAGTGCATTATTTATTAATGAGTGGATTGGGTTCAAAGAATAAGATGACTTTCTTCCGAATATGCTAGAAGTAGTTGCTATCGCCTTAACGTCAACGTAGAGGAGGTTTATTAGTTCCGCAATATAATTATGGGGCTGGCTGTATTGTGAACTACATTAAGAGATTTGGAAACATGAAATTTTTTTTATTAATTTCCACTACTTTACAACAAATATCTTTTTTTCCACAATAATATTTTGGTGGCAACACCAAAAATGTAAAACAGTTTGAATTCAATTCAAGTTGGCTATATACTAAGTAGGTACTTAGTGGGTATTATCTTATCAGTTTATTAAAGTTTTGCAAACAGTTTTGCATGGCACCCTTCACTTCATGTTGCATATATATAAAATGGGTAAATACTGATAAGATTATCTATCATTTTTTGTCTTGTTCATAACGTAATCGTCAAATTTGTTATCGCAAAATATGTATTTTATTTTAATCACACCAGACAAGACATCCATGTGTGAACAGTGAAAATTAATATTCCAGACACATTGGCTAGTAAGTATTTATTTGTAGTTTTTGCGTAATAATTGTAGTGGTAAACGAACATAAAAAAAATAAGTACTTAATAATAATAATATGTTCATTGCTTATAGAAAACGCAAGGTTAGTGTGTGATAATATAGAAAAATTTTAAGTTTACAAGACAGTTGGTAACAAAAAAAAAATAAATACGTTATTCATTATCTACTTTATAGTTTTTCCCTCAAATAGGTATACATTTTGTAGAGCATTTACTAATGTTTCCAAATTTGGCAGACAGGATGTATTTTGTTATATCGGACACTCAAACAAAATATGAAAAATAATTTCCTTTTCGTCCATATTACAAACAGGACATGTTAGAATAGGATCTATAATGTACTTAGTGGCATTAGTAGTAATAATCTGATAAAGAGAAAACTGCCGGATATACCAAGCTAAACATAGATAAAATTAATTAAGGAAATGTGATAATAGTCCTTTTAGTGCTTTATACAGCGTGTCCCACGACTTTTTGCCTGCCCAATATCTAGAAAACTGTTTACATGACAAGTATGCAATTTGGCAGCTGAAACTGATATTTATATTCATTATAAAGAGTCTTCTGTTTTTCTTATAATTTCCGGTAACGTGACCAAAATAATTTTTTTTAATGGGACCACCGGTATTGTAAGTGACGGTTGCGGTAACGGTAGCTTAAAATAGGCTGCACATGTATACGTAAATGTATCTATTGTATATACACACCAACAACTCCCGCAGTTTTGTTGTGATTTTTCATCATTTTCACCATTCTAAAGATTTCTGTGCCACAGTGGCATAGCGTGAGTAAATTGCAGGAGCGATTTGGAGTTAATTTTTTTTATTTCTAGGTAATTGAAAAAAAATGATTGTCTATATAAGGTAAGAGGAAGGGAGTAATTATCCCTTATTTGACACGCGTTGACTGAAAAATAGAAGCGTGCGTTTGTTTACATCTTCATTAATAACTGATGGAGGTTAAAAATAATACATTAGTAGGTTTTAAGTATTTGAAAAAAATCATTTTATCTTAAGTTATCTAATCAAAGGGTTTAATGTGATAATAAGAGGATTGAAAGATCTTTATTCTAAGCAATCTATGACGGATTTTTTATATAATCATAAGTAACGCGTGTAGAGTATTGTAAGGTAACGTCCCAAATTAAAACTTAACGATTAATATGCAAAGATAATAATACCTACAATTTTAAATTTTTAGTGCGATTTTTCTTCTTTTTGCATGAATAATAAGCCAACATATCCTCAATAAGTCGACAATATTAGATAAGGAATAGATCTAAGGACCGGTAATGTCTCTTTTAGCTAAATTTGAACTATCGCGAATACTTCTGTGAAACTCTCCTTTCTTGGATTCGCGGAATATGATTTGAAATATGAAAATTTTTGGTTAAAAACGAGACAATATATTTTTGTAAACATTCTTGTGATATTGATTTTTCCAACGTGGATACTGCCACACCTTTATTTAAACTGAAAAAGCTGGTCTAATGAGATTTCTGTCAACCTACACCCTATTGTTATTAGTATTTTTAGGTGGGCTTAAATCAAAATTGAGAACCATATTTTTCTGATAACTACACTAAAACGAACCTTTTTATCAATAAATTACATCTTTTCCATCTTACATTAATGGTAAGATTTGTTAAGAATTTTTATCAATGAAAATGTCAATATTACCAAAGAATACACCAACTATAGTCTATTTTTATGTACGAGAGAGTAATAACACCTAATTTCTAATGCAAAACTTAGTACGGTCATTTTAAATATTATTACAGAATCATCTAAATATTTCCTAAAATTTTCATAAATGTACCTGAGCTAATACAAGTTTTAGGTCTTTTATAATGTATAAAACCATAAGTGAATTTACTGTTTGGACCCTCACTTTGTGGAATCTACTCATATTAATGTTATAAATGAAACTAACTGTTTCTAATTAATTCCACTATTTAATTAAAAAAATTATGAAAATTATTAAAGGATATTGATAATTATTTCGATATTGACATATCATCGTCAGAATGACAGAAGTTACATTTTATGTGATACCTACTTGATGTTTAATATTTTGGCTAGACCAAATAGTAAGTGACCTATCTTGTGATTGACTTAATATATATGAAAAGAAAAAAAAACTTGACAGTTACAGTGCATATGCATTTCAGGTCAACCTCAAAAAGCAATTTTTTAATTTTCATTTCTGCATAGATTGGATTTTATGATATTTAACTTTCCAATTTGTCAAGATTTCGATTAAACGCCTGCACCTATACTTCATTTTTTTTGTAAATTTTCTATGACAACGAAGTATATTTTATTATCTTTATTGCCAAATATTCACTAACTCACTTTCTAGATGTGAAGGTTTATTGTTAATAAATATATAAATAGATTAATATCTATAGAAATATAATATATTCTTGTCACACGAAACTGATGGGTACATTTCCAAAAAAAATATAATTGCCTTCCAATTACAACAGCTTCGTTGTAATTGGATTACCAAAAATTACATACACCACCTTTAAATAGTTTAACTCATCATTTGCATGTTTAGAGTGCTGCTTATAATAAATTTGTGTCTGGACGGCCCTACTAAAATTCAACAAACTACAAGTAAATTATTGTTGACTATATTTAAAAAAAATGCGCCAAAGAATTTATCACAAAGGCTACAGTCAGGCAGAGAACTGATCTGAACATTCGCGTTCCAACAACAATCCGTGACAGTTTGTTTCCAACGTTGAAAGCAAACGGTTTTGAAAAGTGTCGCAAGAGTTTGTGTTTTTGCCAGTAACTGTATATCAGACGCAAGTGCAAAAATTGGTATATTCTGATCTGTTCGAAAACATAAACAAACATAAACATATAAACATAAACATATAAACATAAACATATAAACATAAACATAAACATATAAACATAAACATATAAACATAAACATATAAATATAAACATATAAATATAAACATATAAACATAAACATATAAACATAAACATATAAACATAAACATATAAACATAAACATATAAACATAAACATATAAACATTTTTTTAAATTTTTTTTTAAATTTTTTTATTCGGTTATCTAACGTCGGTCTATTTCTGCGCAACTTAGGCTAATCACCGACGCCGGGAGCACTCTACCCCTAACCGGAAATTTTGCCGAATCCACTAGTGTTCCAACCAGTGGTAGGGATCTTTATCGAGCCCAACATCCATGGACTCGGGACCTCGGTTTTACGTCTCATCCGAAAGACGACATATCTCCATTATACCTCGTGCTCATTGGTATAATGCCTGCGAGCTGTGATATGCTACTCACCCTAGTATTCTAAAGTGATTCGCTGCAGGCTGTACGGGCTCTACGACGGTGTTTCCCCAGTGGTCACCCATCCAAGTACTAACCGTGCTCGACCTTGCTTGGTTGTCATTATCGCTTCAGAAGCGTTCCACTACAAAGCTGGGCCGACGCCCAACATATAAACATATAAACATAAACATATAAACATATAAACATATAAACATATAAACATATAAACATATAAACATATAAACATAAACATATAAACATATAAACATATAAACATATAAACATATAAACATATAAACATATAAACATATAAACATATAAACATATAAACATATAAACATATAAACATATAAACATATAAACATATAAACATATAAACATATAAACATATAAACATATAAACATATAAACATATAAACATATAAACATATAAACATATAAACATATAAACAAACATATAAACATATAAACATATAAACATATAAACATATAAACATATAAACATATAAACATATAAACATATAAACATATAAACATATAAACATATAAACATATAAACATATAAACATATAAACATATAAACATATAAACATATAAACATATAAACATATAAACATATAAACATATAAACATATAAACATAAACAAATGAAATTACATTGAAAATTTTGGACAAGACATAAACAAATCGTTTGGATATAATATGTGATTATTGTAAAACCGATTATCACGTATGGTGATATTGTTTGGTGGCCAAAAGCTTTACAGTGAAGGGCCCCAACAAAGATGTCTGATATACAGAGACAGGCATGGGAATCCTTTTAGACCTACCTCCTCTTCATATCTTTCTAGGAAGAGTGGCTCGATAGAAATGCGCATATTTCCAAATGCTCCAAACAGGGCTTAGCAGACTGCTGATGGACACTGAAAGTTACAGTATTCTGGTAATGACCTCTGACATAGTGCCCCCAGCAGTAAACTACAATCTATCTTCTACCGTCCTAATTCCGAATAGAGATGACTGGATCCTCCATAAGGAGTATTTACTAATAGCAGATATTAGTTGGCGAAGAGATTGCTCAAAAATACTGTCAGACCCTGGTGCAGATGTATACTGTAACAGAAGTATAAACCTGTCTAGACTTTCAGGCGAAAATTTACGCCATTGATTCATATAACAACAAAAATTTTCTTGGGCAGTAAAATGGCTAAATGTGTAACGTCCAAGCTGATATCAAACTGTCAAAGGAAGCTCCCCTCAATAGGAAGACTCAACAAATTGTCTCTAATCTGGATCCTTGGTTATTCTGTAATGGATGGCAATGAAAAAGATAGACTTACTTGTATCAGATTGTGCCGCAGGTGATTTCAGATTTTTATTAACCTGCAATCTACTAGGATTTTTTACATCCTCCGAAGAATGTCACCAAATAACAAACATATTGCATTATTGAGATTGTTTGTAAAATAAAATATAAATGATCAAGCAGTCACTAACATTATTAATTTTAATTTTTTTTTCCAGATATGTTGGTTTATATTTGTCCTGCCGACAAACGATACGCGTGCTCGTGGGAAGGTAAATCGGAAGATATTCTCCATCATTTTGAAGAGGAGCACGATGATCTTTTACATTTCGGTGACACATTTTTTGTTGAACTATCCAAACTGTCAGAAAACAGATTACTTTTCGTAGAAGATGAAATATATCTCGCACAAACTAGGATGTTTGAAAATGTATTAGAAATTAGATTGAGATATTTGGGGCCCGAAGTAATTTCTAAAAGAATAACTTATAATATACTATTGAAGGTAAATTATGATCTATGCCATCCCGGATATATATCAGTGAACGAAAGTGGTAGTATTATAGTAGACTTAGCTAGAATGGAAAAAGATCTTGGAGAAATCACATGTTTAGAATGTACATTCAATATTAACAAAGACTTAGATGAAGATAATGATGAAGTTTTCACCGATCAAATCGAAATTAATGAGAAAATCATTAAGCAAGAAGAATATGAAGATGTTGGTGTAACTGAAGAAAATTATGATGCTACTAGTTTACCGCATTTACCCCTAACCAATCGAAAATATAGTGTGGATGAAAGAAGTTATAAAAGCAGTACTAAAAATCCAGATATCTTACTTTCTCGATCAAAAACCATCAGTGTGGACGATATAAAAAAAAGGCACATACAAAGAGCTAAAAGTACTGTTAGTCTAGGAGCAATTTCAGAACTAGATACGGATTCTTCACCTAATTGCACAGAATGTTCTGTTCCATTAATACCCCCAATATTTATTTGTCGTTGTGGTCATAACTTTTGTCAAAAATGCCAACCCGGATTTTGTCCAATTTGTTCAGAAAAAGTATCTTTCCATAGGAACATCGCTTTGGAAGAAAATTTTGGAAAATTTGTATTACCATGTAAATACAAAAAGTATGGTTGCCCCCAAAAATTACTACGCAACGACCTTTACGACCACGAAATTTACTGCTGCTTCTGTGATTACCAGTGTCCCATTGAGAACTGCTATTTTGTAGGAAAATTTAAGAATATGTGGAAACATATAAAAATAATACATGGAACAACGAAAATTTTGGAGTCATTTATCGTCGTGTTTCAAAATATTCCAGAGGCATTTTTAGTGAATGAAGAGCGAGGTATATTCTACTGCTATGCTAAATCATTTGATGATCATTATCAATGGGTGGCTAAATTTTGTGGACCAAAAGAAAGAAGGTTTTTTTGCGAATTAAAGTTTAAAGAGGGAAAATTGAAACAGCCTGTTTTGCTGACTAGAACTGACAATGTATACTCTGTCTCTATAAAATTACAGGATTTGAAAAAAATGAAAGTCAAAGCAAAAAATGCTATTTTAACTATTACTTCATAATACAAAGTTGTGTTTTTATAAAAATTAATTTTTGTTTGCATGTTTGTTCGTAATTTAAGCGCTGCCGTACCGTTCATCCTATTGCGATAAAACTTTACCAACTTATTGCTTGCTCTTGCTGATTTAACCTCTAACTTCAATAATATGGCATATCCAGGGTGTTTCTAAATTCATGCGACAAAATTCAGGAGTTGATTGCTCGTACGAAATTGAGATGAGTCTTTCCTATAACAAAATTTCCTCAGTCCACCCCTTTCCGAGATATCACCCTTAAAAGGTGGTGACTAAAATTGAGTTATTTTTTTTTCTAAAATTTCAGTAAAGCTGGAAACTTGAAATTCTGTAATTTCCAGCATTTATTATGAATTGCATTACATTTTACATCTTTACTGTTTCCCACTCAATTTATTAAAAAAATTATAAATTATGGTGTTTATTTTTTTTCTCTGCAGCTATTGGTTTTGGAAAAAAAATTTAAGAATAAAAAAAGTTTTTAAATAAAACAAGGATTTTAAGTTAAATTTTATTTCATAAAACTTCATCTCTAAAAAACGTTTTGATATGAAATAAAGTAAGGGTTGCTAATTTTACCCCCGTATAATGTAACAGGAATATTGAAAAAATACCCGTGGTTAGTCCTTTGCGAGTGCACGAAAATTACAGAATTTCAAGTTTCTAGCTTTACTGAAATTTTTGAAAAAAAATAAAAACTCAATTTTAGTCACCACCTTTTAAGGGTGATATCTCCGAAAGGGGTGGGCTGAGGAAATTTTGTTATAGGAAAGATACATCTTAATTTCATACGAGCAATCACCTCCTGAATTTTGTCGCATGAATTTAGAAAAACCCTGTATAACTGAGGCACAGCAGTACGTTGCCGGGTTTTATCTAGTTTTTAATAATATAGGTACATTTTAATTTAATTTAATTATGTGATATTATAATGAAAATGTCTTAGCTGATTTCTCATTGAGTAATTACCGGTGATTCTAAAAAGGTTGAGCAGGCAGCCAATAAGGCTTAATCCTGAGAGTGATATATATATATTTTTTATTGATGGACTTTGGATTTTGTGTCTCCAGGTTAACCCTTCATTTGCTTTTATATTTTCTTTTTTTGTGTATGTTTTTTTTGTTATTCTGTAGGTTTCTTCCCGAAGCGAGTTCCTAACTGTTATGGTTATAACCATATTGAGTCTGCGCAGTATAAACTAAGTGTTCCAGCAGAGCAGAGCTCTGAGCAAATTAAGTTTGTTTGGTATTTCCGCAATACTATAGCAGCCTGTTCAAAACAGTATTCTTCATTAGTTTATGAACTGTCAAACGGTTCATAGACTTGAACAGGAACTCGTCAGAGACCTGCGCTTTAATGTAATTATTGCTTGGACAAAATAAGAGAAAGAACTGGTTACAATACGCCTGCCTTTAAAACGTACGGACACCGTTTATTTCTACTTCCGTTGGCTTTTCTAATTGCATTTTTAGTATCTCACTTTTTTATAATTAAAATTATCTGAGGGATCCAGTATCTATTAAAAAATTAATGACAGGTGTGCTATGAAAATTAAACAAAAATGGAATTTTATTAATATACTATATTAATTAAAATATATTATCTATTATTTGATATAAAGCATTAATGTATAAGTTATAAATAATGAGTATTTTATTTATATGTCGTAAGATTCATCTTTCTTAACTTTGAAAAGTATTCGGTATATCAGTGAAGCTAAAGTGGCTCCAATAAGTGGTCCTATCCAGTATACCTGAAAAATAAATCACGAGAATATAATACAAAATTTTTTAGGACGAGTTGTAGTTTACCGCCGAGCTAGTTCAATTATGAACTAGTTACATAAAAAGCTTTATCTTGGACTGTTA
This sequence comes from Lochmaea crataegi, assembly GCA_947563755.1. Classification (NCBI taxonomy): domain Eukaryota; kingdom Metazoa; phylum Arthropoda; class Insecta; order Coleoptera; family Chrysomelidae; genus Lochmaea; species Lochmaea crataegi. The sequence continues at coordinate 14,721,890 of OX387430.1, forward strand.
AAACTGTAAAAATTTTCAAGCAAAAAAGGTTTTTGTAAATTCAATACTTTAAAAATGAAGCGACAACATCGCAAGGGTTATACACGTATCCGACATCGAATGTTGGGAATAAGCGATCACTGGCAGTGGCAATAAAAATAGTGAACAAAAATTCACTGGAATTATTGTACATAATAATTCAGATTGCGTTATAAATTTCTATTTCCATTGAAATGAAATGTGTTGTTTGAGAGTGTTATTTTTCTTGAAGATCTTCATTTGATCAGTTCGTTGTTTGTAAATTTGATCCTACTGCTGTTGCTGATATTGTTAGAAGACATTGACAGATAAGAACGTTTTACTTTATTATTATCGAACAAGTACTCTTACGTGCCTATTTATGAACTCTATACAGTGTAATATATGAAGCGTTTATGGTTTAGTCGAACAAAAAATAATTATTGACTTTAAAACCAAATTCAAAGTTAAAAATGAACTGAAATTTGACTTCCTCTCAAATTCAGGAAATTATAACAGCCAAAACGTATAGAATCCTGGGAAGAAATATATTGTGAGGATTGTTAGTCTGGTTTTAGTAAGGTTAAACGGACAAGGAACTGCGGTTTTAAATATTAATACTAGAGGGAAGTATGAAGATAATGATTTGTACTATTGAATATTGCTTCGAATTGCTAGTAAAAGAGATTAATTATGGGAAAATGAGACAACTATATAAAAGAAATAAAGCGATCATTAGAATGGAGAATAAGAAAAGGCAGACGAAAATAGAAAAGGATGTCAGACAATTGCTGACTCAACGGTTGTGTTCAGGCGGGATGCTGCCTCTAACAGTAACAGCGGCAATTATTTGTGTTTTGTTACTCAGCGCTGTCAACAATGACAAAAAGTTTATTTTGTCATCTGTCAAAGTTTATTTTGTCATCTGTCAAAGTGTTGGGTTGTGTTTTTTACTTATACAGAGAAGTATAATAAATAATGAAATGATTACATCCAATGAAACTGGAAGAATATTATTAGTAAGTTAGGTTATGTTCCACCGCTAACTTGCAGAAATGCGTTCAGACGGAACTCAGCCGCTGATTGCCAGCATACTCAAGATGTTTTGTGCTTAGTTCCAACCTTTGAGACCGACTGAACGCGCCCATCGATGCAGTTCTTTTCTGCTTAGAGTCTTTAGAGATATTAAAAAATTAATACCAGTTTCATGAGTAACAGGAAACAAAAATACGATCCTTGGATTTGATGACCATACAATTTTTTCAATTGATACAGCAGAAAACTCCAAAAACATATTAAATACTATGAAAAATTTTTTTTTCCTCAAGCCCGTCTGATATAGTCTCCGATAACACTGCTGCCAGCATGGCTTATTGTATTTTTGCTCCCAGTCCAACACCAGTTTGTACCAGTTCTTAGCTAGGATTTTAGCTCTGCGTTGCCTAGCAGTTGGCCAAAAGTGAATGTTTTCACCGCATAATCTGCTTTTTAGGTTTTATGAAGGTTTTCCCACGGGAATTTGTCTTGGGATGTCTACCTAGTTATTTTTATATTGTTCTTTAGCCCAGTTCTCTACAGATCCTCGTACTACGGTTTTTGGGATAAAAATAATTAGTCATAATTCAGGCTGTGTGTCTTCTGACTACCTTTTTGCAAGTTCGTCCTCGATACTCTAGTGATCTAGTATTCAGTTCGGCTAGCTTCTTCAGCTCCTCTATGCAATCCCAAACTATTTTAGACGTCACTTTCTGCTTGGTAAAACACATCAATAATAAATAATAATTTATATTTACTATCAAATCATAAGTTTAATTTTATTTATAAGAAACCATCAGCTTACCCAGTGATTGTTCCATTGATTCATAATTACAGCAGGTCCAAATGATCTTGCAGGGTTGATGCTGGAGCCAGTGTACTGGATCTAGAATAAAACGTAAAATCTATAGCAAAAATTGTCATTATACATAACCACTTTTGAAGTAGGTGTTATTACGTTCATTTTGATGCGAATCACACAATACGAACTGCGAATATTGCTCCCATTGGTCAATTATTTCAAAGTCCACTGCTATGTGTCATTGATCTACAACTATCATCGATATCAAAAACTGATTTAATCAAATATTTGCAAATTTGTGTGTCCAGTGATGTGATGAGACTCATTTTTTCTCTTTTATATTTATAAGTACCAAGAAATTATGAACGTGTATCGTTTTTAATTTTTAACTATAACTAAAAACTTACCCCACAAAAATGAGCAGCAGTAACAGCAAGTCCAATAGCTAACGGTGCAGAACCCTTCACGTCCTTACGCAGAGAATCACATACTCCGTGGATAACAAATATTAACAAAAATGTTAATGCAGCTTCCATTACCAGTCCTTGGACTGACGACAAATTCGAATTTACGTCCGTTACTCCAAATGCTCCTAATTTATTGTCAGGTACTATAAGCTATAAATAATTATAAGTATGTTAATTAAATAATAAAGCTTTAGACAACTAAAGTTTATCCAAAATCAATTTCAGAAGCGACGAACACCTGTTTGTCTCCCTTACCGATTTTTTCTTTGATCTGCATATGCCGATAAGTGTTTCATTTGCTACAGGATATCCAGATCGATCCAGATCCACACCGCGAAAAGTGTAGTTTAAAATTTGACCATAAGTTAATAAAGTGAAACCTATTGTTGATAACAATAATAAAGCAATTAATGCTCTTGATTACTATGCTGCTTATCCCGAAGTGTCGTTATATTGTGGTGCGAGAGATTCAGGTATGAAAATAAAATCAAAGAATTTTGAAATATTTAGCTACAAAAATTACTTACCCTCAATAAAGCAGATCCGCCAATGGCTCCAATACATTGAACCACTACATAGCATATGGCTTTGATGATTCTTACTTCTCCGGTAAGAAGAAAACTAAAAGTGACAGCTGGATTAATATGACATCCACTAATGTGTCCAATGGCCTGAAAAAAGAGAGAAAACATTTTTAATAAGATTAGTAATTCGTATTAATATCGATGAAGAGGGTGACATCTTTTGATGTACTTTAGAACCTGCATATCGGTGATTACCTATACTCTGTCCAACCAAGCAAAACAGTATCATGCATAGTGCACGTGATCTCTCCGACTCTGTACCGATGTACCAAAGACAATGAATTCTGCCGGCCGATTGCAGTTGAATCCGATTGGCCAGCGTAGGGAGGCATATTTGGTGATCATACTTCTATCACGCATCTATCGTTGTTTGGGTCGCTCTGTTTGTTCGATGGATTTACTTTAATGAATATTTGGTCGTGGTGTGGAATCTGTTTATAAACAAGTGAGATTATATCGCGGAAAATATGTTCTGTTCACCAGTGCTCTCCATATTGTGCTAAAGAAATAGTACTTCATGGCTTTCCTTCTGATGCAAAATTAAATAAATAATGGGAAGATATACTAAAAATTGGAAAGCGTGCCACAAAGAATATGCGAATTGCTCTATAGTTGCACACTTTTTGCGTTTATATTGGTGGATGAGTCATTAAGGTCGAACTTGGTTTTTGCTGCATAACTTTTGTTGATTGTAATCGTGCGTCTATGATAGTAGAAAATTCTCACAATAAAATGCCACAAATAAAATCTAACCTCAATAATGCATATACAACTAAGCCATAGAAACACGGGTGACGTTTCTATGATCCAACATTATTTTTTGGCAAGACAAACAGTAATTCTAGGAAAATTGACAAGTATTATAGTAGTACTATGACCTATGTCATTCGGATTTCTACTGAAGCATGCTGAAGGTATTTTGTACAGATCTTCGTTCATTGAATAGAACGCAAAATTTCAGCACTACACTTTGTTTGAAGGCAACCTCTCAACAACTGGTACCTCTAGTAGCAGTACCTACCCCACTGTTTTTGGATAGTTTATATTGACTATATTAGAATTATAATACGTAAGATTAGCGCATGCATACGGGAGCAAAGATAAGGAGATTAAATAATTGTTTGGTATGACAATTTATTGATATATGACTGATGACAATCTTCATATTTAATTAGACAATGACATGTTTATTGTTTAAATAACGTATTTTATAATAATACATTTAGTTAATACACATCATTTGTAAATACCTTGTAATCTGCCAGCTGATGAATTTTGTATTAGCATTAACAAAAATATAACACCTGATAAAGTTTTATACAGGGTGAGTGGTATAAGTCTAGTTTAGTGAACCAACGCGGATTTTGATGAAATATTTTTTTTAAATTAATTCGAGGTCGCTGAACACGAAAATGAAAAAAGAAATCGGCGCTCTCTTACCAAAAACGAGTTATGAATTTTTGAAGATGATGTCAGATCAGCACTGCACTGGTTTTATTGTCATATTATAACTGCTTTAAAATGATGCATTATAACTTGTACACAATATTAAATACACTATAATTGCTTTTTACGATATTCCTCTCACACACAAATTTAAAAAACACTGATATTGATATACATTTCTTGTAAATTATTTTTTTAATTCCACAATTATTATATATTTTGACATTTTCATGTAACATGACTGACATATAAGTTTTGGTCTGTTTTCTCTTAGTCGCACAGCTTGTACCTCATAGCATATTCAGTCATTAGATATATAGCCACATGAATTAGTTGCTGAATATTTTCGATTCCATAATTGTGACATAAAAGATATAAACAAGATGAACATCATGAACATACACCTATTTTTCCGATAGCTGGCTGTATTTGGCTCAACTTTCGTTTAACTGAAATCAGTTATGGAAAAATTGAATGAACAGCTATCAACATACTGTGAAAAAGGCGCGCCGGATCGACGTTTCGCAATTCGCGCGCGCGAATTGCGAAACTCAATCTACTTCATTATTTCAAACGGAAATCCAATCTAATAAATGTATCAAGCTGATAAGAAGCGATTGCGATTTCACTCTGATCTGTGTTAGTTGGTCGGGAAGCGATATTAGTAGAATTTTCAAATTTTCTAAAAAGGGGAAACAGCTTCTGATAACCAAAGTCTTATAATACAGTATCCGCCAAAATAAACAGTACCGAAAATGAAAATAAAAATTAATTTTTAATTTCTGTAATGTAAGTGTTCAAAATGTTCACCATTTCGACGCAAACAAGCTTCATATCGATTTTGTAAGTCAATAAACATATTTACAAAAAGTGGTTGATGTAACTGCCGAAAAATATTTTGTATTCTTTCCCGTAGTTCAGCAATATTCGCCGGCGGATTTTCTTTGTCCTTCATTATGCCCCAAATGTATGCGTCAGGTGGCGTCAGATCAGGTGAATGAGAAGGATATTCGAAGTCTGTTCCCCGAGAAATTATTCTATTTTCCGTATGAACGAAAATAATGCTCTACCAAAAACACTTTTTCTTCCGTTGTTAGAACCATTTTCAAATCAAATTTAACTGCAGCGTACTATTAATATATCAACTAATGACAATTAAGTCAAATATGACAAATCCATATTACATAAACAACTCCACAGCACTTTCTGTTTCGGTACTGTTTATTTTGGCGGATACCGTATTAGCAGTATGTTCAAAATTTGATTTGGAATTACACCTGCAGCAACTATTTTCGTTGTCAGCAGTGTTTATAGAGGCCGAACAACTGAGGAGGTGATTTTTTTTAAAGAATTAATTGATGTGTGCAATTCAGAGAAAAAAAATTGTTCAGCATCCTTAATGATCAAATTGAATGGTTCATTATCCTTCAAATAAATGATAAATATCAACCAAACTTATCTCAAAACTAACCATCTTTCTAAAATCATCATCTCTCAAAATTTGAAAAAAAATGTTTCAGCTGTAATACAACGCCAGCTATCAGAAAAATAGGTATATGTTCATGATGTTCATCTTGTTTATATCTTGTATGTCACACGATATGGTCACGATCATGAAATCGAAAATATTCAGCAACTAATTCAAGTGGCTAAATATCTCTAATGGCTGAATATGCTATTAGGTACAAGTTGTACGACTAAGAGGAAACAGACCAAAACTTATATGTCAGTCATGTTACATGAAAATGTCAAAATATATAATAATTGTGGAATTAAAAAAATTATTTACAAGAAATGTATATCAATATCAGTGTTTTTTAAATGTGTGTGGGAGAGGAATATCTTAAAAAGGAATTATAGTGTATTTAATATTGTGTACAAGTTTTAATACATCATTTTAAAGAAGTTATAATATGACAATAAAACCAGTGCAGTGCTGATCTGACCTCATTTTCAAAAATTCATAACTCGTTTTTGGTAAGAGAGGGCCGATTTCTTTTTTCATTTTCGTGTTCAGCGACCTCGAATTGATTTAAAAAAAATATTTCATCAAAATACGCGTTGGTTCACTAAACTAGATTTTTTCCGTGGCATAAATAAGAAAGATAAAACTAAAAAAACAAACATCTTGGTATTAAAAACCAAATAAAAACAAAGAAAAAATCATGAGAACAGAACAAACTATGGAAGTTACAAAAAAGGAAGAAAAAGAACAAAAGAATGAATAACTAGCATAAACTGACTAGTGGGAAAAATGAAAAGAGATTGCAAAAGGGAATCAAAAATTATTCGACCGAACACTTACCGAAGTCATTAAGAACAGAAACATAGCAAAATATGCAATGTATAAAAAACAAAAATAAAATGAAAAATGAATTATGAAGATATCAAGTAAGTATTACCAAGATATACCTAATGACCCGCCAGTATTCGAAGAGCGCATGAAATAAAAGCGGAATAGAGGCCGATATTAACAAAACAATAGATAAAGAAGATCAAGAAAGAGTAATCAAGGAACTAAAAAATGGGCCCGACAAAATTACAGCGAAAATAATCAAAAACATTGACCAAAAAAGAAATTTGAGATAGATTATTTGCTCGATATTTTGATCAATCGCGAAAATCGCAGACTTGAGAGGAACTGATAAAATGGACCCCTGTAAACAAAACAAACTAAATGAAAACTGGCTACCGAACTCCGCGTAAGCGGCGTTAGTATAGAGGGCAGGTCTGCCAACTTATTCAGTTTTGAGGGGGATTTTTAAATGGTCCCGACATTTTTTGTATACTTTAGATCAGTGGTTCCCAATTTTTTTTCAGTCACGACCCCTTTTGGATTTTCTTAAAAGCTGGCGACCCCAATTAATAAATATTGATGTTTCATAGTTTAATAAATATAAAAAAAGACAATTTAGTATTATTTATTTATTTTAATTGGTACAATAGTGTAATGCTAAAGTGACGAATGTGCTTGCATCTACGTAACAAGTTTTAAAATCCTTGGTTGAATGCAAGTCAAAGCTAGTCTAATGTCATCCTCAACATTAAGTTTATTTCTGGCCTTTGTTTTAATTTGAAAGAGTTGAAATCCCACTTGCACAAAGATAGGTGGAAGCAAATGGTACTAGTATCCGGAGAGAAAAACAAGGCCTGGAATAGAGCACGAGCTGTAGAATCATTTTTTAGAATTTATCTGGAATTTCGGCAATATATGGGTATGGAATGGGTTCCTTACAACTGAGGTTTCTTGCTCAGACACATCAGGAAAATAGTGATGAATTTCATTTTCCAGAAATTGAAGCTCAGCTCAGGTTCTAAAACATTGAAATGTTTCCAAGCATTATTTTTCGTCGCCAGTTTTCAACCTTACAAACAAATACTTGAAGATTATCTCTAAAATACAGAATGTGCAAGTCCTTTCCCTGGAGTTTTAAATTTAATTTGTTTAACTGACCAAAGATGTCCGATGAATAAGCGAATCTTTGGACCCAAGCTGGGCCAATAAGATGTTGCAAAAAATTCTGCTTTCTTTGCATTTCCAAAAAAACTTTCAGTTCTCCTTTTAGCTCAAAGACACGTTCCATAAAATTGCCTTTTGACAACCAACGAACTGCAGTATAAAACTGAAGAGTCTCGTAATCCGGGTTCATGTCTTTACAGAGTTCTTTGAAAAGCACTAGATTTTATATAATTAACAATTTTAATTAATGAGTTAAGCACCTCTTGCATTTGCCTCAGTAGAGTTTTAATAGCAATAGCGAAACGGCGAATCATGCAGTGCAGACCCTGTGCTTGAGGTGCAAGCTCTCAAATTTTTTTCTGAAAGCCCGACCTACATCCAAGCATAGCTGGTGCTCCATCAGTACAAACTCAACACAAATTCCTCCATTTCAGTTCATTAATTTCAAAGAAAGTTCGTATCATTTCCATCACATCTTCACTCTTGGTTGTGGTTTTTAAAGCTTTGCAAAACAAAAACTCTTCTTTAGCATTGTCCAAGTGAACATATTTTATGAATAAAAGTAATTGGGAACACGAAGCAACATCGGACTCGTCAAGTTGGATAGAAAATAGAGGAGATGCTCTTACTTCAGACAAAATTTGCTCCAATACGTCTGTTGACATATCCAAAATGGGTCTCTGAATTGTATAGTTTGACAAAGATATAGTACGCATTTTCATTTCACTGCCGACGTTGAGAGAGCAGCAATGTACCTAAATTCTTAAATAATAATTTTGCTGAGCCTTATGATTAAGGAATAAACAAATATTTGTTAGAGGCATGATTTATTTTTTATTTTTGGGAGCCTAATATCGACCCCCCCAAATGTCTCCCGCGACCCACCGGTTGGGGACCACTGCTTTAGATGAATGTATCAAGAGTAATTTATTTGATCTGTCATTGAAGCCTTATAAACTATTACTATTAAACACATTCTATTAAATTGTGAGTTGTACAAGAAAAACCTGAAAGATTCTGACCGGGTCCACCCAAAAAGTTCCCGGATTTGATTACAAGAAACAGGATTGTAAATGTGTCAACTAAATATATGTCAGCTTTCACTATGCTCTGTTCAAATTTCGTTTACGCCCGATGTAAACAAAAGCACGTGGTTAGTTAAATGGAGCTTTGAAGAGTGAATACTTTGTTGCAAGCGACGCAATTACAGCGAAAACTGCCGATAATCTAGTTAAACTCTGTAAAGAATCGTGTGCAAGTGTTAATGGCCTATCCACCAATGGAACCGCAACACGTCTGCCGAAGAGTCGTCGTGGTGGAGATATTGCTTTGAAGGGGCGTAAATACAATTTGAATGGAGTGTAGATAGGTAAAGTTTGTCCAAAAACAATTGCAAAAGCGAAGAAAACGTGACGACTTTTTCCTTTGGTCTGCACATGCCGGCACATGTCTTAGCAAAGGAAATAGTCAGCATAAAACCGTTCCTGGAGCGTGCACTTCACTGGATCCCATCCCTAGTGAACTATAATATTGTTAGAATGTCATGCAAAAAATATTGCGTTTCACATTTTATCAGGGATGTGGTCTACTGCGAATGGACCTTAAAAATTTGTCAACACATTTTTTGCAGTCTTAAACTTCAAAAAAATAATTGATTGTCTAGTTGTCGAATTTTTTCGTTAATGCCAGATAGGGAACAGAATAAAAAAACTTAATTATTATTGATAACGGTAGATGGTACGCTACCGAAACGTTATATAAAAAAGGTTGTGGTTTAATTTCCCAAAATAATTAACAAAAGGGCGTTGCTAGTCGATCGCTAATCGGGCGAATAATTCTTTTTTTATTCGACCAATAATCAGACGACTTATTTATTTTATTTGTCCAGTAATCGTACGACTTATTTATGCTTCCAAATTATTTTTTTCTTCCCCGTTGTAATTTAAATTATGTATATCTTTAAATAATACTATTTTCCCGTTTCTTTTGCAATTAAATTTTTAATTTTATTTTTATTTGCTTTTAATTTCAATAGTTCTTTCACTTGACTTTTTACTTCCGGTGTTATTCTTCTTACTTGAGGAAGATGCTCGTAGAGTACTTTACTTGTTTGGTGATTGTGTATTAAATTAATTGTTGAAATAAATAAACTGTTACCATCTTCTGTAACGTTAAAAAGGCCTGGCATTGCTTCTGGAATGTGCTTGATGATCTGGCTCCAGATCCTTTGGTTTAAAATTTTTTTTTTCCATTAATACACCAATATTTTATTGAATACTAGCTTACGTTTGGGTTTTGTTTCCGGCATTTTTCTATTGTAAAACAATCTCTTTTGTAAAAAACAGTGTACCAAATTTTGATCATTTTCTTCAAATCGTTATACGAATTAAATTTTTCATTTATTTGTAAATTTTCTGTACCATTTACTTCTCTTTCAGTGTCTAATAATTCGTTATTGTTTTCTTCTAGGTGCATATTATCTTGAATATCATCAATCCCAAAAAGAATCGTCATTTAACTAATAAATTATTGACGAAATAATTTGAATATATAAAATTATTTATTCTTACCCATCTTATATAAATCAGGATGATTTAAATTAAAAACATTTTTGGTTTTGAAATTTACTTTTATGACAGCTGTCAATTTTATAAATGACAAACAAACAAACAAAACCCAAACTTACGCTACTATTGAATGAAATATTGGTGTATTAATTTTAATTCCCACCATTTTCGGATGAATAAAAAAATTATTCGTCCGATTAGCGGTCGACTAGACACTTCGTTAACAAAAAGAATAATGAATACACCACAAGGAACATACAGAAGATAAAATATGAAGTATTGAATTGAAGCCTTAAGGTTGCAGTAGCATTGTAATTAAGAAAGACTAATTAAAAATACTTTGGTGCAAGGTTAAAATTGCGTTGATTCCTATGAAACCTTAAATGAACAAATTATGATAGATTTTATTATTACTTATTACGCTTAATTGAGAATGTTGTTTGGATTTTTTACACATAAGCAAATATAATTTGTTTAGGTACACGATTATTATTTGCTATTACATACGTTAATTTCTATTAAATAATGCCGCCAATCTACAAACAGGTACAGTTTAATCGTATGCAAAATTTATAGGTAATAAATTTCATAAATTATATTTAATTTTTCGTGCAGATATCTTGACATGTATATTACAGCTTTAACCTTTTTACTTTTATATTATTTACAAAAAAGCAAATACGTTTATACGTATTTATGAATGTACTATAATTAACAATGCGTGACAAGATTAAAAAAATTACTTAGCTATTAACGCCACTGCGGATTATTTATTAAACGAGGATTAATATATTATATTCAAAGCAAACATTCCTAAAGCTATAAATTAAAATAAACAATAATGATGTAGGTACTCGTCTTACAATACTTTATAATAGAAAACATAATCGGATTTAAATATTAAAGTTATTAATATTTTTGAAAAATCAATTACCGCTAGATATTTAAAATTGTTTTAAAACGAAAATAAAGAAAGTGTTAGCATTGTATGGTGAGAGATGGGACAGCACCAATAAATATGTAAGACTTGTGACCTGTACTCGAATAAGTGATCTCAGTCAGATACAGAGTTCAGTAAAAATTAAATGTTCTTTGCTTTTCTGTGAATATACGAAAATGAATGTCTAGTTCCGATACAGCCACCACTGTATCTCAAAAACTAAAAAAATTAATCGAGATCCATTTTGCTTAAGTGAAATGCGAGTGCCTTGACTATAATTAAAAGTTGAGTAGAATGCATATTTCTATAAAAAAATCAAAACAAGAACCTTGAAATAAGAGGAATTATTTGTGTTTCCATATACAAATTAAATTACTAAGGTAGTCATTATCACCATCCAAATAGAATCTAATTCAATGTACACAATTTTATTACTAAAAATATGTACTAAATAAATATATGAGTAATTTGATTTGTAAGAATGATATAAGAATTTTTTTCGTGGCTGAAGTGTTAAAAACATCACAAATAAAACTGTAAGTACGTTAAATAAATTTAAAAAAATATAAAATATGTGAGTTCTGTTTAATAACGACTGAAATATGAAATAGTCCCAAATCGCGTCCACACTAAACTATATTCAATTCAAATTTCATTTACGCCCGATGTAAATAAAAGCATAGGGACACTTAAATTGATCAGGGCCATATTTTATTGCAAATAAATAAGGTATTACAAGTAACTGAAGTCATACAACACATAAAGTAGTGGAATATTCAAACAAATATAAACAAGAAATATATCCAAACTAATGATAAGGGTAAAAAATTGTAATTTGTTGGATACCAAATTCGATCCTGATAAAAATAGTTTTGTGACAAGTGCATGGATGCACCAATAAGAACGCAAAATGTCTTCCGCCAACTTTCCCGTTGGAAAGTGTTGGTTCCAATAGGCATGATGACAGTCATTAAGAATAACTAAAATATAAAGAATTATTACAGTTTCCTGTAAAATTGTCGTATTTAGTAAAGCGTGTTATCAACAGATTCTTCGTTGAACGGTCACTGTTTTTGAAAAATATTTTTCAAAACTTAGTTTGTAAAGCGTGGAATAATATATATTTATACTTTGATATATGATTTGAAATAATTATTTAGATTACAGAGATTCTAAAGAAATCAATTTATTTTATTCATTAGAATTCATTACTATCGCACAAAATGATAAAATGATGACGTTATAACTTTAACCCCCTATAGTCTGTACCCCCAATTTCTTAAATGGAACACCCTATACATTATTGCATTGTACAAGATGATTACAAAAATGTATTGTAACATGCTGTTCAGCTTGTTACGTTTTTCGTTTTCAAACTATTTTATTTAGTTAATTTTTGTGACTCATTAGTCACTTCCTCCCAAATTTCTATTACATTTCTAAACATGCCGTTTTCTTCTCGCATTAGCCACTCCAAAATAAAACATTCATTTTTAACAAATTCCCCTTCCATTTTTGTCTTTCGATATTCGAAATTTCAAATTCTCGATTGGAACTCTTTCTTTCCTCGAACTGCCACCTTAAAGGCAACAGTATAATGATATATTTTAATTTTTGTTGGTGAACAATTTGATATAGTCTGGTTGCTCCGCAGCCAGCAAGTTTAAGGCAAGTTGAAGCAAATTTCAAGATTTTAAGTTTCGTTCCTGTTCCTGTGCCGTTCCTGTTTATCTGGAGTTATCGCCGCCATCGCTAAGAGCTGTAAACAACCCAGTCCCTCCCTGAGGTGGAGTGCTCTAGCTAGGGGCACTTAAGGTTACGGTATAATGCATAAGTGAAAAATGAATCAGTTGGGAGTTAAGGATAATTCAGGGGACAAAAACATAGCGATCGGAAAACTGGTGTTTGACGTTTTTCAAATAAAGTGTCAAGTAGGTAGCTTAGTTTTCATTGGAATATCAACATTTACAAGTACCTATCTACCGTCAAAATGATGTAAGAATAGGGGAAATGGGGGAATGGCGGCCGCCTAAGCATTTTATTGGTTTCTGCCGTTACACTTGCTCAGATTTTTAAAATATTACAGTAAATAAAACTTCAAACCTTACTACTCCAAAGTGTATTTACTAAAAATAATTTAAATTTTAAATTTAAAAAAAATACGACCGTTTATTCAGAATGCTGCGGGTGGCTATAATAGTGGCCAATGCCAGTATTACCCCCATTTTAATTACAAAAATCGCAGATATATATTTTTCCTTCAAAACTGGTACAGTCTTTATGTGCCCAAATACTACACTTGATCCACAGTTCTTTATTCTTGCCGAATTCGCCACAAATTGCACAAATATCCTCGTTAACGTCGATGTCACAATCATCTTCATCTTCAGATGAAGTATTTTCTGCTATCTTCTGGGTTTTTAAGCATTTTCTTTTGGGTATTATTCGAGGAGTAGGACTGGGTTTTAAAGGAGTTGACTTTTCGACACCTATTTTTCGTTTTGTTCCTTTATCAACTTTAAGTCTAATTTGTTCCTCCGTTTACTGCTGCTTTTCTTCTAAGATTGACTTCATTGGGGTTGACGTCAATATTTCTGAATGTTGCTTCCTACTGCTGTTCTGATTGGATCTTTCATTTCCAACTGAGTTCTCCTTCGAGCATCCTGGTATTAGCATTATGTCAACAAACGATAAGTCATGCTTTTTATCAGGTGTCGTATTTTCTGGATTCTCCGTAACTTTCCTTATTATTCTTTTCCTTATCTAGTTCGATTACCTTCTTCTCTTGATTTTGTTTTTTTCCATAGATACATTTCTTGTATGTATAATTCGCCTGGAGCAAAGTATGAGGTAAAATTTACTGGTTTGCATGAAAATATTCCTGTATTCTCAAATCCTTTAATGTCTTCAATTGGTGTTCACTACTCTGGAAGATAGAATTGAAATTGTAGGATTATATTGCGAAAACAATAAATCTGCAAGAGCCACAGCTAGACAGTTTAATACTGCTCATCCCGGAAGAACTGCCTCACATAATTACGTATTTGAATGAATGCAAAAATTTATTGAAACAGGATCAGTTGCCAACCAACCACAACGAGTAGTTAACAACATTTGCATTAAATTGAGGAGTAAACAGACATAATTGTAGATATTGGGCAGAAAATAGTCCACAGGTAATGCGGGTGTTTCATAGTCAAACCCCACAAAAATTGAACATATGGTATGACATTTTTGGTGACCATATTGTTGGACCATATTTTATTGAGGGAAACTTAAATGGTGAGTCTTATCTACAATCACTCAGGGAAGCTATTGATCCGAAAATAACACGAATACTAGAAAATGATGATACCATATCAGAAGCTTTGCTAGCGTTTCAACAAGATGGTGCAAGATTGCGCTCTCGATGTAAGACGGTTTTTAAACGAATCATTTCCTGCTCGGTGCATAAGTAGACAAGGTCCAATGTTGGTATGGCCACCTAGGTTCCATTTAAAAAATTGGGAGTGGTGACCATGGGGGGAGGAGGTTAAAGTTATAACGTCTAAAAATGAGCAAAACGACGTCCCCCTTTATATAATTTTTGACGTATTTTTTCATTTTTTCATAAAAGTGACGCTTTCAGAATTATGTGGGGTGGATAGTTTTCATTGAAATGCTCTGTATATTTCAGGAGACTATGAAAAATCTGTTTTTTATTATATTTTTTGATCACAAAATTAAATAGGTGAATTAACTTATAGATCACCTGCATGTGATAATCCGATAACTTTATCTATAAAACGTTGCCGCTCCATACATTAAAAGTTTATTTATCTCAAGTTTAATTGAGAAATAAGTGATTTCAAAATTAGAAGTTGAAGCGCGCTTTAAAGAAAAAAATTGCAAAATCTAGAGCTTCTCCTTGCTTCGATAAAAGCTAGGAAGCAAAGTTTTTCCCATTTTTCATTTTCAGCTACTAATTTTAGTTACTATTTTTCACTATTATTTTAAACCAAAGAATAATGTTTAATTTATTTGGTTACAAAATAGTACATAATTCAGAATCTCAATCACAGATGTCATGAAGGTGTATTAAAAAAGGTTTTAAAAAAAAGCATATGGAGCGTTGTGTCTGTGTCGCCACCGAGTTACGAATTTTTTTATACCGGTACTGTGGCTGTATCTACTATCTTACCTGTGCTATTGTGGCCACTGTAAGTCCAAATGTGAAAGCAATTCTTACGTGTCCGGCTTCATCTCCCGTCCCCAAATCGATGCAGGAGCCAGTACCTATTAATACTAATAAAAATGTTCCTAAACATTCAGCCAGTAAAGCTTTCCATATGTTTTTATTTTCGGTAAAGTCGTTGACACCAAGGATGCCGTCGGAACCTTCATCTGAAAAATAAATAATTATAATGTAATAACCTAAAACGACGACGACGACGACGTAATTAGAAATAATAAATTTGCACTGTATGGAAAAAGTCCAAGAAATTCTATTCTTAAAACAGGTATTTCTCGATTGATTATTTCAATTAAGTCCGTTTGCACCAATTACGTTCTTAGAATAAAGTAAATAATCTTAAGAAGACTAGTTTGCGTTGCTACACTCACTAAGTATTTCTTAAACTAGCTAAGAAGCACTTAATATTAAGTTCCCGATTGGGGTCACTTAAGTTCAACTTAAACCTGAATCTGAAAAACTACTCTTTAAGAGCGACTTTTTTTTAAATAATAGGGCATGTCCACCAACTGACAAGTTGACACTAATGACAGTCGCCCTGAGGATAAACAATTATTTGGATAGATTTTAGATTTGTAATTTGGTTGTTTTGTATTTATTTAAGGATCCTTTTTATTATAACCTCAGATATAACTCAAACACGATCAAAATAACTATTAAGAACCACGTTTTGTGCAAAGAACGTTTATTTATCATCAGATTCATCAGGGCGAATGACACATGACGTCACGTGGACTTGCCCTATAGACTTCAGTTTCCTAAAAATGCTTTGCACTCGATATGATTATTTCCGCGACATGGATGAATTTGCATTTTATCAAAGATTTCGAGTGACAAAACAATGTTGTTTACTGGACTTAGGATTGGTCGAGCAAGCTTTGGGATCTCAAAATAAGGAAACCTAAAATGCCAAATGAAACTAAGTAGTCCATTAATACAGAAGTATTAGCGTGTCTCCCAGCTGCTCCTCAGCTGCTAGCAGTACTTCTGCTTCATGCCTCTGATGGGCATTTGGTAACAGTGGCGGCTCGTGAACTTTTTAAGAGGGGAGGCTGGACATCAAACGTTTTTGTAAAATATACTCTATTAAGCCAATTAATTTAACCTTTGCGCAGCGACCGTACCAGCTACTTAGGAGGTATAGAGTTTCTCTTGCCTAAAAATTTTTTTTGGAATTTTTCATATTTTTTTAAAATCAATTTTATGAACTTTTTTTTATATATTAACGGAATTCTACGGTCTTTACTTTGCGAAAAATGATCAATAATGTTATCATAAAATGTATCATTTTGTTTTAAGTGTTTTACTAAATCTTTTTCAATAGATATTAAAAGTATAAACGATTTTGGCCCAAACAAAGTAGTTTATAAAACTGAGGTAAAACTTGTTGCAAATCATTGTCTTTCATATGGGAATGCCTAGGCAAACTAAATGAACTAGGCGAGAACAATATAGTCACTTTACTGTGGATTCCAGGACACACAGGGATAGAAGGAAATGAAATAGCAGATGAACTAGCAAAGAGGGAGACTGGAACACCCTTTTGGGGGCCGGAACCCTTTTGCGGTATCAGCCCCAATGTAATATTGGAAGAAATAGGCAAAGCCGAAGAAAAGAGAAGATCCGACCATTGGAATGATCTAGTAGGACTTAGGCAATCAAAGATTCTTCTGGGTGATTACAACCCGCTGAGATCAAATGAATGCATAAGTCAAAGTAAAACTGCACTAATAGTTTTAATAAGCATCCTTACGGGACATTGTCGCCTGAATGCGCACCTGAAAAAGCTCAAAATAGTGGCATGGAAGAAGAAACCTCCATGCAAATACTTGCGAATTGCACAGCAATTCAGAATCCTAGGGCACAACACCTTGCAGACTACTGGATAGAAGAGGGACATTTACCTAAGTTGAAGCCTGCAAATATCCTAAAATTCCCCCGGGAAATCGGACTAAAGGAGCTACTAGTCTCTGAGACTTTCCTCAGGAACTAAGTAGAAGTAAGGGGGCACAATAGATCTTTTAGGTCTCGGTGAATGTCACCCCAATGTACATACATACATACATTGTCTATCATATATTTTATCATATCTTACTGACCTAAAATATCTTTATCCGAGTTTACAACGCATAAAATTCATTGTGCAGTGCTATTTTATCAAAAAATTTATATTCTAAAACTAAGTTATCTAAAAGTGTATAGGGAAACTCTTTTGAAAAAGATTCGAATAAGCTCGAGTATCACCGCGACCGATAGAGGCAAGCCTCCTGAGAGTGTTGCCATTTCAGCTTTTTTTTTACGGTATTAAGCAATTGGACTGGTCGCAAAAAAGGCAACTGTGTTGAGTTGAGTTTAGGTATTGAGATGTGTAGAATCTAGCCTCAGGGCACTGTTGACAGATTTAAAAATAACCACTGAAAACGTGGAGTTAATTGTAAAATTTAAAAATTATTAGATAAACAGGAAATAAAATGAAGAATTTTCAACAAAATATTTCTGGTGCTATTTGCTGGATAAGGTTCAGCCTCCTTAGTCTCTTTCGAGGAGCCCCCACTGTTTGGTAACCATCGTTGTTTTCTTCGTATTTACAGGATAACTCTTCATATTCCATCCGACAGAGCCCATACGATACAAAGTCACAACCGAGAAGTCACTATTAAGTTACTAGATTTTCGCAGTGTTGCCATGTACGCAATGAGTTAAGCGGTTTTTTGCTAAGTGCTGCTTACGATGCTGAGATGCAACAAGCTTAAATGTACCAAGTGTCAATGAAC
The DNA here is from genome assembly GCA_947563755.1 of Lochmaea crataegi. NCBI lineage: Eukaryota > Metazoa > Arthropoda > Insecta > Coleoptera > Chrysomelidae > Lochmaea > Lochmaea crataegi. The sequence goes on from OX387430.1 coordinate 14,740,193, forward strand.
TAAGCTGTCGAGACAGATTGATTGGAATAAAAAATTTTGATATCCTTGTTTTTTTGGATCTCGAAAATAAATCACGTAAATAGGTATACTGATTGAAATATCAATGTTCGTAAGTGTGAAAGAATTTCTTTTTTGGAAATATCAGCTCTAATAAATTAGTCCTATAAATGTTCTCTATAAAAATAGCTATTAAAAAATCACAGAAATAATTAGATGCCTTTAGTTAACTGTATCTCAGGTACTTTATGTTCAAACATATTTTATAAAATAAATAACTTTAATTATATAAAACTAAGTAACTTACTTTCAATAATATAATGGGTTGTCCTATTTTTAACAATCACAGGTTTACTCATATCAAAGAATCTAAAGACACCTGACCTAAATCTGTTAGATAGACATTATAATTCGATTACACAGAAACGTAACATGCACATTTATCTTGATTGCTATCAGTAATCTATTTTATTTATAATTTAATTGTTTTATGAGTAAATATGACGATCCTAATATGTACTTTTCAATATTTAAACATACTTTGCAAATATACTTTTATTATCGTTTGTAGATATATTTGTTTCGAATATTGTTCATTAATAGGGTTAAACACTCCTACTTTGATTACTGACAGATAATAGAGTTAATCTTTAAATATGCTCTACTACTGAAAAATACGTCTAAATTCCAAACTGTCCTTAGCCTAGGTATGAGGCCACTCAGATCACAAAAGCAATGAGGCAGATTCACTAGCTCGAGAAGGAGTACGACGTATAATAAACGTGAATACCGTAAGAACTTATGAATATTTATCCCACTAAGATGGGAATTCTGGAACTGTTGGCGATTCTGGGGGGTGAAACCGATATCCGGCTTCTGGTATTTTATTAAAGTATATTCGTACTACTTTGCAAAAATTAATTTAAAAAATTTTTAAACCAAATATTTCAGGAGAAAACTGGAAATTAAGAATTCCTAAATGTTTGTTACTTTCACTACAGATACGTCACATACTTAAAGATGAAGTTAGCCTCTTTTTGATTTAGATGTTTTATGAACTAATAGCCAGTTACAAAAATGGCATTCTAATTTGAAGTTTGAAGATCTGTAAAAGTCTATGTTCGTAGAGCGATCACAAATGGTTGGAAACTGGACGACTCATGCGCAGAGCATCTCCGTGAACGGTTTTTATTCACTGCTTGTTTACAGTTTATACGTGCTTGATGTTTCAATATTATAAAAAAATAAAAGCATTGCGTTGATATTTTTTTAGTTAAGTTTAGTTAGTTTTTCTCCAAAATTTTTCAAGTTGGTATAATGTCAATATCATATAAATCTTGTTTTGTATCATTCTGCACGAACACAACAGTTACAACGCCTCGTAAAAAGTTTGTAACTGTACCTGCTGTTGAAGTTAGACGAAAATTGTGGTTTGAGGCTGCTAGAAGAAAATATAAACAGACTACAAATAATTACTATTGCTGAGAAGATCATTTTGATGAAAGTAATTATATATGTGTGTATGCACCATAAAAATGTCTAAATGTGGTAAATTATTGGAATTTACCTGTACGAACCCAGTCATTCTAATAATTTACAAAAAATATAAAACACTAACAACACTGTCAACTCTTATGTAGCTAACTTCTCTTTTAGGTAATGTAGGTCACAGCATAAATGGCGAACTATTTAAATCATCCAAAAATTGAATTTTCAAATCGACATAAAAACCTTATGAGAATAAAAATATTAAAAATAATTGATACCCCATTATGATTTTGTCCACCACTAACTATTAACATTGAGAAAACATCATATTTTTGTTAAGTTTAACGCCCCCTTGACACTGAACACTGTTTACACTACCAATACACCAACACTTTACACTAGCTTATGCGCGTTTTTTTATCTTCAGTCTCTGTGTTTTCTTACCTTCAGTCTCTGAAGAAGATAACTTGGTTATCGAAACGAGCGTAAGATAATATAAAGTGTTGGTGTAGTGGTAGTGTAAACAGTGTTCAATAGTTATTCAATTTAATTAACTGTAAGAATAAGTACCTACATATTTTATTTTAACAAAGCTACAGAATTCCGATTTCTGTTATAACAGATCGAAGTAACAAGTAACCAAAATAATAGCGATAACAAACTTCTGTGACACTCTGTAGATGAAATTTAATTACCCAAAATTTTAGGAGGACATTCTTTTATTTGTACTTACGTAGGTACATCTGATAAAGAATAAATCGGTTATAAGAAGAAAGTAACTTTATTTGATATGCAGAAGGTTCCAGATTTTAAAAAATATCAAAATTTAATAATTAAGTAGGTAGAAGATGCTAACTAAGTGCACCAGCAGCCCTTTTGAAAGACTAAGTCAAAGATAACGATGCCTCGTATAGAAATCATCTGAAAATGCTAAGATTGGTGGAACCCATAATACAGAAGTATGAAACTGTTAAGGAGCCCTATTTCCGAAAAAACTAACCTTGCTATCTATACCTTGTTTTTAAACTATAGTTCATTTAAAGGCTGCGTTCCGAATGAAGGTCTCTTTAAAATTTAGGCCGTAAGGTTGGCTACAGTTGGTCGAAATTGCATATGGCGGCCATAGTGTTTTATATCTCTTTTAAAAACACACCGTACAAAATTAATTTCCAAATAGCAGACCGTCCACTAAGAAGCAACAACTACTTCTCGGGCTATACGCCCCGACAGACATTGAATTATTGTTTACTTTAGAAGTGTAATTCAATGTCTGTCGGGGCGTATAGCCCGAGAAGTAGTTGTTGCTTCTTAGTGGACGGTCTACTCTTTGGAAATTAATTTTTTTAATTTGTAAAGCGTTTAATAGCTTGCTTACTTGTGTTTTGTCAATATAAACGTGAAATAGATATTAAAAAAAATAATTTCAACCTACAAGCAAACTCTAATCTAATTTGGGTCTGTAAAGATCATAAGCTAGAGCATTACATGTGATCGCTTGACATATCTCCATTTTCCGAAGTTTCGCTTCTTGTTGGTGTATTCTTTGCTCTTCGGGAAACAAAATGTATCAATAAATAACTATTAAATCACACCGGGTCTTGTATAGTGAGACCCAGCCTCAATTTAAATGTATTCCATGGATATTTAGATCAACAGAAACCAGAAACTGCAGTGAGATCATAATTTATTACTACGTACTCAAGGTAGATAAATGAATAACAAGAAGTTTAATGTACTAAATAATCGTTGAATTATTTACAAATATCACATGTCTAGAAACTAACTATCCATATCAAATAACAAAAACAGAATTAAAATATATCTGATCTAAAGAAATGTATATGATCTAATGAAAAGTTTTAACCTTCAGCCAGCAGGTAAATAAAATAGTCTATAATTTTAATATGGTTGATTATTGAGTTCTTCGAATTAATTAAATTTTTATACAAAAATGCTGACTAATTTCAAAACAATTATTTTTCTAACTATTCACAGTTGACTGCTTAATGTGCATTAAACAAATTTGAAACGTATAGCTAACAACAAACGATAAGGCAATTTAAGGGTATCTCTTTCCAAATAATTTTGACTACTCCTGCTCCCTTCCTGCAGTCACATGCTAGTTTGTCGTATACAGTGTACATAAAGTAGATATGGATTCAATATTTTACCTCAAATTAAAGAAACCTCCTAAGACAGATTTTTTTTTAATATGACATCATTGATATACGTAAATGAAACACCTTGTATATTTTTTCTTATTTTAATTGTATATTCATATGATTTCAAAAATTAAAAATTCGTTATCTGACTGTGTATGTACGTAGAGAACCTCTGAGTAAAGTACGACCAGAGATCTGAGAAGGTCGTAAATCAATAAAGTCGACGACCCTCATTATTACCTATTGTTCGAAATATAGACAAGCAATAAAAGTGTGTGTCCCTTGAAAGATTCCCAGGTTTAAACGGATTAAAATATCTCATGAAATAGTTTGGCATTTAATGCAACGGCTTAAAAAGAATCAAGCTGGTATACAGTGTTGCAAAGAGACTTTAAGGAAGTGTCTTTTACAAAACGGGTATAAATTTAAATAACTCACAATTAAATCTGTGCGCCTTGAGAAGTGGAGATTTGAATATTTATTGGCAATAAACGAATTTAGAGAATATGAAACTTGGTTCGATACACACGATATTCCAAACAAAAGTTGGGTAGACTCACCTGACTTGTGCCAAACTAATGCGCCGTATAATAAAGGGAAACGCATTACGATAATTCACGCAGGACTGAAAATAATGGTTTAATACCAAATGCGTTGTCTTTATCGGCTAGGAATATTAAGGACTCTTTAGTCGATTATCATGATGATACAATGGCCGAATTATTTGAAGACTGGTTCCAAAATAAACTCATACCAAATATCCCATCCAACAGTATTATAGTCAATCGAAGACTAGATAAAGCACCATGTTCAAATGACACCAAAGCCTCTATACAAGAATATTTGAAAACTATGAGGAAAAGTACACAAAAAAACAGTTACTAGAAGTTTTACGGAGTTAAACTAACCTAACCCAATAACATTATACCTACCTATAAAACAAAATTTAATTGCCAGGACAGGTACAACTCTGCGTAGACTCGACCGCCTGCTGTTAACTCAACTGCTGGGTGATTTATGACCTTCTTAGATCTCTGGTCGTACTTTACTTGTCGGATAATACGCAACATTGTCTTTTGAATGCTTCTGGTGTTTCGGTTTCAATTGAAACAGTACGTCGAAGATTACATGAGGTTAACTTACGTTCAAAACGACTTTTAAGAAGAGTTCCATTAACATATATTATGAAACTGACTGTAAATAAAACAAAAAAGCTGGAGGTAAATAGAGAAAAAAAATTCCCGTTACGTCTTTAATTAACCACTTTTTTATACAATATAGGGTTGGTATCATTTGTTCTTGGTATAGGACATACAGTGTGGGCCACAGAAAATAGTCCACTCCGATATTTAGCAGTATTCCTTAGATTTCAAGGAAATTAGGGAACACATCGATTTTTGTTCTAAGAGGGACACATTTTTACGATACAGGCATCTGTCATTTGTCAACCCCCTCCCTTCCACTTCACCAACCTCTTATTTTTAAATAGGGAACATACCATGTGCGGCACATCATTAGAAAGGCATTTAGATGGAGTATTCAGACATAATGATCGTCCACAATTTTTTTCGATATTCATACCATCTAAATGCCTTTCTAATGATGTGCCGCACATGGTATATTCCCTATTTAAAAATAAAGGGTTGGTGAAGTTGAAGGGAGGGGGAGGGGATCGTAAAAATGTGTCCCCCTTAGAACAAAAATCGACGTGTTTTCTAATTTCCTTAAAATCTAAGGAATACTGCCAAATATTGGGGTGGACTATTTTCTGTGAACCACTCTGTATATATCTTTCTTCGGATTATATCCTTTTGCATTTGGTTTTATTAGCGCCACTTCGTATATTTAGTTTATTTATTGGCTGTATACTTTAATTTCTAATGAAATTAAAAAGGTACAAAACTTCAAATTGTTGTTTTTGTTGTTTAATGAAAAAAAATATCAATAATTATGGATTTCCTTTACTTTTGTCAAGCAGTTTAATTACCATGATATATTTTTTCTATTTTTAAATAATTATCCACTTATAATAATAAAATTTCAAATCTAAGACATATTTTTGAGATTCCTCTTGACTGTATATTCCATAAACATGTGACGTCATTTTAAAAAGAGTGATGAAGTAATATATAAAAGACTGATGATGTCATAAAGAAACATCTTACTGCATAAAATGCATGGTTGAAAAGAGAAGTCGACTTGTTTGAGAATTTTTTAGAGATATCGTCAGTCTGGGAAATGAAATTGTTCAATTTTTTGGTTTTGTAATATTTTATTTTACTTAATTTTAAAACTAGAAAAAAAACTATATTTTAAAAATTAAAAAAATGTATAAAATAAAAATATTAAACAAAATAAATTTAAATAGTTATTGTATGTACTTGCCTCGCATCCGATAATCTCGTTGAGATGACACAATTACAGCACCTTTACTCATTGATACAAAAGCAGCACGCTTTCCCGACAAAACCAAATAAACAAATGTTTCTAGCTTTGAAAGAATCGCTTATTTTTTATATCAACAACTCTCCGCTAATACTTTGATATTACATGTTATAGGAAATTAAGCGGTCTGATGAAGGTCACTATATTTTTGTTAATCTAGACGATTGAACGACTGTTATAAAATTTCCAATAGGTATCTTATCTCTACAATAATTATACATTAAAAATCAATCAAAAACAAAGGTTTTTCAAAATAGCATTATTATATCAATAGTTATGCAAAAATAGCGATTGCGCTTTTTAATTGTATGATTATAAAGTCATTTTCTAGCAAATTATGTGGCATAGACATTAGTATTGTTGAACTTGAAATAATATGAGCTACGTTATAAAAAATAAATTACAAAGTGAATAATAATAATTTGCATTTGTCATCGAAATGAAAAAAAAACAGGGACTTTTTTGTGTATATAATGGTTGTTTCAACAAAATATACCACGAGTTCGTACCAAAAACTTGGGAGAAGACAGATCGGCTAATATTATTGATGATGGACATCACATAAAAGTTGTAACCTATTGGAAATGAATCAAAATTTTATAAACCCCATAAATGCACTCTTGCTGGTGTTATAAACATATCTGCACTACCCACGACCAGTACGACCAGAAATTTAAGAAGGTCATAAATCACCAAACACTTGAGTTATCACCAGGCGGTTGTACCTGCCCTAGTATAGGTAGGCATAATGATGTTGGGTTAAGATAATTATTAAGAAAAATCGCTTGAATATCATCATATATAACACAAAAACTTTTATAAATATCACGATAATGAACGCGATTATAGTTCAGAAAGTTTATAATATTTAAGTTGTTTAGAATTAAATTTAATACACACTTGTCAAGTTGCTGTTTTTTGAATATAAGGATATGTATATGAGTTAAAGAAATTTATAAACAAAATTACTCACGAAGATCAGTTTCACTATCACTGTCGTCATACAAATTGAACATAAATTTTTTCTATATCCATATAAGACTTTTCCACCCTTTTAATATGGGAAACACACTTGGCCCAGCTGCTATCTGGAATGTTTGAAATTTCTAATTGAATAAGAGCTACCACAGTTGGAGAAGTATTATTTCTTCGAACTCCTGATTTAAGCTGATGCCATATATATTCAATTGGGTTAAACATACAATGATAAGGAGAAAGTCTGAGCACCGTCTGTCCCAAGCTTTCAGCCAATTATAACTGTTTTTTTGTGAACATATCATTATTCACCATTGTATAGTGCCTTTGGTGTCATTTTAACATGGTGCTTTTTCTAGTCTTAAACTGTGGTAGGGTTACTTACTATTTCAAACACTGTGGGTGGAATTTGGTGTTTTTGTTAAAGAAGCACTTTCTTGAACATTCCACGTTCCAGAAGGGAATTTAATATAATTTGTTTCCCACGAGGGTGTAACATTTGTCGACTAGTAGGACTACGACCACCAGTTGAAGTACTAGCTTCAGGATGACGCCACATTTTTCAAGACACAAAAATCGAATAGACACTTTAAAATAGACACAACTGACACAACGAAATATTAGGTGAGTAATGACTAAATGTCTTAACCTTAAACTTTCCTCCTTTTATTTCTGAAATTGAAAGGCGGGCACTTCTCAAAACAGTCTTGTTTTCCAAATCTGATAAGTAATTTATTTTGTAATCGTAAATAGATCATTATCGCTATAATCTCGTTAATAGTCCATTAGTGTCGAAAGTCTGGTGGCCAGGTAAGTAAATTTTATTATTTACACACATTTAAACATATCCTTACAAGGGTTCTAAATCAACCGCAGGAGATTTTTTTATTATCAAATTAAATACAAAACTGTCAACAAAAGCGAAAAATAATGGAGAGCCCACTATTATTAAAATGCCAAACTATTTCATGATATATTTTAAAACGGACCTGGGAATCTTTTAAGGGACACACACTTTTACCAGCCTAATTTATCCAGGCTATATCTCTTAAACGAATAGAGATTTTCGAATGGGACAAAAACTGATCTATTCCATTTCTAAAACACTTTAATATAGCGTTGAAAAGATCATCCACTAAATATTCATCCCTTAGTTACAACCCCTAACTTTAAATTTTTTAATAGCACCCTGTACATTTTTTCATAATTTTGGATGTGGTCTTCCATCGTTTAGTCAAGAAATTTTTCAAAAATAAAATGGGTTCATAAGTAATCAATAAAATATCAGTTTATTTTTTATTTTTGTTAAATTAATCCAAAAAGCCTTAAAGCTCAAAGGAACAATAATAATAAATGTAATAAAGATTACATGGCTTGAATCATTGCAGGAGTAATTTGGCGACATGCTTGTCTTATGTTTTCTTTTAATTCGTCTACATTTTGCGGTTTTCATTGATAAACAATATTTTTTATCACTGGCCCTGGCCAGGTGAACCCTTTTCCAAAAACGGTCCAGTACTCAAAATCTTCCTCTTACTGGATGGCAACCAACAAATAATGAACCAACAACAACAACATGTGGCACACCTCCAATGCCAAAACTTCAACGTTGGCGCTTTCAATCGTTTGAGTGCAAAATATCCCCTATAAGGGTTTGAAAAACGGATTCCAGAACAGGACGGAATTCTCCAACAATACGTACTCCTGTAGAACAAAATACTATACCGTATATTCCACAACTAATTCAGAACGAGAACCTATAAAACCCAGCAGGGGATGACTTCCCAGTCATTAACAAAATTCAGATTCTCGTTCGATGCACTTTTGGAAACCAAGCCATCTAGTATCTGACACTTCTTCAACTTCAGTTCAGAATACTACCATAGAGAAACCTACCCGAAACGTACATCCGAACTACACTGCTCACTATACCGAACGTGTTCCGCACAGATCAAGTCATAAAGTGCTACACTTTCCTCTATGTAAGCCACGGCAAGACAAACGAACGCTTTTATCCAAGACACGACTGTCACGGCCAATCGTCAATGTCATCCAACAAATAATTCTACTTTGTAAACAATGGACAGAAATAATAAAATCTGTATTAAGGATTATTCAAATAAATTTGAGCAATAGATAGTACCACAATACCCCCCTAGAAACGTAAACACCCTGCCCAACGTGCCGCCCACATAATTTCTAGAGAGTTGTTTAATCCAGTGGTTATCGAAACGGTTTTGTAGGTGGTCGCTAACGATTCTCGCATTGTGTGGAGGAACTCCGTCTTGTTGCTTGTTTCTTGATTACTTACGAACCCATTTTATTTTTGAAAAATTTCTTGATTGAAGACCACATCCAAAATTAGAAAAAAAATGTACAGGGTGCTATTAAAAAATTTAAAGTTAGGGGTTGTAACGAAGGGATGATTTTTTTCCGCCATATTAAAGTGTATTAGAAATGGAATAGATCAGTTTTTGTCACAATCGAAAATCTCTATTCGTTTAAGAGATATAGCCTGGATAAATTAGTCTGGGACACCCTGTATATTTCGATTTCATCGGATTATATTGATTTACGACCTTCTTAGATTTCTGATTTTGCTTTACAGACTAAGTTCAATGGTTAATGACGCAATTGTTTTTCATTTTTTTTTTTTAGTGGAAAGTTATTCAACCGCGTTGAGCAATTTTTGGTAAGGGTTGGTGCCGCTTAACTGACACCTGTCATCGTTATCGCATTAGCTGTCACAGTCATGCTGTACTAAGTGAGGTTAGGTTCGGTTCTTCTTTACTCTTTAGTGAGTGATAAACCAGGGCTTATACAGGGAAAATTTTCTAGTCCATCAAATATCTCCAAATGGGATCACTTGAACGAAAACTTCACTATATAAATCAGGAACTCTCCATAATAAAATTATTCTCTTGCCAAAATGTTGGTAACCAATATACAACACAATGGTAAAACGTTTAATTTGTTTATACTTTGCATTGTTTAAATTGCGATTTATCGAAGGGAAAACTTCTTTAGTCGCGTTGTGTGATTTTTGGGCTGATCGCCGCCTATCCGATGTCTTTAATCTTCGTATTTACTGCTACTCTAGTGGTGAGCAGTTCCGTCAGTACTGTCTGCACTTCTTCTATTTGATGCATCGTTTGACAGCCAAAAGCTTCTTTTATTGATTAGATTCGAACTTATTGAAGTTCCAAATAACAGTTTTTTTTTGTTTTCAAACCTTATAACTTTATTGCTAGTATTAATGTTTGAAAGTGAAATTTATTTATGATATGGAGAATAAATGTGGTTTTAACAGTTGCAAAGGTAAAAACTGATAAGATGCAATCAACAAAATCGTGAAGTATTAAATTTTAATGCAGTTATGAAGCTAAATAATGTTAAGAATCCGCTTAGATGGAACCAGCACTTATAATATAACAAATACTGGAATTATGGTGATAACGTTGTGAAAATATTTATATGTTCAAAACAATTGCAATTTTAATTACTAAATAAAAAATATTCATTTAGCTGGGATTTTAATGCATAAACAAGGTTTATTGTTAAAAACTGAAACACATTTTTTTTATTATATATATATATATATATATATATATATATATATATAATGCTCATCAATCCCTAGGAACATGATAAATCAACTTAAACTTGTGAGTTTACGAAAATATAACATTTTAGAATGGAACGTCAAATTTTATTTAACGTGTGTATGGATTTAAAAAAGTTTATTAAACGAGTTACATCACAGTTACATCATTACAGGAGCAATGAGAACATGCCCAACGGCAGCCATGGAAGTTATTCTCAACCTCACACCACTACATATGGTGGTGGAAAGTGTTGCAGAAAGAACAAGATACAGACTAAGAAGAGAGGGAATCATTAAAAAAAAAACACCTCCTTACTTCTTAGAAATCAAAAAACCTGGGACATGCCACAAGATGGTATGATGAAAAAGTATAATTTTTCAAAGAAATTCGATACGGAATTAAGCAACAAGAAGGAATGGGATCCAAATACCATTACCAGAATGCCATTCAATGGTACACAGACGGCTCAAAAGCAATAGAAGGAACTGGGATAGGAGTGTACGGGCCAGGAACCAAACACTCTGAAAGCTTGGGAAAAACCCCGAGTATCTTTCAAGCGGAAATTCATGCCATAAGAAAGTGTGCCCAGTTCAATATTGATAAAGGATATAGAAGACAAAGGATTATCATAATGTCGGATAGTCAAGCAGCCATTAGAGCACTGAGCTCTTGTGTTATCAGTTCCAAAATGGTGTGGGAATGCCTAGGCAAACTAAATGAACTAGGCGAGAACAATATAGTCACCTTACTGTGGATTCCAGGACACACAGGGATAGAAGGAAATGAAATAGCAGATGAACCAGCAAAGAGGGGAACACCCTTTTGGGGGCCGGAACCCTTTTGCGGTATCAGCTCCAATGTAATATTGGGAGAAATAGGCAAAGCCGAAGAGAAGAGAAGATCTGACCATTGGAAAGATCTAGTAGGACTTGGGCAATCAAAGATTCTTCTGGGTGACTACAACCTGTTGAGATCAAATGAATGCATAAGTCAAAGTAAAACTGCACTAAGAGTTTTAACAGGCATCCTTACGGGACATTGTCGCCTGAATGGACACCTGAAAAAGCTCAAAATAGTGGAGGAAGAAGAATGTAGATTCTGTGGTATGGAAGAAGAAACCTCCATCCACATACTTGCGAACTGCACAGCAATCCAGAATCCTAGGGCACAACACCTCGGAGATTACTGGATAGAAGAGGGACATTTACCTAAGTTAAAACCTGCAGATATCCCAAAATTCCTCCGGGAAATAGGACTGAAGGAGCTACTAGTCTCTGAGACTTTCCTCAGGAACTAAGTAGAAGTAAGGGGGCACAATAGATCTTTTAGGTCTCAGTGAATGTCACCCCAATCTACATACATACATACATACATACATCACAGTTTTCACCAAGTGCCTCTTCTATTTGATTGGGGATGCTCTGCCTCTGGAGACGGAACTTTACACATTCCAACAGTAGATGGCTTACTGTCAATGACTGATGAAGGACACTGGTGGAGGGGAATGGGACATTGGATAGTCATGAAAGAATCTTGTATCCTAAGGCGCGATAAGATCGTTTGCTCTCTTCTTTTCATCGGGAATGATCTCCAGGGGCTCACGTATTTCTTTATTCTGCCTAGCTTAGAATTTGATTCAGTCCAACGATCTTGGCATTTATGGACTGAATATTTTATGAAGTTTTTTGCACCCGAAACAGAAACTTTTGGGACTATGTGAGGCTTGAGGTCCTGGATTGCATCCCTTGCTTCTGTATCTGCCTGTTCGTTCCCAGGGATTCCAACGTTGGAGGGTACCCACATGAATTTGACTGTCTTCTGGCTGAAGTAGTTCGTTCTTAGTTATTAGCATCAAGTAGTTTGTGGGAAAACTATGCTGGAGACTATCAATGGAACTCAGAGAGTCAGTTAATATTAGGAACTGTTGGGAATCATAGTTACTCGCAAAGAGCAATGCTTGATAAATTGCATATAATTCACCAATGAAGACACTCGCAGCAGGTGGTAATCTGATTTTAATAGACTCGGTAGGTGCAATAATGGAGGCACCTACTCCATTTTCCATCTTGGAAGCGTCTGTGTTCAATGGGGTGTATTAGTGTTTTAGTAGAGACGTGTCACATTATGGATGATTTGTTAACCATGGTGGTGAGGATTTGATGTTTGCGGGAAATATATTAGGGATGGAGACGTTAAAAGTGTCTAGGGATCTATTTACTCTTTCGTAAAAGGCAGGAGCGAATATTTTCTTTCTGTCATAGTCAGCTCCGAATCGGTCAGATATGGTGTTTGAATACGTAGGGTGGAGAGGATTTGCAGAAATAGATATTGCAAATGAGAGGCTCAGGAAATGTCTGCGTAGATTTAAAGGAAGTTCGGATGCTTCGCAAAGTAGACTGTTGATTGGACTCGAACGGAAAGCCCCTAGACAGAGTTTTGTACTGGATTTAAAAGATTCAGTGTTGCTTGCTTAGCTGAAGCGTAGGCTGTACAACCTCAGTCTAATCGAGATCTGATTATAGTTCGGTACAGGCGGATGAGGCAGGTATAATCCGACCACAGGTTCTGCTTCATAGAGATTGTAATGAGTCCGTTGGTAGATTTGCAAATAAGGTTACGGATGTGCGGCTCCCAGGAGTGTTTAGAGTCGAGTGTCATCCCAAGAAACGATATCGTGTTAACAAAAGTTGAGAGTTGAGTTGAGCAGTTTTAAATTAGGAAAGACAAGTAGTGGGCATTTACTGAACATCATGTACTTGGTTTTTGGGGAGGAAAAACAAAATCCAGTGGTTTCTGGCCAACATTCTAGGCGACGTATTTCTTGTTGTATTTCACTTCTCATGAACTCGGTGTTCCTGCCTCTGACATACATAACCAAGTCGTCTGCGAATAGTTTTCCTTTTAGTGGGCTCTGAATATTTTTAATTACATCGTTTATTGCAATCAAAAATAATAAAACGCTGATGACAGACCTTTGAGGGGTTCCGTTGCTTAGAGTTTTTGATGTAGATAAAATCCCGTTCACTCTTACACGGAAGCTTTTATTACTCAGAAAATTTTTGATGAATGCAAGCATATTGCCGTTTACTCCCCAACCTGATAAAGTTTTTAGGATATTAAAATGCCATGCGGTTAATGTCAAAGAATACTGCAAGAGCTTTCTGATCTCTTAGAAACGCTTCGTGGATATCTGATTCAAGGTCCACAATATTGTCCATTGCAGATCGATTCTTTCTGAATCCGCTCTGCTGCGAACATAGTAAGGAGTTGGTTTCTTGAAACCACGTAAGTGGAGAAGTTTAGAGATACACGACGTAGGATAAATAGGTCAATACGAACTAGAGAGATTGGCTGGGTTATTATTTTTAAGAATCGGTAAGAAACACATTTTGATGACTCATAAAATTAAAAAATATTAAATTGTCTGGGTCAATATATTGAATCAATAAATACTAAGAAGTGAAAGCATGTTTAGCTGCTAACACCGCTATAAAATCTAAGTAATTACAAAGGAATCCCCCTTATAGATTTCCAGATTACCATTACAAACTCGTTTCATAGAAAAACAATGAAGGGGTCAATATATTGAGTCAATGAATACCAAGAAATTAAATTTCATTGTTCCAGAAAATAAAGGTATTCACAAACGAATCCCTTATTTTATAGATTCACATATCATCATTAGAAAATTTCAAACAAACCCAATTTCATTAGAAAAACAATAAATGCTGCAAAAATGTTAATTTCGATTTAATCGCATTTATTACACATTTGGTGGTGACTGTTTGCGTACAAGTGCCTAAGGCAATTTTAATCATAACTATTTTGTGAAAACATGTCACAGAATACAATGAGATTTATATAATAAGTCACGATATATAAATTAAACATATTTCCACCTACTACATGAATTTGTGGGTTGTTGATGATCTCAGTGGCGAAGAGTATAAGAATTGATTAATTATATATATTTTAATTTATGAAGCAAATCTCTTTACGATCATTATGGCGAACTTATATTGAGACCTTGTATGATAATTTTTGCACATTTTGATCTTGGAAATAACGGAGCATAAGGCGATAACGCTTATAATAAAACAGTTATTCATATATACTGCTATATGCTTACTTTAACAGGTCAAAAAAATATTTTCTCACAGCCCGGCTGCAATAACGACACTGATTTCCAACAGTTACAGTTCAGTACCAGATTTAGGGAGCTTCGACTTGGAATCCCTTCAAATCTGACAAAGGGAACTATATCAGATCAATTAATCAACTGCAAAGCAAGGGTCTACTAGAAGGCTCAAGGCAAACCATGTTCTTTATTCAAGAACCTTCAGAACTGGAAGCAGAAGCCTTGCTGAACATGAACAGGGATCCTCACTATGCACTACTATGCACTACTATGCACTACTATCATTTGGGCAGCATATTTTCAACTTCCTTGGAGAGATTGCACTTGAAGGAATAATCTAGCTTGGATTAAGGCACGATAGACAGTATGGTAGCAGTTTTCGGATCTGAATAGACCACTCACAGAAACCAATCTAAATGCTATTCGCTGCTATTGAAAGTATAGAAGGTATAAAGTAATATAGTTGGTCTATGAGTTTAAAAACATTGTAGTATTTATGTAATTGTTATAACAATATATACTTGGTGATTATCTTGAATTAGAGGAAAGGAACCATTTTTAAATGGTCAGAGCAAAATTATTTTGATGTCCACACTCAAATGGGTTCAATCCATGCTAAATACTAGGAAAATAATCATTAGAAATTGAGAAATATGATTGATATTCTTTCATAAATGAACAGGTAGATACTCTTCATTCATTCATAAATAAGTAGCATGTCAACATATTCATCGTAAGTAAAAATTGAAGGCATTATTTACTTATTATTACAGTGATTTAACAAGATTATGACTAATAATTAATGACAGTTCTTGAATAAATTTCACCTAACAATAATGAATGACAACCTATGTTGTTGCTACTTAGTTATTTGTTTCATAGGGCGCTTTGTATCAAACACCTAAACTAGGTTAAATGATAACTGATGTTTGGACTGATTTAATTGGTGGTTAATAAATACATCAATCTGTCTCAGTCTAAACATCACTTCTCATTAAACCCAGTTTAGATGTTTGATACAACGCGCTCTTAGCCACCTAAATCCAAAAATAAATAGCCCTTATTATCATTACTACACAATACAATGATGACAAGTTGAATTTGTTTTTGAAAGATATATCCAAAATTTTAACATTATACCGGTTGTCCCATTTAAAAAAATTATGTTGGGGTCACGTGACCCGAAATGACAGGAAAAACGTCAGTCGTTTTATAATGAATATAAGCATCAGTTTTGGATGTTTATATCTGCCAAATGTCATATGGACAGTTTTCGAGAATTTGTCAAAACGTCGTGGGACACGATATATAAGTGTCGGAGATATCTTAGTTACTTTTAGATTTATATCAATTTTCATAATGCATACTTCTGATTATCCAAATCTTGTAATCTGTTAATCAGGTCGAGTCATATTACGATATATTTTTGTTGTGGAATTTGTTAATAACTGGTCTTTTTGATAATATAATTACTGAATTTATTATTCGTGGGAAATTACAATAGTTCGCAAACTTGAATTGCTTCAGAATTTTTGTTTAGCTAATAAGTAAGAAATCAATACGCTAAAAGTTTACGCCTGTTACATAATAGGTAGTACTATTTAAGTTTCTTTTTAATATTTAAATTTACATTTATATGTTTTGAAGTCCTTGTCAAGTGTAGTCGTGTAAGTCGTACCGATAACAAGTAATTAAATTTAAATTGTTGATCGTGGTAGTTTAATACCTTTTTACGTACATAATTAGGACGAGACATGCATGTTTATTGTTTATTTATAACTACCTCCAGGAATAAATTTAACATTAGATTCTGAATCTACGTTATCTCTACAAAAACACCAGAATGCTGTAATGTTCTAATCTAAATCTAAATTATTCAAATTCGATGCACATCTTGTATCTAATTGAATATTTTAGAAACATATCAATTTTTTTGTATTCGAAAATTTCACACCTCAATTTTTAACCAATAAGATGCCTTAATTTTGACTAGTTACCATGGCAATTAAAAAAAATTCCGGAAATTTTTTCGAGGCGCCATGATAGTGGACATTTTTTGACAGTTGAAAAGGTAAACATATGATCTACAACCATTAAATAATGTAGATTTTAGAATTAGAAGAGTTAGAATTTTACAACTTTTCGTCACAAAATTCAAAAAACTGTTTCCATACACTTGATTTTGATTTTTTTTCCGAATTATGGTGTGAAATTTTCTTACCGAATACCAAGCAAGCTTAAATTATTCTTGGAAATTTTCTTTCGGGCACGAATATTTTAAGAACATTTCCGGAAATAATTCAAGCTCTTGTGATATTATAAGTGATAATATCATTAAGTGGCGTCTAAAAATACGAATCCTCTAGGCTTCTTTTTTAAATCAATATTAAAATAAAAACAACAGATTACATTATCACTAGACAAAGAAAAAAGAAAAAAGAAGAACCAGACTAAACTTGAAGAATTTTAGAATATAAATACAATTCGTTCCAACGACTTTGTTTACTTTAGATTTAAAGGTACCAATATCGGTAACCGTGCTGCAGATCTCGGTATGTAATTTGACAGACCAAAAGGGGTACCAAAGTTAGCTTGACGTCATCGTTTTTCGAAACCAAGCCGATTATACCAATACAACTGGGATACTACTAGATGAACCCATTTATATTTCATCAAAAACGATTGCCGCTGTATCCTGTATGGATGAAAAAATCAGGAGAGGATAAACCGGAAAAAAATTAAAATATATGCTGACAGCCAGAATATGCTTAAGGCTATCATCAAAGAAGGCCGTAAAGGGACTTCATAGGTTCGGAACCGTTCTGTGGAATCACAAATGATCACACAAGAGGGGATATCCGGAACTAGACAAAGAATATCAATTCAAACGAAGGTTGACAGAAGGTCATCTTATTACAAAGAGTTTACTGAACAAGATAGAGATATTTGAAGACAGTTGTACTCTGAGGGGGTTCAGAGGAACAATAATTCAAAACTACATGTATGATAATGACATTTATTTCCACTAATATTGTTTAAATTCTAAGCAAAGTAAGGATCTGTTCGGTCATATTTCAAATTCATAGCTCGCAAGGATGTTTCTTTACAGGATTCTAGTTAGTCAATTCGCTATAAGTATGAACATACTTTACCGTAGATATCGTTACAGTTACTGTAAGAGATAAGATAAGATAAATATGGGGCTTTTGTGCTTCTAAGAGCCTCTCCTCTACGACCGTTGCAGATCTATTGTGTGCGCCCTCCTGTTATTCTAGTGTTCCTTTTCTGCATTAATTGGAGGTCCTTCCTTCCATGCCTCTCTGTTACTGTAGAGCAATTTTTGTATCTTATGTGTAATTATCGTCCAAGCATTTGAAACGATACGACTATGTTCCGGAAAAAGCAATTTATAACGTGATACACAAGTATTTTTACATCATCTGAATTACTCTTAATTCAACGTTAGTAAAAAATATGCAAAGCTATAGAGTATGAATAATCAATTTCTTAGTATGATATAAAAAAAAGAGGTAAAAAATCACCACAATAGAATTATATTACAAAATAGCCTTGAACAGGTTAAGGTTAACATTCGAAACAACGCAAAAATTTAATTTATATGCTTTTCATCATGTATTGTTCTAAAATCAATTTGCCGAAAAGGAGAATTGATCCTCCGGTTTTGGATCAGTTGCTAACATTATTTAAAACTAGACATGCTTCAACGAATTTAATTTTTTTTAAACGCACCATGCTTATGAAGAATATTTATAAAACAAAAGTTATCTTCAAATGGAAATTAAATAATTTCCTTTTGCGTTACTGTCTAGGTCTAGGTCGTATCACAGATTAATTACAATGATAAATAAAGGATTAATCAATTAGTCATTAATTTTTAATGAAAACAATATAGACCGGGTGCTGGACGGACTTGAGCATGCAAAGTACCAGCACCATATTATATCGATTGCTTAGCTCTGGAAAGCTTGTAAATAATATTTTGGGTGGTTCCAGAACTTGTGCTGTATCCATTTTTGGGTTATTTTCTTTGCATTGCCTTTCAAACATTTTTATAACCTTATTTGATTTTTCTCATTGGAATAACCACAAAGTTTACTGGAGTTGTTATACTGATAAATGAAATTTTACCAATCAGTGGGATTGCCGTCAAATATAGGTAGCTCTTTTGGTATAGATTGTCTTGATAAAAATTTATAAAATGGAAAATTATTACCTTGTTCCTGACTAGCTACTTTATGAACAGTTTTATTTCTCGTAGAATCTTCTTTTTCTTTGTCATGTTCCATCCATTTCTCTTCTCTTCATCTTCTTCAATTCTGGCCAATTTTAATGCTAGTTCCAAATTTAAAATTTCATGCTCTTTCTTGTTCCAGTTCAAGTTTCTTTTTCTTTGTAGCTATTTCTATTTCAGTTATGAGCTTTTTTGAAATAGAACTTACCCTGCTAGTTCGTGATATTTTTCCTTCCGACAATGTTTCTACCTTTTCAATGTTGTCTGACATTTTGTCCTCGTGCCTTAAACTTCTAGAGAATTGGGCTGCACCTTCAGAATGAACCATTGCTGCCTTCTTTTGAATAAGTCGTTGGCTGCGTCTTAAATTGTTCTTTTCTGTTTGTGCTTTTCCTTTTTCCATAGTGTAATTCAAATGACGAGAAGGACCATCTGTTGTGTCTTACCTGGAATATCTTTTTATATATCCGGCTCGAAGGACCATGTGTTGTGTCTTACCTGGAATATCTTTTTATATATCCGGTTCGAAATACGAAAATTATAAGTCTCTCTTTTTGATTTAATTTTTATTGTGACAAACTTGACAATCAACTATTACTATTTTGTTTACAAAAAAATCTATATATGTATATATATATATATATATATATATATATATATATATATTATTATATTTTCACGGTCAATGTATGGGAATTTTGAAAACCACGTTTTATGAGGAAACCCCTCTTGATTTTCCCTTTTCTTTAAAAGATCCCACCCAATCGTTGCTATGCTCGTTCCATATTTGTTTATTAAGGTATGTGAGGTAGTCTTGCTTATCTACTTTGTTTTCGGCTGGTACATTTAAAATTCTCCCTGTATTGGCCAGTTCTTCCGTTTGCTTATTCAATCATAACAGACGGAATATTGTATTACTATATCGATTGCTGCAACTATACGTACAACGCCTGGACTAATAATAATTAGGCAAGTAATCTTGATTTCCAATATCCTCATCAGAAGATATTTTATAATATGGTTAAATTATATTATGAGGTCATTGTATTATTAATCGATCGGTCTAAATTTAAATTAATTATATTAAAGAAATCGCATACAATCAAAATATAATATGGTGGTGTTTGATATGAACATGGATAAGAGGTAAAAACTAAATATGGAAATTACGAGGTGGTATGAAGTTTACAATACAGTAAAATATACACGAAATTTGAATATATGAGAAGAATGTATTATGAGGGACAATTAAAATATTCACAGATCATAATGTTTTGTTTTGTCCATTAGACAAGGAATGACTATAAAGAAACAAGAACAGAAAACTCGGAGACGCCCGAAGTAAATTTTAATTTTATTCAGAAAAGGTCTTACCAGCACCGACTTTGAACTTAATCCGTAAGGACGAATCTTGAATTGTTTGAAAAATTCACAATAGAGTTTGTAGCATGTATATCGCCCTTTTTCCGACTTTTAAATTTATATCGCAAATATTTCTCTAATTCCCGCTCGTCGTCTCATTAGCCACCCCGATCTTCAACCCTGACCATAAGACAATTGACATCTGCCAACGGCGCTTGCATTTTTACAACGCCACTAACGAAACGCCTTTTCGCTATCGACTTTCTTCGAGGAAAGACCTCCATTTTTATCGTCTTTATATCTTTCCTATCTAAATTGCTGTGATAAGCACAGCAGCTAGGATACCGTTAGCAGCTAGGATACCGTTAGCAACTAAGATACCGTTAGCAACTAAGATACCGTTAACTGCTAAGATACCGTTAGCAGCTAAGATACCGTTAGCAACTAAGATACCGTTAGCAACTAAGATACCGTTAACTGCTAAGATACCGTTAGCAGCTAAGATACCGTTAACTGCTAAGATACCGTTAACAGCTAGAATACCGTTAACTGCTAGGATATCTCAAAGATATCGCTAGTTCAAAGACACCTTCAAGATACCTCAAGGACCTCTCTGAAAACCACTGAGATACCTCCAGGTCCACTTCTCTGCACACCCTTCCCGGAGAAGATACTTGAGATAAGTACCAGAAAAAGTACAGGCTTCATTTCATCTTTTTTACGTTCCTGGCAGAATAAAATTAATGTTTTAATTTCTTTTTTTAATTTCCAATCCACCCGGCTCTAAGAGCTGTAGGGGATCGTGTCCGGGCTAAAGTGAGTTTTAAATATATTAATTTAATTTCTACAAGGTGGTTCACCTTAGTTTTCTTTTTGTTTAAATTCACTTTGTTCTTTCGTCGACGTCTAAAAGGTAGTGGCGCCCTAAAACTTATTGCAGCACTAACATGCACTAACTACCCTTAAGAAGAGTCTCATGCCGGCATCTGTCTCGAGTGGCCACTCTAGCGCCCAAGTCACGAATAACCGACGGGTACGGTTACAAGTTAATTCTTCGTGAAATAATTGTGTGGACAACGGTATACTGAATGATATTCAGTACTTTGCAGTTGGTAGCTTTCTTAAATAAATTGGTAACGTACAGACTTATGATTGTTTTTAGAAAATTGGTCTATATATTATCGATATAATTAATTTTATCAACGCACTGTTTTACTAATGTTTCCCTCCAATTCGCAGAGCTTTCAGATTTATTGATTACTTTAGTACATACAGTTGAGGTTTCGAGTCCTTGGCACCTTAGCTTTCATGATTTTTGTGCTCTGGTTGTACCATTTATGTGAAGAGACTAGTTGTCTATATCAGGCTTAACTGTCTTTTCACTGCCTTTTCACTGAAGAAATACTCTCTTGGACACTCTAGACCCAGGACTTTACATCTTCAATGAGTTAGTGCTCGTATTCGAAGCACAACCTCTTCAATGCAAAACCGACCGGGTTCATTGACTAGGAGTTTGATAAGTGACTGTAGTACGTCAAAAGTTTTGTTTTAATCCACAGAGATTTACATCTCTGTACTGCAGTCTTTGAAATACCGAATACTGGTTCGAGACCATTGAATTCCGTTTAAGCCTCTTTCTTTAAAACGGTCTTTGCCATTTAATTGTCTACCAAACATTTGTCCCCCTGAACCCTCTTACCCTAGTGTAGTTGGCCAGGGTTGAGAAGTTTCGTAGGCAGTCCCAGACCAGTCTAGATCTGAACTGTGGGTATGCTAAGGGATTCAACACTGTCTGACTATCAGAAAGTATAGGGATCTTTTGGCCTCTATATAATATATTTTCATCATATTGATAGCACAATTTCAGGTAAGGGCCCTAAAACCGCAATAAACCATAGGCGGACATTGGAATTTAGGCAGGATAAAATAAATCAATTGTATCTCAATTCTCCAAAAGCGATTAAATATGGACAATAAGTAGGATATTTAAACATGGGAACCTAAAACCTAAACATAAAAATTACGCGTAAATTATGGAAACTATTACGAGAGATTGGATTTCGCTGGGAGAAGCATAGTCGGAAGTCACTGTTAATTGATAGAGAAGACATTGTATGTTGGAGAAGGGATTATGTTAGAGCCATTAAAAGGTACCGGGAGGAATGTTTATTATTTGGACGAGACTTGGCTAAACGAAGGATATACCATATCAAAAGTATAGGTAGATACGACTGTAAAGGGCTCACGCCAAGCGTTCATTGAAGGTGCATCAACCGGGTTAAATAATATTCCCATCGGAAAAGGACGTAGACTTATTATAACTCATATCGGAAAAGAAAACGGTTTTATACATGGTGGATAATTAAGTTTTGTGTCCAAATCAACTCAATGCTATTGAACTTATATGGGCGCAAGTAAAGCACGAAACAATAAAACTTATAAATTGGAGGACCTACATCAATTACTGCAAAACTCTTTGTCAAAAGTGTCTGCAGAGAACTAGAAAAAAGCTGTGAGTCATTCGCATAAAGAAGAACATAAGATGTGGCAACTGGACAATATCATGGATGGAACCGTTGAATCTATAATAGTTAATGTTGGAGTTGAAGATTCGTCAGATTCTGATGGAATAGAATTTTGATTAGGTACATCATCTGCAAGTTTTTAACAAATCTGCTCTTTTTAGGGCTACAAATCATTCTTATATGTAGAAATTACTAATTAATTAAATACTTGAATTTGAATAATCTAGGATTTCCGTTTCTATTGTTATCACTACCTGGAGTTCACTAAATAGCTTAAATACGTCGAAAGATATTAATTAAATATCTGTGCTACTTATATAAATGTAATAAATATTGTAATAAAATACATCTATAATAAAATACCTAACAGGATCTTATTCATTCCCAACTACATTGTACTGTCACGGAAAAATTATAACTTCTAAATATATTTGAATGGTAATGGTATTAGGGTTCTATTGTCCTCGCTACCTGCGGTTCACTATACAGGAAGAATCTAGCGAAAGTTGCTAACTGAACACTTATTTACACGAAGAAGCGCTTACAATTTTGTTTAATTCTTTGGTTCACCCTGAATTGTTTCAGACACGTTTTTGAATTAATAATGAGCTCTTCAGCTATCAATATGATAAAAATACACTATACCCCCTTTCAATGTTCATTTGCAGACACGTGTCGATTAACTACTAAACAATATTGAAAATAACGATATATCAGTTAAAACTAATGTCTAAAACATTTCAGTATTTCATTAATTTTTTTTTGTGTTGGATATAAAATTGAAAATTTTACAAATATCATAATTTATTGCAAATCTCTGGTATTACCGCGAGTACTGTAGTTTTTGCAACACTTATTGACCATTGTTTTTTTGTTCCCTATTTAATTATATAACTTGAGTTTATTCAAGTGAATATTTCAGATTTTTCCATGATTTCATCTTTTCCGATGATTCCATGAATCATTTGATATCGTTAATAGGTCGGTACGGATAAAAGCTTTTACAACGGATAAACTTTCGTCAGTGTGTTCTGGTCTACCACTTTTTTTGCACTCCAACCTCCTCACTGCAAATTATATATAATTATTGTAATTAACTTAATTACAGTGGCTGCAAAACAATGATTTTCTAAATTAATTTTGAGAAATATTATGTAACATGGAATTTAATGGTATCTAATTGTTAAATTAACTGAATGAAATTGTATAGTTAGAATATTGAGACGAAACCTTGAGGACGAATTTAGCTTGAAGTTATAGTGATAAGTGGCTCAGTGATTTCGTATGAAGTATTCATTATTTAATTTTCAAATGTGTAGATATGAATATTTTCTTGATAATTGATTGATTCGGTTCTTATTAGCAGTACTAAAGTGGCACCGGAACACTACAATAAAATAAACACGAAATAATAAGCACAAGTAATTAATGCCGGAAAGGGATAGGATTGAAAGATATCGAAAAAAAAATGGAGATATATAACAAAAAAAGTAGAAGCTATGCATGTGCCTGTGAGGCCTAAAACACTGTTTTATATACAGCGTTGCTGAAAAGTCTCGCCCCAAACAAGCGTTAGTTAACATTAAACGAGATCGCTCTAATTACGGGAGGGTCCCTCACTTATCTTACTGATGGGTCAAAAAAAAAACTGAAGGATTAGGAATGGGGGTAACAGGTCCTAATACTAGGATATCAAACACTCCAACAATATTCCAAGCGGAACTATCATCAATAGATTTTTGTGCTCAAGAATGCCTAAAAAATGTCTCAATTCAGCTAGAATATTTAATGCGGCTCTGAACTCTACAACTAAGTCCAACTCCGTAAGGAGACGAGGAACTGGTTGAGAAATCAGCACCTCGCTCACTGGAAGGCTCTACAGGGTCTCAGGCAGTCCAAGCTCCTATTGAGGGGATGGACTGATGGACATGCTAGAGCTGCTCTAGAACTACCAAGGAGTAGGTAAAAGAAGATAGCAGGACTCCTAACAGGGCACTGCTGTCTGAGGAAACAACTCTGTTACCTAGGTTTGGAGGAAAGTCCCCTATGTAGGGGTTGCGACATGGCTGACGAAACGTCGGACCATGTTTTCCTCGTATGTCCACATTGGGCTGTGCTACGTAGGCGAATTTTCGGAGTCCCTGTTATGGCCCCCGGGGACATAAGCAGGCATCCACTGAAGAGGATTGGGTCCTTCATCGAGGGATTCGGCTTCATGGATGCATAAATAGCAGGAATGGCACAATGAGCCCGCCAGTGGCCTCGGTGCCGGAGCCTTGGCTTGAGTTTTCCTTGGCCAAGGTTCGCCTGACTAAATTAGTAGTAGTAGTAATAAGTCCAACTCTAAGTATAAAACAGTCTGGAACTGCAAACAATCCCTTAAGCAACCGGCCAAACGTGAGTACCAGGAAATAAAGGAATTTTCGGTAATCTGACTGCTGATGGTCTCGCAAAAGAAAGGATATACTCCTTTTATCGGACCCGATCCATTTTGTGGTATCCCAAGAAGCCGCATCGTGGAAGAGTCCGAAAATGGGAAAAAGAAACTTGGGACTACTAGAAAAATACTCCAAGTCAAAGACAGGCAAAAAGGTTATTAAGACCATCTGCTCACTAGGATGAATTGCTCTTAGAATTTAAGAAATCTGATCTCAGAGTAATCATAGGAATTCTAGCTGGACACTGCTCACTCAGATTTCTTTCTCAGAAGCCTAGATCAAATCTAATCTAGTTAATGCCGATGTCACCGAAATTAAATGAATACATATAGAGTAAAAGTATCATGGCTTATCCGTAAAGATTTCAGACAGTTCAACAGAAACAGATCCTTAGACTTCCTTCAGACGTAGATTCTGAATCACAGATTCGGAAACGCATCAAAATTCTTGTCGGCTTCAGTATCGGATTCTCTATCCAAATAGGTCAGTTCCAGTGCAGTACGTGTGGAGTTCCACACACTTCCATCCCAGTGCCAAAAAACATGAACAACTGACCTAAAAGACACCCATGCCTTTTTCCATAAGCCCTGTAAATGAAACCAGTATGGTCTTTTGAGATATCTCTTATTTCTGGGTCTATAAATTTTCTTTATTTTATTTTGGCGTTGCTAAGACGAGGAGATTTTTATAATAAGATACTTGTCATACTTCACTTTATCAACGAATTATACCGCCAATATTTAAATATTTGATCATTTTTCTAGGTGTATTTACTAAGTTATCTGTCAACGTCGGTCTTTCAAGGTCATAAATGTTTGTGACCAAAACATCAACGAGATTGCGTCGGGCTTCGCTTCTTGTTAGTTGGTGTATTATTTGATAATGCATTGTATGAAAAATTCAAAACGAATAATTATTATTATTATCATATGAATTGTATAAATTCATACATTCCACCAAATTTGATTAAACTAATATTGCTAATAGCCAAACAAATAAATATACACAAATGGTTAGTACGTTTTAAGTACTTGATTAAATGTAATGAGTCGCTTAGTTTTCTTAAATGTTTAGCGGAATCTTGGAATTTATATTAAATGTGTTAATTTTATTCATTAATTCACTCACTTATCGTGGTAACATCAAAATTGTAGCTAGCTCCATTGAACATGTAAATATGTGATTTTAAAAAAGTAATCGTAGTATAACATTCAGATCATATTAATGGAATGAATTTTGAAATTAAATCTTCATAGTAGACAGAAATTGAACATACAGGGTGTTTCCAAAGTAATCTGGACAAAGAAAACACAACAACAAGAAGTGAAGCCCGGCGAAAATCCTTTGATGTTGGAGGGGCAAAAATAAATAACCTTGAAGGTGATAGCTAACTCTGGCATACACTGAGAACCATAACAAATAACAAAAATGCTTACAACTTTACTCGAATCACACTGAGAAAAAGTATTTTAGCATAAAGTTGTGTTTTATGAAATGTATTATGTAAGTATTTTTCCATCAGTAACTATTTCTGCACTTTTCGTTGACAATATAGACGTGAAATAGATCACTTAACAAAATAATTTCAACCTACAAGCAAACTCTATTCTAATTTGGGTTTGTAAAGATCATAAGCAAGAGGCCTACATGTGATCGCATGACATATGACGACTAATTTAAAACATGGCGTCTGTGAACTCGTTTTCATCCGAAGTGTCGCTTCTTGTTAGATGGGTATTCTTTGTTGTGGGCGATTCGTTTTTCAATTTTAAGACGAAAAGCTCCTATAAACACGTATGATAAGTTTTGTCGTTAATGAGATACAGGGTGTTGAAGTTTTTGTAACAAACGACCTCTGACTCGACCATAATTTTTCTTAGTTACGCTACTAGTTTCCAAAACTAATGAGAAAAAGCATGTCTATTTTCAGTGGCATTTGAAATTTTGATAATTACTGTGTCAAAACTGAAATCCGACGCAAAAACAAACAAGAAATGTTTCTTTCTAATTTTGTAGTAGTACCAGTTTTGCTTTCGTTTGTGTTCAGTTTATATCGATGCCTCTGTTTACTAACGCTGAATTGACAAATATGCATTTTTTATATGGATTTAGAGGCCAGACGTACGTATATGCCCTTCGTAATCCAAATAACTGCTTACTATGTTCTGAAACGTTTACTAAATTGCATATTCGTTTACAAGAAACTGTAACTTTTGCAAAATCAAGGAATATATTATTGGTCATCTCGAAGATCAGGCTCTTCAAATTATTGATGAACTTACAGAAGCGAGTTCTTACCAGAACAATTGCTCAACATGAAAGTCACAAAACTGTTTGGAATGTTCTAAAATACAATTTATTGTATCCATATCATGTCCAACTTGTTCAATATTGCCAATGAATTTTAAGAAAAACTTCAAATTGCAATTTTGCTACCACTGTTTTGTTAACAGATGAAGTCAACTTCTCAAGACATGGCATTATGAATTTTCATAACAACCACACAGTTGTATCACGGTTCCAGCACTCCTTTCCGGTCAATATTTGTATTGGTAGCATCAGTTTTATACATAAAACAACAGCAAATTACTCAATGGAAAATATGGACAGAACGAATAATGACAGTGGAACTTAATGATCAAAATAAAAAAAATTTATTATAATAGTATAAAAATAGATTCTGGAAGGAACTGATAGAAATAACAGTAAAATATTTGTATTAGGGGACCTCAACAGTAGAGTTGGTAAAAAAGATTTAATATACGCGCGTAAAATGACTAATTACTATATTCAAATGAAATCGTAAAGTCGACAAATGCCGAGGATTGTTACTTTACGCTCTAGCGCAAAAAAGGAATCTTTTTCGTTCGCTTATTTCATCAAATTTGGTGGGATTAGCCATGATAACGGAAAACAATAAATGAACGTCAAGTTACCAGATAGGTACTATCTATTTTATCAACCATTTTAATCGGCTTTTGGACGGTTTCCCAGCACTTCTCTTAAGGATAGAATAGCTAAGGATTCCTTAAAATTTAAGTATTCCTTATTGGAGTGAACGTTTCTCTGCGTTTAAATAAGTTTTCCTTAGTAAAGTCTTATTTACTCTATGGCAACACCGCATGATTTGTCGCAAATATGTCACAGCTGTCAAAATTAATTGGAGGGAAGGCTTTTTATGAAGGTTTTGTATGTGAATTTTATCTGAAAATAGTGAAAATTGTTAAAAACTGTGAAAGTAATCTTGGTAATTTGAAATTTACCTATATATTATCAACATAATGGACCAGAAAAAGAAAAGAGCACCGAATTTCACCAAATCCGAAAAAGAAAGGGTTATTACACTGGTTGGAAAATATCGGAATGTATTGGAAAATAAGAAAACTGATTCTGTCTCAGTATTACACAAAAACGAAGCCTGGTTCAAACTATCCCAGGAGTTCAACGCATTGGCTCCAAACAATGTTTTTAGGACCACAAAATCCCTAAAGAAATTTTGGGACAATGCCAAAGAAGACCCGAGAAAAAGAGCTGGGGAAGAGAAGAGATCTCTATATAAGACTAGGGGAGGACCTCCAAAGAACAATGCAAAGCCAGAAGATGAGCTTATGCTTGACATAGTGAATATAAAAACGATTGTTGGTTTAGAAAATCCCTACGACAGTGATTTCAACACTGTGGATGAGACCCAGGGAAAGGCAGTAGACGAAAGTCAACTCACAGCCCTCAAAGACAAATGAAAATGTATGTATATATCCAGATGTAAAACGGGCGACTAAAAATTGGGGTCAATCTACATAAATTCATCCTCAATAATTAGAGGCAGAATACCGAGTATTGTCTCCTTCAAAAGCCTAAACCTTTTAAAAAACGTTAAATTGTCCATATATTCAATATGATTTGCCCTTTCATATTTTCTTCTGGGAATTCCATTCTCGAAAATATCAAAAAGGTCGAGATCATCATCAAGAAATTCCATTTTATGAGTATGTATTATAGATATTTATTGTATTTAATTTTTATTTAAGTATACCATAAGATCAACAAGCTAAATTTTTAGGTTATAATTCTTTTCTTAGGAAGCTTTAAGGTACCAAATATCATCTCTTAAGTTAAGGAATACTTAAAGATCCAAGAATTTGCAGGGCAAACGCATTATGGCTCTTAAGGCCACCTTAATGGAATTCGACCCTTAAACTAAACTTGAGGAGTGCTGGGAAACCGGCCATTTATTAATTTCTCACAACATTATAATAATTTTTATAACAATTTATATAATAATTTAAAAGAAATAATAAGTTGAATTTCAAAAGTCATTGTTATTGTTGATATCTCGGGCACGCCTCGGCCTAGAGCGACGGCGAATCAAATGTCGACAGGGGAGGGAGGTATATGCGCTATGCAGGTTCTGACAAGTCTGAACAATTCAGTAGATCTTTTTAACGCCATAAAGAGAAAGCATTCAGTACTTAAATAGATAATAAACCAGAAAAAACACAAAAAGGTTATTACACGTTTTTATATCATTTGTGAATCTTCAGTAATTAATGGAAGAAATTTCTTCTGAATAAAAAATTGCAATAAATAATTGTAACAATTGTACTTTCATATTTAACATTAATAAATAATATGACAACTAAAATGACAGAGTACTATCTTAAATCATAATCCACTCCTATTATAACCTAAGATAATATAAAAAACTGTTTTAATTATTAAGAGGGTGACTGTAGAAAAAATTATGTGTATTTTTCGAGCGTAAAGTAAAATTGCCGCTTTCAAAAGATCAACAACATTCTTTCTCAAGCGGCAATCTGTTACTTTACGCTCTAAATACACAAATAACTATTTTCTACTACCGTGCGTGAAGTACGTAGGTACTTTAGACACACTTTCGAGTGCGTAAAACTTAACTTTACGCACTAGTGCGTAAAGAAAAAGTTCCAATTTGTATGTAGATATACCTTGTCTTATAAAAATATAGGTAGGTATAATAAACGGATATTAAATCTGAGTTTTTTTTAAATCAGAGATTGAAACATATAGAATTCAGTAAAGTACATCTAATAATTATTAGTAAATAATTATTGGGTTTTGGAAAATAATAGAATAGGGTGCATAGGTACGTACCTATAAGTTGGTTGTGAGTGACTGACATTTTTTCATGCATTGAATCTGACATTTAAAATTTAAATTAAGATCTTCCGATTATACCTAGGGTAAGCAAAAAGTATTTATATTTAAGTACTGAACATTTTTAGGAAACTATGATGTTATTTTAGATTCTTTTTTTAGAAAACGGAATAATTAGGTACATATAATTATAAAGATGGATTCCTCTGACGATCTCTCAGAAGATTATTTCGCAAATACACCACCAAACATATAAGACGTAGCACAGAATGCTTCTAATGATTTATTTCCCCAAAAATCTGTGAATTTATTTTTGCTTATATTTAGTGTCCAACAACTTATCAACAGTACAAGAAAATATATATAAATCTTCAGTTTTTTCCCATTAAAATTTTGGTAGTAGAAAAAATATTTACTTAATTACAGTTACCTGTAAATAATTGTCATATTAGTAAAGCGTTTAATAGTATTGAACTATTATTTTTTGACGTCTAGAAAAAATATTGTATGCAATTCGTGTGTAAACTTCCTTTTTTGACTCAAGTGATCGTCGCATTCGCCTTCGGCTCACAATATTCACATTCGTCAAAAAAGGGTTACTTTACACACTTGTTGCATAAATAACTATTATTCTAAAGCGATTATGACAAAACGCTTGCACAGGATGTACGAATTACGTCTCCATTTTTGCATACATGACATCATTGTTATTTTTTTAAATAGAACAACATATTTTCTCTATAATTTGGAATTCCGCAACAATAGACGATTACAAAAATGTATAGGTAATACTTATAGTCCAAACCATTGGTTTGTGAATTAGAGACAAATGTTGTATAAGAAATTTTTAATTATAAACTTTTATTGACATGACTAGACTAATAAAGATTATAGGTTTTCATTATTATGGTTTTGTTTTTGTTGACATGTTTTGTTTTTGTTTACAATGATAATGTCAAATTATAAGTACTGCAATGTCAATTACTTAGTTGTTAAATTTCTCAATAACGGTACGTTTAGGCGAAAAAGAAAGGATTGAAATTTTAATAGTCACAAGTCACAATAGTGACAAGTCCCGAACCCAGCGAGAAGTTTGTGAATTGTGGAATGATAAGTATCAAGATCGTTCTATTCGTCAATCCATTGTATCGAAAATGGAAAAAAAAATTAAAAAATTTGGTAACGTGAGAGATAATTATAAAAGTCGTTCTGAAATTGGTGGTGATGACGAGCAGTTAGATTTGCTCCTAACTGTTCAAGAAAATCCACACATATCTACAGTTATATTTGAAAAAAATGAAAAAATTATTTCAGCCATTGCCGCGTTATATCCAGATAATCAAAATCCACACATGCATAGTAATTTGGTATGGTTTTAACAGTACGGCGCACCACCACATTATGCGCTGATAGTGCCTGATTATTTAGATACTATTTTTCTCAACAGGTAGGAGAGGATTTATAGGGTGGCCAGCAAGATCTCCTGATGTAGCCCCCCTTGATTTTTACTTTTGAATTACACTACTAAACGGGGTTGGTATATCTTTAAGATAGAACCAACCATTCTTTACTAAAATATGACAATTATTTACAGGTAAACGTAGTAAATAACTACAAAACCGAGATGGTTTTTTTGTCGATATAAAATTTTGGTTTGTGATTAGATGTGAGGATGTCGCTGATATCGCACTCTTAGCATTTCGTTTACTGATGTTAATGTATTGGTGTGGTATCAACAAAGTCTCCAGTCCAGGATTGTGCTCTCAGAGCTTCTGGACGAATAGCATCTACCTTGTACTGATGTTGTTCTATTTAAAAAAAAACAATGATGTCATGTACGCGAAAGTGGCAACGTCATTCGTACATCCAATCATAGAGTACGATGCGCAATTGGAAATAAAAATTGATCTGTACAAGCGTTTTGTTATGATAGCTTTAGACATAAAAATATTTCAGCCTAAATGTCCTCACTGTATAATAGTTTACTAGGAGAACATGGAGAGGAGAGCAAAATAATAATGGAGAGGATGCTCGATTACTGCACAATGAACAATCGATTACATTATTGTAAAAAAAGGTAATAGACTGGAAATAATTGACACAAAAGTGAGGGAGGGTCCAGAAATTGGTAGCGACCACTACCGTCTAGAAACGAAAATAAAAGAACGTATTGTAACGGTAAATGGCTGTAACCTCAAAGGGCACCAGCTCGAAGGGCTCCGGCTAGAGACTCCTCTCAAGGGTGATTCGACTCCAAGTTTATGTCACACAAGGATAACAGAAGGGTTGTAAAAATTGAGGGCGCCACTACCTTTTTGACGATAAAAAGGACTAAGAAAACTAAGGCGGAAAAGATAGAAACGCCTTGTAAAATTTAAATAAAAGTTACTGAAAATTACCCCGGGCGATATCTCCCTCAGCTTTTATAGTTGAGGATTTATAATGAAAAAAAAAAGAATTAAAAACAAATTTATAATTTATTCTGCCACAGGAAATGAACAACGGAATTTGTACTTTTATAGTTAGGTACTTAGCTTATAGGAACTGGTTTCCTGAGGAAGATAGTGAGGTCTTGATCTGAACTGATGTGTCCTGGTCTAGGGCGGTATTTTGATCTAGGGCTGTATCCTGGGGTTCTATCCTTGGCTAGGGCTTATATTATAGCCTAGGTCTTGGGGTTATATCCTTGGGTTATATCATTGGGTTATATCCGTGGGTTATATCCTTGGGTTGTATCCTAGCCTAGGGGCTGTGCTTACCACAGCAAAATTCATAAGATACTTGAAGATATGAAAGATAACGAAAGATGGTCTTTCCTCTTAGGCAGTCGATAACGGAAAGGGGTGTTTCTCGTGGCGTTGGAAAAAATGGAAGCGTCCGTTGGCAGACGTCAATTGTCTTATGGTCGGGGTTGAAGAATTTGGGATCACAGAACTATAATTGGAAGTGGCTAGTGACGACGAGCGCTAATTAAAAGGGTTTATTCTGTAAAATCGAAAGAGGTCGATAGACATGTTACAGTATAAAAAACCTGGAGGAATATAAACAAAACAAAACACAGGAGTTGCAAACGAATCAATAAAGGCCTGTAAACTATCAAACAAGTTAACTGCAGAAAAGTGCACTGAATTACTAACACTACAGTTTGAATTACTATCGAAAAATCATTAAAATTATTACCTGGAGACAAGGAAGACTTACTTCCAAAAAACAATATTAGAAACAGAAGAAAAATAACAATTATCCCTTGCCGACTTTTTCCTTCTATCTGCATATACCGGCATATGCTTAATCAATGAAAAAAGTCGGCAAGAGAGACGAACACATGCTTTAACTTCTGTAATTGATTTTGGAAAAACTTTACTTTTAATAACGATATTTAATATTTATGTGGTATTAGTACAATCAGGGATTGTTCAAACATTTGATAGAAATAATAAAACCTTCTTAATTTGTTATTCTTAATTCGCTTTTTCTTTACTTAAAATTTTTGAGATGGACCTGTTTCTAATTAAAACTTATTTTGAATGTATTCATTTGCAGGATATTCACTGCTGGGTGATACAAAAACCACATGTCAACAGGTAATAACGGGTAAACACCTCTTTAGGATTGGTTTCGAAATAAATATTTTTAAGATTTTAAAGTATCCTTATTAATTTCAAAATAAGTCGTAATTATTTTACAAGCTGCAAAAACATTTCATTGTGAACTGTAAACAGGTCTGTATCCACTTAACTGGAATTTTTATTATTGTCATAATTGTTTCATTGAAAACGTTTGTTTTCAATCATTAGTTTTTTTTAATTCTGTTATTACTAAAAATTTATTTCATTAGGTAATTATAAGAGCTCGAAAACAAATAGAATATAAGAAGCAAAAATGTTTAGTAAAATTCCACTACTGCAAAACCACAAAGCCTTCCAGAAAATTATAATTTGATTGAAAACAACTGGAGGCAACTCGTGACTTAGTGGAACAAAACAAAATACCAATAATATGGTAGTTCAGCTTTACCTAATTTATATGTTTATAGAATGATTAATTATTGTAATTGATGTGTTTAAACTCATGCGTTTTATTTTTAGTTCGAAAAACTAGTATGGTTTGTAAAATAATTTAAAAAGGCATCACCGACTGGCGAAAATAAAAATACTTAATTGAAAGATTATAAGAATAGAATCTTGAAAAAGATGAAAACCATCTCAGATTAACTCAAAACATTTATAATAAAAAAACACTCTCTAAGGGCCAGTTTTATGACCTCTAGTTAACTGACGATTAAGTTTCAATTAACTGGTATTTTGCATTTTATAATCTCCGGTTTGAGCTCTGGTCGAATGAACGGTGAGATATCCGCTAGTTGCTATAGCAGTTAACCGAGAGTCGAACCTGTCACAATAATCATAACCTAACTTCACAATTATTTGGCGCATTGCACACTGTTTTACTATTTTACAATATCATCAATTCATTGACAGCACCAACAGATTAAAAAGAAAACCAATGCCACATCCACATATGATGAAGACCCTAGAGCTGAGAGAGTTCATCGTAATATGAACCAAAGGAGGAAATTCTAGTTGAGTATAAAAAAGAATTGCTGTTCGTTAGTCTCGCTAAAACTCGACTGGACCGATTTGGCTAATTTTGCAACATCGCCAAAAATAGCGCAATGGCCAAGATCCTACAGGTATGCAAATTGATTGTTTGGGATGAATGGCCCATAAGAGGTCACTGGAGGCACTGGACAGAACGTTGAAAGATCTTCGTGTTGTCAGGTAATTTTCGTAAGACTCTTCCAGTTATTCCCCGATCAACTGTTGCCTAAAATCATCGAATTTGTGGAGGTACGTAAAGACACTCCAATTAACAACTAACATGCGAGTATTTTTGCAACAAGATGAAACTGCAAATGTGTTTGCGAAGCAGTTGTTAGATATTGGAAATAATAAAGTCGCAGTGGACAGCTCGACCGTTATTCATCACATTACCAACAGATTTCTGTCACATCATAGACTCAAAAGTGGAGCTTATTCAGCGTGTTTTCCCAAATATAGCGCAACAGTTCAATAACCATAATTGGCTGGGTGAACAGGCAATATTGGCGGCGAAAAATAAAGATGTCGAGGATCTCAATGCGACCATTCAGAGTTTTCTTCCGGGAGATATTCCACCAAACAAATTCAGCTTCTTTACAAAGCCGATTAGTTTGTTGGGTGAATTATATTCCAGGTTTGAGAGCGAGAGAGAGACCCTGCCAAACATCAGATACCTGATTCGAGCAGCGGCGGAGCAGGCACAAAGTAAAAGTACATGCTTTGCTGTTTCATCATCTTCCAGGCACGACACCTCGAGTCTTCCAACTGTTCAAATCTCACTATATGATGATTTAGACGACAGTGGTCTGTTAAAAGTTCTATTAAACAATGAAGATCATGCCTGAATCATTCTTCGAAGGAAGTACATGTATAAAGGTCCTTGTAGGTCCAGTTTTGGCTAAGACATTAAATAATTTTTCAAATAACTCACGGGCTTTTAGTTCATATAAAATAATTCATAAATAGGCTAGATCACATCATTATAGACCAGGCCCTTCCTAGTCCTCCCAGGTCTGATGGCTAGTTACGCCAGTGGGGGCAGTTATAATGGGACACCCAGTAGATATCATTTTTTATTTTATGTAAAATTAACAAGTTCCGAAAAGTTATTAATAAAGCAATACAATGAAACTATTTTTAGCTAGACAAATCATATAAATAAGTATTGATTAAAAATAATATTTATTACTTGTTTGTCTCAAAATAACCATTACTATACAAATTTGTAAAACTTTTTCATAAATCAATCCAATGTAGTGGTAATCAATAATTGGCTCAGCTTAAAATAAAAAACTGCATATTATCTAATATATAATTTGAGTAAAAAATTCAACAAAGAAGATATATTATAATGTAAAAAAATTGGGAATTCTAAAATATTATTATTTCAATAATTGGTTTTAGAGGAAATAGTAGCAAGAAAAACTGTACATCTATGAATATACTTTAACCGATAGTTGGCAGAAATATTGATAAAGTTGATGAAAATATACACACAAAATAAATTGGAAGTAATAAATATTTAAATATGTACCATGTGTCTCAATGATAACGACTCTCCGCAAAGTGGCCTAGATAAAAATCTGGAAACTATTTACAGACTTGTAGGTCCACCGCCAAAAATTTAAAAACCAAAATTTTACAAAATTTGCCCAATGATATTTTAAATATGATAATCAGATTTCACGAGAAATTATGCGTATTTTCCATTTTACTAGCTTTAGTTGATCTTTTCAAAGAAGAGGTGAGGTAGAGTAAAAACATAGTAATGAAAAAACGTCTGGTTCTGCGTAATCAATTTTTGCAGCATGTTTCAAATCCGTCATCCATCTCGGCACCAAAAAAAACCATCTCTTCGCTTTTTAGAAATTAGAAATCCTGACACATACCATAGGATCGGACAAGACTTAATGGTATACAGATGGCTCAAGAGCAATAGAAGGAATTGGGATAGGAGAGTACGGGCCAGGAAATATTTTGACAAACCCCAAGTATCTTCCAAGCGGAAATTCATCCCATAGGAAAGAGTGCCTAACCTTTATGACAACCTTGGATAACCACGAGTGGAAGGAGCCACACTTTCATTTGATATCTCTAAAAAAGCAGACACCTCGTTTCGTCCAGAAATTTTCGATGCAACGAATATGTAACTTTATAGGTTAAGATTGAAAAATTGGCGCGTCTTTACAATACCGCTCATGGTTTCCACATATTATTATTATTATTATTATTAATTATTATTACATATGAACAAGGGAAGAGGGACAAGTCCCTATTTTACCGAAAAGCAGAAAATAATATGCAAATCAATTACCTAAATTAAAATTAATTGATATCTATTTTTAAATATGTTGGTAGAAGAAGCGGAAATAATGTCATCATCGAGATTATTCCAGGCGTCAAAAACTCTATTAGTCAGAAAATTTTGTTTTGTTCTGGTCACAAAGTTTTTTTTTAAGTGTTAATTCGTGTCTTGGTTTAATGGAAATATCACGAAAAGGTTTCCGAAGCTGGATTTTAACATTTTAAAGGTTGTGATAAAATCATTTATGAGCATTGCAGGCGAGACTCATGGCGTTATTGATGACTATTCGGACCTGTACTCCAGGTACTAACATCGCTCTAAGCACAATTCGGACCACATCAGAAGATGTGCTGTCCATAAAAGCAAAATGTTTAGCTTATGGTAAATTTACACGTTTCTTAAAACATCTCGATATATCAAAATGATATCTATCTGCAGTCTTCGACAATTTATTGCTAATTTAATTTACTAGTCAGGTATTAGCAAAAATGCTTGATAAGAGGGGCATTATGTTCAATGGGATTCTGCGAACATAATATTAAAAGAACCCAATATTAAAAAAATAAAATGCTTCAATACAACTGAATGTGTAGCTTATTTTTCAGCAGGATTTATTCAAATTTCGTTACCAATGTTAAAGAAGGAAATTTATAATAATTAATTACCTTAGTTGTCAGGATAGTATCACAAGTTTTTATCTAGATTTTATTATGAATTATTGTTGAATAATACAGAAAACCACAAAACTTATTAACACATATTTTAAAACAAAAATAAGCATATCTCACAAAAAAGTAACAACAAACGCGTTTTATTAACATTTCAAAAAAAAACTTCAAAAGATCATATTCCTAATAAAGTATAAGAATGTTATATAAAACATCTCCTTATTCACAATCATTCTTATCAAAGATATAGTCAATTGTGAATTGTTCTCACGAAAAAAAGTTTTTTGAAGTCTTATACTTCAAAATATTTTCATTGATTGTCTAGTTGTCGAATTCAGGTCAGATCAGTGTAAGATTGGGAAAAAATTGAAAAAATACTAATTCTTGATAACAGCAGCTGAAACGCTACCCAAAACGATGATAATAAAAATATAAAAACATTATGGTTTAATTTCTAACGAAAAAAAGACGAAATTATTATTATTTCCATTACTTTTTAAAATTTAACTTTCTAATTAATTCCACTATTTAATGGAAAAACTAATGAAAATTCTAAAATATTATTAGTAATTATTTCGATATTTGTATATCATCGTCAGAATGACAGAAGTTACATTTTATGTGATGCCTACTTGATGTTCAATATTTTGGCTAGACCTAATAGTGAGTGACCTATCTTGTGATTGACTTAATATATATATATATATATATATATATATATATATATATATATATATATATATATATATATATATATATATATATACGTCAAGAAAAACTTAAAACTTAAACTAAACTTAAAAGTCCAACTAAAACCAAAAAAAAAATCTAATGTTATATATTCTATACCATGTTTAAACTGTCCAAAAAAATATATAGGTTTGACAACTCAACATCTAGAAAATCGTCTCAACGGCCACAAATATACAAAAAATGCTTCTACAGCTCTACATAAACATGAAACGACAGAAAAACATGAATTTGACTTCAAAAACACAAAAATATTAACACAAGACTCCAATTTTCAGAAACTAACGATTAAAGAAATGATACATATAAAAAAAGAAAAAAATTCTGTGAACGATAAACAAGATATTAAAAACTTGAGTCAAATTTATCATAATTTAATAAAATAACAAGTTAATTATCAATAACCGCACTTTTTTTAATCTATTTTTCAAATATCGCAAATTTATTTCTGAAGTTAATACTTGTAATCATAACCAAATAACAACTGTATATATGTTTACTTCATTATGACATTTTAGAAAATAGACATTTTGGAAAAGCTTTCAAACGAAAGCGAAACGTCGAAAAAACATTTTCAATTTATTAAATATAAAATACCTAACCATACCCAAGAAATAAAAATCAAGCGATTATATATATATATATATATATATATAGATATATATATATATTGAAAAATTAGAAATTAGAAGACACTTAAGAGACCCACAATATGAAATTGTCAATGAACAGATAAATCTAGGGAGCTCTCCACTATTAAATTGTCTTCTTAAGTAACAATTGTAAAGATCAGTAGATATAGTTTTCCTTGGTTTCCTATATCATTGCACAGTTATACTGATCTTAAATGGGAAAAATATATCCGGGATATCCCCATAGTGCTAATAATAACTAAGCTTTAATATTTGTAATATCATATCTTCATTTTTTCTATTCATATATATTCATTGACAATTTCATATTGTGGGTCTCTTAAGTGTCTTCTAATTTCTAATTTTTCAAGGTAATCTAGCTCTTGTTTCTTATCACAAATATGCAGTACTTCTAGTTTTGTGTTAGGTGTTAATGAATGTTTGGTGTCAAGAAGGTGTTTCGCGTAATGTGATTTATCTGGCTGTTTTAATCTGCATGCTCATAAGTGTTCATTGTGTCTAATTTCAAAATTTCGAATTGTTTGACCAATATAGCCAGTATTACATTCTGGTCATTTAAGTTTATATATCCCAGATTTTTTTAATGGGGATATTTTTGTTTTTACATTTAACAATTTTTTACTTATATTGTTTTCTGTTTTATAAGAAATTGTTGTATTTATTATTTTTTATCTTTGAAATATTGTAAGAAATGTTTATTTAAAAAAGTAATATGAGAAGATTGTAAGGTTCCATACAGTAAATTCAATTATTTCCATTATTAACTAAAATTTCAATTCATAAGTAATGTCAGACCAATAAAATCAATTTTTAGATATAGTTGAATAAAATCGCGTAGAAAGAGAGCTTTTACTGAAAAAGTACATTTAAACAATATTTATTGTGTATTATTCATTTAAGTTTCAACTCATATTTTATTGTCTAAATAATTTATATTATTTATTATAATAAAAAAATATCAACTTTCCAAAAAATATCAATAAAACACATTAACAATATTTTTAAAAATATTAAATAGAAGCTACCAGGTACTTTAGAAATTTTCAACCAAATTAATAGAAAAAAATAATAATGAAAAAGTGCATATGTAGTTTTTTAAAAATACTTTTTATAATATATTTAAGTTTAAACCTTAAAGTTATATTTTTAAAATTTTTCAAAAATTTAGAAACTAAAATTTTTTAAATTTTTTTTTAATAAAAAGTAAAAGTAATTTAAATAATTTAAAAACTCACCTCCTCTACCCATTTTGTATACGCGATACGAAATTCACATACACCCGTGATATTACCAATAGGATTAATATTTTTTTGATGTGTTCTAACCTATATAAATATATAGGCTTCAAAGTCCTGGTGGGTGCACTTTATTTAGCGGAACAGTAGAATGATGATAACGCTTGCCGAGCTACTTGAAATTACCGACGAATGTTGCCCCAACCGTATTTTATTTAAAATGTTGTGATGCTTATTTGAGATTGTTTGTCAACTCAGCACCGTCTTTAATTTATTAATTTTTTTTTATCAATTCGTTTGATTCAAAAAAGGAAAATTTATGCTGGTTGGTGTACATGAGCGGATATAACGAATTTTTTACGGGGTATTAACGATTTGCTATGGGTTATGCAGTATCCTGCTTTGATGGCATTACAATAAAGATATTAATTTAACGAATTTCAATAATAATAATAATGTTTTTTAGCAAAAATAATAATTTACAATAACTCTCAATATAGTTTTACAGTGGCTGTCCGAGGTATCATTTATATTTTATGTACTTAATCGTAATATATAGCCCGTTCAGTACAAAAACCGTTGCACGTCATCAAAGTGTCGAAAAAGAGACGTTCGTTTATATCATGTCATTCGATTGCTGCTGTCAATCATCTGTCAATCACTATGAAATTTATAGGTCGCATTGTATTAAAGAATATAAATATATGTTTAAAGAAAGGTTTCGTAATTAATTTCATATCAAATACAGCTCGTAGGTTAATTAAATATTAAACTCAAACTAACGTCAGTCTTAATAAAAACTTTTTATGTTGGCAAAAATGCGCGCTGTTGCCGCGATTAAAATGGTTTATTTCAGGTTCAGTTGACGTCTTGACATTTTTGGGGTTATGTTGTGACAAAAACTGCAAAGAACTGTGAGTAATTTTTCACAAGCAGTAATGAGTTATCAAAGTTAAAGTCACATCCAAAAAAACGTATAAATGAAACCTAATAATACTGCAATAGTTGATGCATTTAATCCTGATACTATTTACAGCGTTTATGAAGCAAGTATGTATAAGTTCAATATTATACCCAATCAACTCTATTTATTATATTCTGTTACATTATTCTTAATACTTGGCAATTATACATGGACATTTTTTTATAGATAATCATGTCACTTTAGGAATGTTACTGCAGTAATTGGAGGAAGAACAATAATTATTAAATGTATAGAATGTTCCTGAGTAGTTTACTAAAATATGATACATCCACAAAGAGGACTTATGGAACTTTTAATAAAAATAAACCACTGTATACATTTGTTTTTATTAATGAATCCTGAATTTTCCAAAATGGTGCTGTAAGCTGCATTCATGTCAAAAGGTATGTTACAATGATAATGTAAAATTTTAGAATGCAAAATTGTTTTTATTCTAGATATTTTGTATTACATGCTGAGAATGAAAATGGTTATATTGATGGAGCAGAAAGTATATTTTTATATGAATCTCAGATGAGTTATTATCATGGGAAAATGAATGAAGAACATGTTTTTAAATGGTTTGAAAACCAATTACTTACTATTGAATCTTTCTTATTATGGACAATGCTTTTCGATAATATTAGGTTAATGACACAATATAGAATTCAATCAACAAAAAATGTTGAAGCTGAGCTTATTTATATTACAGCCTATAGTAAGTAGATATAGCAAATTATATGTTAGAATTCAGAAGACTACACAACTAGTTTAATACATTCAAAAGTCTTATTTCAAATTATACCTAATAGACAATAAATGCTGTTTTACTTTTATTTTTACAAAAATAATAATATAGGTATATTTGAAAAGAAAAGAATTGGTTATTTGAATACTACCATTTCAATAAATGTTTTTTTCAGAAACAAACCCCCCAACAAAATACATTGTGGATATGATAGAACAGTATAGTCACAAAGTATTACCTACCATCTTTTTAAAAATCCTATTGAGTTAATACTGGCTACTGCCAAGCAAGCCGATAAATGCATTCCAGAAGTTGCGGGTTGAAATTGGTTTGTCCGTGAACCTCTCAAATTTAAAAGATTTCTATTTGACAATTATTGTTCTACCTTATTTAAAAAAATAGTATTACAAACTTTTCGGTGTAGTAACTAATTTATAAATTTGCAATGTTTCTTTTTAATAAAACAATTCCATAAAAATTGGGGTGGCATTATTTATTATTTTATTTTAATCATGATATTCAAAATAAGTAATTCAGGCAGCATTTTCTAAAGGTACATGTGTATATCACAAAGTTTTATAAAAACTACAAAGAATTAATTTAATAGTTTTTATTGAATTGAAAGGTCTCATTCGATCAATCATTTATTAGCAATACTTTCAGTTGCGGTAGGTGCTGGAGAGCTAAAACAAAATGGTAAATATAAATTTGGATTGATTAGAAGATGATGGAGTGATAAATAATTCACCAATATACTGATAATTATAATATGTATTGATTTCAGTACTACGATTTAGTCAATCATTTGCATATACCTTCACTCGGAGAATAGAATGGATTTGCTCTCCTTTTCTGAGCTGTGGTGGTGCTTGCTGCACAATTTTCTTTTGGTATGATCAATGATCATATATCTCAGGATGATTTTCCTTGTTGAGATTGACCTACACACTAAAGCTTCACATCCCGGCTTTTCTAAAAAAAATTTAAGATTTATTTCAACAAAATATAAAATAAAATTGCCTACCTTTAAAAAGGAGGTAGATCCAGGTTATCAGAACTTTTTTATTTATAATTTGTCTGTAAACCTTACATCAATA
Organism: Lochmaea crataegi; assembly: GCA_947563755.1. Lineage (NCBI taxonomy): Eukaryota > Metazoa > Arthropoda > Insecta > Coleoptera > Chrysomelidae > Lochmaea > Lochmaea crataegi. Next base: position 14,783,734 of record OX387430.1, read on the forward strand.
TTTCATATTGTAGTGACAACATTTTAGAAGCCAACATGTACTTAGGTAATTGTAACCTAAAAATTATATTAGATAATATTATGTTTTCCTTGATACTATTTATACATACATGCATTTTAAATACTAGAATAGTTCCATAACTTCTAACTAATTAAGTGTGTGGTATAAACATACAAATAAAAGTGTTAACTATTCCATACATACCTTTTTAGTGCTAAAAATAATTCCATAGTTTTTAAAATAAGAATTTCTTAGTGCTGTACGGTTAACATACAAATTGCACGCACTAACCATCAATAACTAAACCTAACCTAGAATATTTGATAAACTTCATTTGACATATACTAGATTCTCAGATTATTTCAAGGGCTTGGCAACATAGTACAGTTATGACAGATGTGACGTGCAACGGTTTTAATACTGAACGGGCTATATAACATACTTAATTATGATTTGTATTTCCAAAATATAAATGAAACTAATAAAATTAATATCTTATATTGTCATATAATATAACACTATTATAATTTAAAAAAAATTGCATAGAACTCACAATTGAATTTGAAACAATTTAACAAAATAATAAAGCAGTATAATAAATATGTATTAAAAAAATATATAAAAAAATCAACAATTTGGTAATACGCAACAACAAGTTAAATGAAAAAGTGAGAAATTAGTTGTCTACTATTGGATAACAAAAATAATTTAATAAATTTTTTAGAATGGTTTAACGTATATGAATTTCTAAAATTTTCTGGTAAAAAATTATAGAAACGGGGAGCTAAATACTTGAAGTTCATTTGTCCAATGCTTTTTTGTGCACTCGGAACTTGTAGATTATCATTTTCCTTAGCACGTGTAGTATATGAATGAGAAATAAAATTAAAGTATTTTTTATGTTTAAATAAATAAGCAAGAGTTCTTAAAAAAAGGTCTGGCGAAGATCCAATACAGAGGCATGCCGAAAAAGCTGGTCTGAAGGGTAGGTCCTTTCTTTTTTAAATATTATTTAAAAAAAATATTTCTGCAGGAGGTACTTGTAGCTCCGCCCCATGCTAAAATACCATAGGATAACCGAGATTCTACCAATGAATAATAGAGCATTTTTAAATGGGATAAATCAAGAACTTTCAAAAAATATTTAAATCGTCCCAGAAAGGATATTGAGGTTTTGGTAACGCTATTTATATGATTCTCTCATCTTAAATGACAATCTAACATTACACCAAGATACCTATTTTATATTATTAATAATTTTAATTTTCATGATGTGTATTGTATGAGTTATAAATTTCCAATTCACTGTAATCTGGCATCCCATTCCGATAACCACAAACAGACAGAAATATGTTTTTTTCATAATTAGGTCATTGTTAATAAATTATAATTGTACCAATTAATAATTTTTTTCATGTCGTCTTCTATTTTGGTTATTAAATCTAACCATGTCTCCCCTATATAAAATATCACCGTATCTTAAGCAAAACTGTATATGGCTCCAGTAATGCTTAAGGTGAGTAAATCATTTGAATATAAAATGAAGAGAATGGGTCCTAGCACAGTTCCTTGCGGAACACCACATTGCGTAACTTGCTCTGAGCTTACACAATCATCTATTATGACATGTTGTGTACGATTATGGAGGTATTATTTGAAAATTTTTAGTGCTGTTCCACGTACTCCTGAATCCTCCAAAGCGTCTAACAACTGTTTATGATCTACAGAATCGAACGCCTTGTCCAGATCCAAGAAAACATCAATTGCGGTTTCGTATGCTCTATGCTGTTTGGACCAGCTAAGAACGTGATGGAATTCTTTTGTGGAGAAATATCTGTTGTAAGGTTTAAGAAAGTGGATTTTTCAGATTTCAGGTCCAAGTAGTGATGAGCGAGACTGGTCTTGCGGTCTTGAGGTCTTGGTCTTGCAAAAAATGCAAGACCAAAACCAAGACCAGCTAAAGGCTTGCAAGACCAAGACCAAGACCAAGACCGAGTGTACAAGACCAAGATCATGACCGAGTTGTGCAAGACTTATGCAAGACTTATGCAAGACCAAGACCGGCCTGCAAGACTCTTGCAGTCTTGCTTTTTTTTAAATTTATTCAATAATGTTCCAAATTAATTCTTACAAAATGTGTATTTTTATGTGTCTTGAAGGTAGTTTTCATTTTTCTCATCCCGTTAAAAAAAATTGGTAAAAATATGATATTTTAATTGTTGGAATGAAGTCATTTCAGCATCCACTGGCCACTCTTGGAGTTTTAAAAATTATAAAATAAGCTTCTGTGGAATGTCATTTGAAGAACGGGTGGTACTTTCCACTTTTCGTAATTTTTTTTCATACATTTTCTGTTGATTTTCCCGTCTGAAAATCGAACTGGTTTGATGATAAAATTGATTTCAATTTTTATCCTCCACAGTCGTTTCTGTAAGTATCCAACGAGTACTTTGTATATGACTGTTTGTAGTAAAACTGTGGTAACGAATAAATACAGATACGTGCGGCTTTTATTAAAATATTTCACAATGATACAAGTTTTATTTGGACTAATCAATGTTTGTTTTTCACTTCCGGTTAACCAAAACAAGCAAAATGGCGTTTTTAAAAAAAATTCGTTTGTTTGATTTTTTAAATGTGAAACCCTGTATATTTTCTGATGAAAGGAAAGTCATTTCTTTCAGCTATCTGATGACATAAGTATTTTTCCATCGATGCAGAATGAACTGATCCCATTAGGCATTAGTGAGGGATTAGTTTAATCACATTGAATTTTAAATCTCTTCTATCATACAAGACAAAAATTTTTGGAAAATTTGAATCCCGAACGTCTAAAACGTCAGTTAAAGTAGCGTACGTCACGGAACATCAGACGAGATCGGAGTTGGGGGAATAGGTATATGCTACGTGCAGATAACGTAGTGTTGCATATAACAACATAGTTGGTGCCACCAAAGTTTCAGACCACTTCGTTTAAAGCTGTACCTCCACAAAGGATGCAAATGCATTTTTTTTCGTGGAGAATACTGGAGAATACAATATTGTTTAAAAGTTATCTACTGTTTTTTTCTAGCTCTATATGCAAAATATAAAAGACAACCCTAGGGGCCGTTCAAGTACTACGTAAGCACTATAGGAGGGCGGGGGGTCTTTGCTTTGCTTATTTTTAATGACAGGAGGGGTCTAGATGGTGATTATCATCAATACTTTTTTACTTTTTTACACATATGGCAACCCACACATTGTCTATGCTTGAAAACTAAGACATGTATCGAGAGTCCCTGTTAAGCTCACTTGGGCTCAAGCTGATCACCACGAAAGCCACTTAGATAGCAATTTTGGAGAACATAGCATCCATACTTGGACCAGATCAAGTATTTTTCATATCTCAAGATGATAAAGCTCGGGTCCCTAACGGTATAACTGCGGCAAATAAGCAAGCACCTCTTCTAATGCACATGTAATATAGAATCAAATTGCCTGATCACGACTGGGTAATCGCTGAGTGGCATACATTAATACCATCAGTTTATGCTGGTATCAAAATCACTTTCAGTATGCTATTACAACCGCAAGCCGTTGGATATTCTGGACCAACATACATCACTATTCGAAGTGGAAAGCATAGTTCATCTACTGCTAATACTCATGCTTAGGATTTCGAGACGCTTCTCGAACTTGAAGAGTTTCAAGCATTAGCTAAAACTGACCATGAATTGGTAAAACCAGTGGTAATCATGACGGTTGATGGAGGGCCAGATGAAAATCCGCGATATCAAAAAGTTATAGAGTTTGCTATACAACACTTTAAGCGACATGATCTCGATGCATAGTTTTTAGCTACCAATGATCCTGGGAGAAGTGCGTATAACAGAGTAGAGCGCAGAATGGCTCCTCTTAGTCGGGAACTGGCTGGTTTGATATTGCCTCATGGCCATTGTGGGTCTCATTTGGATGAACGTGGCGTTACAATTTAGAAAGATCCAATTTAGAGTTTGCAGGAAATGTTTTAGCTGTAATATGGAGTTCCATGGAAATTGATAGCTATCATGTTACTACAAAATATTTTTGGTCAAGCAAAAAAGATCTTCCTGATTTTCCTGATATTAAATGGTATTCAGAACATGTGCGTAAAAGCCAATACAATTGATGACTTGGTCTTGGATGATAGAGGGCAATTTCTCAATCTTCCAGTCAATTTAGCTCTACGATTAAATTCTTCAAAACGTGTGGTCTTTATCATACTTCCGTCGTCACTAAATCATCACATCGAGAAGATACATGAAAAAGTAAACACGCACATAAAAGTTAGGCCTATAAGAGGCTGCTCGTCGTGCTAATGAACTGATGTGTATTATTCAAAATTTAGAGCATCAAGATGTTGAATGGCTCGATGAGATCGACGAAGACATTCCAAAATCGGATGAAAATGAGCAGAAACACAACATTGAGCAGCAAACATCAAGTGTCATGGACTGAAGACTGTTAATTGGAATTAATATGTATACGAAAAATTTAAAAGAAATTTGTTTTGTTCGTAATATTTGTTGAGATTATCTACTGCTCATAGATCAATAAAAAAACGGAATTCTTTAAAAAAAAATGCATATACCAATATTTACGTAAGCATGGGAGAGAGGAGGGGGGATAAAAGCTTTTGCTGACAAGGGGAAAGGAGGGGTAAATAATTGTAGTAAATCTGCTTACATAATACTTGAACGGACCCCTAGTATAAGCAAATATCTACAATAAAGATTGCATTGAAAAAAATAAAGTTGAAAGCTTTACCGGAGAAATTTTAAAAAGCTGGTAACGTTTGCAAACATCTTTTAAAATTCGGCACTATGTATTGACATTGTATAAATACAATGGTATTGATAACCATCGCATACCAAATTTCATAACATATCAAGTCGTTGCTGAGGTATTTGACAGTTCCGGTTCTGTAAATATTCCAATCAAAGCGTAATTATAATATAACACATAGATTTTATATCTTAAGTGAATTCTAATTACGCTTAAAGTACGAAGATATACTTTTTATCAGAAGACAATAGGTTTTTAATTTACTGCCATCATAAATAACGTATATTAGCTTAATTTTCAGATATATTTTGTAGCTTTACTTTTGGCTTGCACTGTAGGTTTTGTATTTACATGAGTTATTTTCACATACATTTATTGTGAAAACCATTGTAAATTCCTTGGGTACTTGTAATAAAGAATACATTTATTCCAACTTGTCTGATAACAAACTAAAACTGCATGCGATTTCCTGTTCAACAGCGTGAGCTGCGACATGTTATGCAAGTATCCTATTCTTTAAGCCCTAATAGACTCTTACGAGTCGCAGTGGAGGGCCTTATAGACCCACTCACCACAAACCTAACCCTATTCTGGACTTATATTTTTATAATAATTATTCGTTGATTCTTGATTTTGCAGTCATATGCTTAAACCTCAATAATTCTGCATACATTTTTAAAATCATTATATCGACAGATAGCCGAAAGAAGTGATTTTCCTTTCATCAGAAAATATACAGGGTGTTACATTTAAAAAAGCAAACAAACAAAATAATAAACTCCATTTCTTTTTTTTTTGGTTAACCGAAAGTGAGAAAAAACTTTGGTTAGTCCAAAAAAGCTTGAATCATCATTTGTGAAGTATTTCAATGGAAAACGCATGTATCTGTCTTTATTCTTTAAATATCTCTTGAAATACCAGAAAATATAATGGGACACTCGGTATAATGATTATCCGAAGAGCAGCAATAATAAATTTCTATTAAAATGTCTGAGATGATGCAAATTCGATTTTCAATTAACTATTCAATAGCAACTAAGTTTTTGCCTTAAATGTTAAAAGTTCAAATTAGATACTTCTTTAAAAATAGTGAACAGAAACTGGGAGTGGAATTAATACACAAATATCAATACAGCTCTCAGATCGCCATTACTGGGTAGAATTTGTTGTATATTGATTCTATTGCCGTGAGTGATAGGTCACTATAAAATGTTGTTAGTTTACTAATTAGGCAACAATTTTTGATCAGGTTGTTGGATAGATGCTCCCATAGATAGATAGATAGATAGATAGATAAATAGATAGATAGATAGATAGATAGATAGATAGATCGATAGATAGATAGATAGATAGATAGATAGATAGATAGATAGATAGATAGATAGATAGATAGATAGATAGATAGATAGATAGATAGATAGATAGATAGATAGATAGATAGATAGATAGATAGATAGATAGATAGATAGATAGATAGATAGATAGATAGATAGATAGATAGATAGATAGATAGATAGATAGATAGATAGATAGATAGATAGATAGATAGATAGATAGATAGATAGATAGATAGATAGATAGATAGATAGACAGATAGATAGATAGATAGATAGATAGATAGATAGATAAATAGATAGATAGATAGATAGATAGATAGATAGATAGATAGATAGATAGATAGATAGATAGATAGATAGATAGATAGATAGATAGATAGATAGATAGATAGATAGATAGATAGATAGATAGATAGATAGATCCCTCCTAGGAGCTGTAAGACCTTGTCGTTGGTGGAGTGGCTCAGTAACTTCTTCTCTTCTCGAGCCGTAAGGACGAGGAGGGACGAGTGAAGCCAAGAAACAGCTCAAAAAATGGTCAGTGGGGCACTGGTGTGGCTACTGATGTCGAGTATGTAGCACCAATAAATGCCAGTAGGAGAGCCAACACGCCCAAGTTATATCAGAACACACTGACAAGCCCTACCAGATACGGAGGGCGAACGGCGAGTTCCCGGCGCCGTAAAACGGGGACCTCTCGGCTATGGTATGGTAACCCAGACAAAAGAGTCCAAGCAAAATGGCAATGAATATGGATCAAGAGATGGAAACGAAAGTTACGGAGCAGGGATTCGGAAGCCCAGTTCTGGTCGGAGATGAGGGTGGTCAAGCGGGCCCCCTCCGATCATCAACCAGCGACCGCGAGACGTCCTCGGTGAGCAACCAGGCCGAGATGTCAAAAAACATTACTGGAACGCAAGACAAGGAAAGCCAAATAGATGTGCTCTCAGGTTTTAAACCAAAAAGTAGTCTAAGGAGAAGCCCTCCACCAATAAGAAGAAGAAATTCGGCCCCAGAAAGGGAAATGCACTTTGATACTTTGTTGCAACAACCAAAGCGAAAAAGAGAAGAAACTGACTGCAACGAGTCGGAAAGGAATAGTTACATACAAAGTATTACAAAATTGTTAAAGCAAGTTGATATGTTGAATCTGCTTGTTCAAGCAGCCTACAAACCAAAAAAGGAACTCACAGACATAGCTACCAGGATGAAAATCCAAGCAGAAAATATAAGAGAACATAAAAGTTGGCTAGCTGAGGATAATACCATAAGAACAACTCAATGTGATGTGGAAACGCAAACACCGAAATGGGGGGAAAATAAGTTATACACTCTAGAAGGTGTTAACTCACTAGAAGATTATAACCTCGTTAAAACAAAACAATGGGATGAAGAAATATTTACTAATACACAGATTAAAACCGGAAATCCCTTAGATACTGGAAATGATATAGTTAAAGTGGTTATCACAAAAACCGATGACGTGAAAATGGACAAGGGAATACAAAGACTATACAGGGACAAGTATCCGGAGATAGTAGAACTGACGGGAGATCTAGAGGTACTAGAACAGTACACAAAGATAAAATCAAGTGATCCAAATCAACTCATTAAACGCAAAGTAATTAAACTCGTTTACGACGGATCAGATTATGACTTATGGACTAAACTAAAAATGATGCAAGATGAGACGAAAGGAGAAAACATTGCCGTCCATCATCTGAAAGAAAAATCTATCGGAGAACTACAAAAAATGTTCGAAACAATATTTCATGGAACAAATTCTAGGGTGAATATTTTCACAAAAAACGAAATCAATCAAAAACAAGAGACAAAAAAAATTAGAGACACTTACGCCTTAATCGTCGAAGATAAAAACAAGAGTTACAGAGAAGTCCTAAGCACTTTTAAACAGATAGTGCGAAACAATCAGTCAAATAACGTAATTCGAAGTCTCAGAAGCACTAAAGATGGTAAACTTCTAATTACCACTGACAAAAATGATGTGGCTATTGAAGAATTGCAGAAAGCAATCGAAGACTCAGAGAAGGGGCTAAGAACCAGTAAGCTAGGCAACGCACAGGATTTGGAAACAATACACATAAGAGGCATGGCGATAGATGCAGACAAAGATGAAGTCATAAAAGCAGTGAGCGAGAAAATTACTTGGAGTAACAAATGCAAACTTAGCGAGTTACGGCCAAACATTAACAACACCTTGGCAGCAACCATGACATTAGAAAAAAAAGACGCAGACAAAATTCTAAAAGAAGGCCACCTTTCAATCGGTCTTGTTAGATGCTCTATCGAGAGGAGGGTCAATGTTAGTAGATGTAACAGATGCTGGTTATACGGTCACGTAGCAAAAGACTGTAAGGGTACGGATAGAAGACATAGCTGCTATAAATGCGGTAAATCTGGGCATGTAACGAAAGAATGTAGAAATGAGGAGGAATGCCCAATATGTGGAATATTAGGACATAAATCGGGAACACTAAAATGTCCAGTATTCAAGAAGGTATTGAACGAGATGAAGAGACGAGAAACGAAAGAGAAGAAAAAAGTCCTATCCCACACCGCCGAGCATGTAGGACAGGAAGCTGCTGTGTATTTAGAACCGAACTAATATTAAATAATTCCCAGACCCTGCAGTTTATACAACTTAATGTAGATAGACATAGCACTGCACATGATTTGCTGGAACAAAGTTTAAGTGAAGACAAAATAGACATTATTATAGGACAAGAACCAAGCAGAAAAAGAATAGGAAAACTGTTTTGTGATAATCGAAACGATTGTTTCATTAGAGTTAGTAAAATAATTAAAGTAATAAATGTATATAGAGGAGACGGTTATGTAGGCATAGAATTAGAAAAACTGTATATATATTCGTGTTATTTCTCACCAAATCGACCATTGAATGAATTCGAGAACTATTTAAACAATATACAACAACAATTCGAGAACACTAAAGGAAAAGAGAAAATAGTAGGAGGAGACTTCAATACGAAATCAAGAGCATGGGGAGCTAGGGTGACAAATGAAAGGGCACAAGCTTTGGAAGATTTTATAGAAGCTAATGGTTTGGTAATCATGAACGAAGGAAATGTTCCAACGTTTCAAAATGCAAATGGTAGTTCCATTATAGATATAACGCTGTCTACAGCAAATATCAGTAAAAAAATAGGAGGATGGACAGTAGTTACTGACGATGAAAACATGAGTAACCATCGCACAGTAAAATTTCAAGTAAAATGGGAAAAAAGCAGTATAAAACAAAATCAAGCCTCGAACAGATGGAAAGTATCTCAAGAAGGTATGGAAAAGCTTAAAGAGAAGAGTAAAACCCTACAGAACAAAAAGAAAGATGCTAATGAGGCGGCAAACGAATTAATAACAAATATAACAAACATCTGTAATGATACCCTTAAAAAGAGTAAACACCCGAAGCAACATCACACTCCTACCTACTGGTGGACCAATGAAATTGCTGAAAAAAGAATAGTATGCATCAAAAAAAGAAGGCGCTTAACAAGGGCAAATTCTGCACAACACAGAGCAATTGAAAGAGAACAGATGTCAAATGAATACAAAAAAGCCAAGCAGGAACTAAAAACGGCAATTCTGAAACAAAAGGTAAAATGCTGGAAAGATCTATGTGCTGACTTGGATAAAGATATCTGGGGTAAAGCATATCAGATAGTTAGAAATAAAATCAACTACAAACCGACAATAACACTGAATACAGAAGAAAAAGACAAAGAAATTAAGAAACTTTTTCCCACACATACTATTGTCGATTGGCCATTAATTAGTGTTGAACAAGACGAACAGAAAGAATTCACATTGGAAGAGATAATGGAAGCAGCGAAATATCTTAAGGCAAAGAAAGCTCCTGGTCCAGATGGAATACCTAACGAGGTTATAAAAGCCGTTGTTGATGGAAACCCAGAATATATCAGACAAGTCATGAATACATGCTTCATGCAAGGTGTTTTTCCAATGAAATGGAAAACCTCAATACTGACCCTAATACCAAAACCAAAAAAAGATTCAGATGCTATAACACAATACAGACCAATATGTCTTCTAGATACCGCAGGTAAACTGTTGGAGAGACTTATAAAAAATAGAATGGAAAAGGAATTCAATGAAAAGAAACTAATTTCTGAAAACCAACATGGGTATAGGAAAGGGAAGTCGACAATAACAGCTCTAGCAAAAATAAAGGAAATAATAGAATTCACAAGAAAAAAAGAAATGTGTTGCATTATGGTAACGATAGATGTTAAAAACGCCTTTAATTCTGCGTCGTGGCAAGAAATAATATCGGTGTTGAGGAAAGAGAAAGCCAGTTGGAGCCTAATAAAAATAACTCAATCCTACCTAAAAGACAGGTTTATACAAAAAGAAAATGGGAAGCATAGAATAACAAGCGGAGTTCCTCAAGGTTCAGTTCTGGGACCACTGTTGTGGAATGTTCTTTATGATGATGTACTTAGACTTAATCTGGGTAAGGAAATAGAATTATTAGCATATGCAGACGATCTCGTTGTAATTGCTAAGACAAAAAGGAAAGATTTATTGGAGGAGATCATACAGTTTGCAGTTAAAGCTGTAGTAGATAAGCTAAAGAGAAAAGGCTTAGAAGTTGCAGCGGCAAAAACAGAATACATTGCCCTGGCAGGAGAGTATAAAATAGCAAACATGCAGTTTCAAGTGGAAAATCAGTTGATCGGACTTACAAATGAAATAAAATACCTAGGTGTATACTTAGAGAAGGGAGGAAAGTTCAAAGTACACGTACAAAAAATCACTGATAAAGCAAACAAAATTTTAAATGACCTAACTAAAATAACAGCAAACGTAAGCGGACCCAGATCCAGTAAAAGGAGAGTTTTGATGTCGGCAGTCTCATCTATAATGATCTATGGAGCTCCAATATGGCACGAAGTACTAAAACAAAAAAAGTATGAACTCATGCTTGAAAGAGTTAACAGAAGAATGGCAATGCGAATAACTTCCGCCTATAGAACAGCGTCGACTAGCTCTGTATTAGCGATATCTGGTATTTTGCCTATAAAACTTAAAGTGGAAGAGAGAGTAATTGTACACGAGAGGGGCACATTATGTGAAAAAGAGGCTAGAGACACAGTAATGGAAAAATGGCAGAAAATCTGGGAAGACTATAACGGAAGAACTAAGATTTTTATTAAAAACGTTAGACGATGGCAGGAAAGAAAATGGGGCGAGGTTAACTATTACGTGACACAGGCTCTCACAGGACACGGGATATTTGGTGATTATCTCTATAAAATAGGCAAAGCACAAAACAACATTTGCTGGTATTGTGAAAATGTAGATACTATGCAACATACAATTTTTGAATGTGAACAGTGGGCGGAATTTAGAACACAGGCCAAACATGAAATAGGTCTCGATATCACGGAAGAAAATGTGGCAGACTTATTATTGCATAGTCAGAAATCATGGGATGTAGTAATGGAAATGTTAAAAAAAATAATCCAGACGAAAATATCAGACGAGAGACTAAGGCAGTTAACATAGATAGACCTCCTATTTTGTTCAGAAGTAATGCCACTGGCGGTTCCGGAACAAAAGATGGTGAACAATGGAGGTGAGGTTTGGTGGGTAGGCAGGCCAGGCCCTGAGTCCCACACTCCCTAACGTGATAGAACAAAAGCGTAGGGGTAGAACATGAGTTTCCTCACCCGTCAAAAAAAAAAAAAAAAAAAAAAAAAAAAGATAGATAGATAGATAGATAGATAGATAGATAGATAGATAGATAGATAGATAGATAGATAGATAGATAGATAGATAGATAGATAGATAGATAGATGAATAAAATTAATGGTTTTACGATAGGTCTACCATCGTTGGAACAGCGTAACAAAACTTGAATTTTTGTACATGTTGTGTTTTTGATAGGATTAAAGTAACTGCATCCAGAAGAGCATAGTCGTACCTACAGGTCACACGGTTCGACTTACTTCAGTTTTTTTAAACCAGCCTTCAACATTATATGAGTATCATGCGGAGACGAATTTGATATCAGACTAGTCCCCTTGCAGGATCATCAGGTATACGAGACCAACCACATTTAAGTCCACAACCAGGAACCTCTAGTATGCACAATAAAATTGTACGCGCTAAAAGTCCCAAAGTTACCACAGGAAAGGCGCTACGCTAAAAGTCCCAAAGTTACCACAGGAAAGGCGCTAAACGTTATTTCCCTGGTACTAATTATTACAACTTTGGTTCAAGCAGCGAAGAAAAATTTGAGTAGGGTCGTAACCGAAAAGAAATAACTTTCAGCAGAAAATAAAAAACGTAAAGCGGAAAAAAAACTTGAAACTTTACTAAAACCAAAATCCACAACTAAGTCTCAAAGGTTTGTTTCTTCATCAGAATCCGAAGATTTAAGTTCAACTGATACCTCCTCAGATAGCGAAAATATTGAGGAATATGGAAATGAGTGTGTAGTATGTAAGGAAGATTATCAGAAAACTATTAGCAAATATAACTGGATACAGTGTATAACATGTGAAAGATGGCTGCATGAAGGCTGCACCATTTTCAAAAACTATTGTGAAATGTGCGGAAAAAAATTACTGTACAAAAAATAATAGATTTGCCAATGACTCATCTTCCCTACCAAGACTGGTCCATCTCACCTACATGTTGGAGGAGAGACGAACTATGACACATTTTTTTATATTATTTTCGGTTATTTTTTGGTAATACATTTAATTACTTTGTAATGTCTGTTTGGTAGGTAATGATGTGATATTTCTAATTTAACTCATTTCCTAATTAAAAAGTGTTTCAAAAAGATGTTGTTAATTTTTTTAAAAATGTGGTACATCTCTCCCCCAATTACCCTATTCATTTTGATTTTATTATTTGAATAGGGATGTAGAAAAGATATTGTTTGCAGCATATCTCTAAGGTGTCTTTTTTTGACTCACGCAGTGGATGAAGGAAAACCAATATAAAACAGACTGGAAAAGTGTCTTAAAATTTTACAGAACCGGTGTAATTGACAAATTATCATGCATTTTACATGGTTGTATAGAGTGTAAAGTGCATTGCTTGAGCAATGAAAAAAAGTACAGGTTCGTATTTACACAAAAAAGTTGAAGGTGGCTTAGTAAGAAAGAAACGTTGAAGACAAATTTCGTCGGTTTGCAGCATAAAGTCATTAAGTGACATTAACATAATTTCGCAATACATCGAGTTAAAAGTTTTTTGGTATATTACAGAGAATATCTTACTCGTTAGTAATAAAAAATAATTTATTTCAGTAATAGAAAATTAAATCCAATTAAAAATCCATTCAAAAATGTGAGAAACATTTTCCCAAATAAAGGAAGTACAGATGAAAATCATAAATGCTCAAATTTACATTTTTTCCAATATTTTTGGAACCGCTCCAGTTATTCGAAATTTTCGAAAATCAATAAATTACTTCACATTTAACTAATTTCATAACAGCAATGACTTACGAGATACCAATAAAGAATATTGAATAATCGTACCCTGTATATATACGACTAAAATAATTGTATTTAATTATTGCTTTACCACACCCCGTAATTTGAGTAGTCTACCACCTGACCCACGTATTCATACTATTCCCTTCCTTCTTCAGTCATTAATAGCACATATTCAATTATCCCTTACTATCCCTATCCCACATACCCCACCTTGGTCCAAAACTCCCAAAATGTAAGCTTTCACTCACTAAATTCGACAAGGAAGAAACTAGCAAGTTTCTCTGGAACGAGAGTTCGAGTACAACTCATTACAGTAAAGGCAACTAGCATCATCATCATCTGAGTCATCTTTCCGTTTTTTCAGAAACTCCTCCAAAACGGAATCGTCTTCATCAGAAGCGTCATTGTCAATGACAATTTTTCGTTTTACTGGCCCGACTTGTTGTTTTCTCGTCTTCATTTCCTTTTCAATAACTTTCTCTTTAAGTTCTTGAATTTCTGGTGTTGAATTCAAATGGCCTGTTTTTCCACGTCTTCTGCCTTTTCGTTTATCAGCGCCAATGGGTGCAGCTTGAGGAGGAGGTAAAATTTCTTTCACCGAAATGTCGAGAATTGAGGATGAAGATGAGTTAAGACCAGATTTAGATTGCTTTTGCATGTCTAATTCCATTTGGTTCCCATCTTCAGCAACGGGAATCGGCCTATCCGTAGCTAAAGCTGGTGCAAACTACCAGTTCCCAAAGATATGAGGATTGAAAGGATGGATGCCAGTCTTTTTGAAGGAATTTATCGCATTTACTGGTACAGCACTCTTCAAATAAGCTTTATTGCGAAGGCCTGCTATTTTGAATTGGGTTACTGCCTTTCCCGGGTTTTGACGAAGCCATAATTGTATTTCTTGGTCGAAATATGTATGAAGAGGACGGAAAAATCCAACTTCCAATGGTTGAACGTGATGGGAACAGTGTGCAGGGAAGCAAAACACAATAACACCATTTTCTCTGGCAAACTGCAGGGATTCAAGACTCTTATGGCTACTATGCCCATCTAGGAGTAATAGAACATTATTCTCATTTGAAGCCTTCGTATATCTAACAAAATGCTTGAGACATTCACAAAAAATTTCACTGGTCATCCATCCTTTTTCTTGTGAGCATGCTATGCTACCAGCGGGAGCAACGTTCATCAGTTCCTCGTTCATCCTTTGGCGAGGGTGAATAAGAGCAGGAGGGATGTAGTTATGGCAACTTGCTTACGGCCTTTTGCTGCATAAATCTTCTGGCATTTCTTTTGAACCGTAGTCAAACCCGACTCCTCCATATTATAAATATTTTCGGGGAGAAAATTGTACTTCTCCAGAGTATTATCTAGTGCCTTGAAGTATGCTTCAATATTAGCCTTGTTGAAAGCCTGGGCTCTAGCTAACGATGTACTTTCTGGACTACGCAAAGATATTTGTGGATTGCGCTTTGGGAATCCTTTAATCCATTTCCAGCCTGCCATTTTTATTTCTCGATTAAACCCATGTTTGATGTTTTTTTTTCGGCTACTTCGAATACCATCCGCCGCAAATCTTTGGAAGTTAGTCCAAAAAACGTATTTCCATCTCAATGATATGCACTGCAATCTCCTCTTCGATGGCTTTAGAGAAAATTGCTCTACGTCCTCCCAAATTACCCTTGGAAGCGTCCTGTTTCTCCAAACGCCTTCGCAAAGTTGTTTTTGGGAACGTTGAAGGTCTTTGCAGCCAACTTATATCCCATATTGTGGTCTTGCACGTTCTGGATAGCCTGCTGCATGCTATGCTCATCCCACCGTTGTCTTATTTTGGATTCCATTTCTATAAATTAAAAAGAAAAGCAACTTGAGAGGTGAAATTATTTCATTGCCCATGATGGACCCCCTGGTCCATCATAGGACACAGATAAGTAGTCCATCATAGGCCACATTACAAAAATCAAATAAAAATCCCAAGCTTTTTTGTTCTTTCCCATAACCTCAATTTTTGCTCGACAATTAACATCCAATAGTTCCTTCAAACTGCAGCAACAAAAGCAGGAAACAGTAAAACGTAAAACAAGAGATATCTAATATCATGCCAAGCTAATTTCTTACATCGATACTTACCAATTTCAACGTGAGCGCCTATAAACAACTACTTAGTAACTTCAATCGACCGAACCAATATGTTGGTAGTGTATTATGCGCGGTATATTTGAAAATACAGCTAGTAGTCCATCATTGGCGGGGGTCCATCATAGGCATATTTCCCCTACCCCACCAACATGTAGCCATTTACACAGATTCATCGCATCAATTCAGTCTATAAATAATTTACTCACCAATTCACCATTGATGACACATACCAGAACCTTTTTTTGCACGATGTTACCATCAGTATCATATGGATCCCTTCACATATCGGAATAACTGGTAATGAATTCGCTGATCGCGTTGACAAAGAAGCGACTTGAAAACCAGCATGAAGAAACTCATCCGTTCGCACTGGCAGAATCATTGGAACCACTCAGAAACATTCCTACACAAAATACATTCGACAGTAGACCAGTTCGATGTTCCCGATTTACGGAGAAACGAGGAGGTCGTTGCCAGGGGGCGAATTCTCGGGCCAGGGAACAGCGCTCCCCAAGAGAAAAATGGGCGTGGTTCTATTAAAACTTGATGGTGTCTTATTCTCGACAAAAAGGATCAGCTCCCTCCCTGGATTTTTAAGAGAACTATGTTCTCTCGCTTTGAAGCAGTAGAACCAAGGAAAGTTAAGAGAACAGTCAGCTGTTTTCTGTCTTCTCTGCAAATTTTATTTGTTTTGGTCATTTCGGTTTGTTTGGATTTGGATTTTTTTTTTCAGTTTTAAAGTTACTTGGTTATAAATTCAATAAGAGATTGAATTAAAAGCCTATAAAATTTACGATATAGACGAATATTTACTTACTCAACATTAATTGGGGCAAATTTTTGTTTCTCCATGCTAAATGAGTAAAACAAATAATTTAGGATAAAGGACGAGTATTCAAAAATAATTATAAGAATAATAATAATAATTCAAGAAATAACACTATATAATTTACAATTTACTTTTCTGAGTTTTATATTGCAAATTGAAATATCGACAACAAATTTTATTATAAATCCAAAACCAACATATAACCAAAACAAAACAAAGACGCACTGCGCAACTATTATTAGTGGTTGTAGACGTTATTATTCTTCTTTTCTTGTTTTGGACCCATTTTTATGTGGCCATTGCTCCAAATAATACTGGCAACATCGTCAAAATTTATTCTACGGGGAGTCTCGAGTGAGGCTGAATCGTATCCTTCATGAATAGGTCCAGGGAGCTACCCCCGAAAATCAGGGAGGGAGTATCGCCGATATTTTGATCGCTTCTACGAAGCCGGAGAATCGGCACCCAGGAGATTGCGTATCGGTCGCACGGCCTCTTAATGAGCTCTTCTCCTCAACATAACTGCCAAAAGTTGAGCACATCCTAGTAGACTGCCCCCTTTATTCCAAGCTTCTTCAACAGCTGGGAATGAAAGCAAATATAACGTATTGTAACGTTTATTCTAATTTATATTTACAATTAATTTATATTTACAGATTTATATGTAATTCAGTCCTTATTTAATAATTTATGTAATACACTAAACACACTAATTATAATTTATATGAGAGCCACTTAATAAAGACTTTATCGAGGCGCGATTACTTTCCTTCGGTATCAACACTGACTGATTGACTAATTTTCTGCAGCGATGCTCGTGGCCTATTTATACTCGCGCGTCCTATTTCTAGAATTATCTCGACGTTCTGGCGGGTGCACTGGGTATTCTCGATGTTTCGTATTTTGGATGCTTCTCGAAAATTGGGCGGAGGAGCCATAGTCGTCTCATATGGGGATTTCACTGGGGACACTAAGTGAGCAAATTAATGCAGTGGCTCGCGTAACAGTATGTTATATTTCTGTTGTGGAATTTGTTTTTATTTATTAATTATGAATTCCACGTAGTAAGGACTGGAACAATTAATTTATTTACAGCTGTTTTACGTAATATACACAGTAAACCATCTTTATTTATTTTCACCGATCTTGGCAGCCCAAATCAATTTTTTAAGGCCGCTGTTGATAAAATTCAGTTTACGGTCTAATATTGCACTTGATGATAAAAACTAGAACTGTGCATAAACAATATCAATATCTTATTCAAATTTACTCACCAACCACAACAATTGTTTTCACTTTTACTTTGTATAGTCAGTAAATAATAAATCAAATCAGATGTAACCAAAAATTCCACTATATTTAACGTATTAACGACAATTGTTTCGTTAAACAATTAAAAGTTTCCAATTCCTTATCAATCATGGCGATATACATTTGTTCTATGGAATAATTGTCAATTATATGCTAAATGTGATGAATTTTAAAAAATATATAGTATCTTGAATTTACGGGACCAGTTAATAATGACCTTGTCGATAAATGAATTCAAATTTAACAATCTGTAGCATGGCCAATGTTATGTTTTGTATTTCTTGACGAAATAGATACTATTAAAAATATTGTATAGCGCGAGCAAAAGATATAGTGATGCAAACGGTGACTACATCTTCCACATGAAATAATTAATTTATTCCATGTGGCTTTTCCTAACTGTACAATGTATATTATAATGGACAATTCTTAAACAATCTTCTTTAATTGTGATTATTTTCTTCCAATCTCCTTTGTTAGTTTTCATTTATCTCTATTCTCTAAGAGATTAAGCTGTTATCTCCCTGAAAACTAGCGAAAAACCGGGTCACATATTGTATTATATAGATTAATGTTATAAATGAAACTAACTGTTTCTAATTAATTCCACTATTTAATTAAAAAATTATGAAAATGATTAAAGGATATTGATAATTATTTCGATATTGACATATCGTCAGAATGACAGAAGTTACATTTTATGTGATACCTACTTGATGTTTAATATTTTGGCTAGACCAAATAGTAAGTGACCTATCTTGTGATTGACTTAATATATATGAATAGAAAAAAGAAGAAGATATGATTTTACAAATATTAAAGCTTAGTCATTATTAGCCCTATGGGGATATCCTGGATATCTTTTTCCCATTTGAGATCAGTATAACTGTGCAATGATATAGGAAACCAAGGAAAACTATATCTACTAGAGGATAAAAATATCAATCCAGGAATAATATCAGATATACTTAATTTGTTTGATGTATGTATTAATCAGAATTATTTTACTTTTGATAATAAGGTATATATTCAAAATGAAGGTTTACCAATGGGAAGCCCTATATCACCAATTTTAGCAAACATTTTTATGGACAGTTTAGAAAGAAAAATCTTTGAATGTAACATTTCAAAAAATATATTATTTTGGTATAGGTATGTAGATGACATATTAGCTTGTTTTGTAGGTAGTGAACAAGAATTAGATATATTGTTCAATCATATTAATAATTTACATCCAAAAATTAAATTTACATTAGAAGTTGAAGAAAATAACTCAATCAATTTTCTTTATATTAAAATTCAAAGAATCAATAATATACTTGATTTTTCAATTTACAGAAAACCAACACATACTGATGTGACTATACCATATAATTCTAATCATCCCATGTCACATAAATTAGCAGCATATAATTCAATGATACATAGAGCATTTTCAGTTCCTATGAACAAATATAATTTTGATAGAGAAATTAATATAATTAAACAAATAGCCACATCCAACGGTTATCCATTACATATAATAAATAAATAAATTAATAAAAAAGAGGAAAAAGTGGCATTACAATTAATATTTCCTGAAAAAACTAGGGAAATACAGAATTACAAAACCATCACATATGCTGGTAATATTTCTAATAATATTTCAAAGATAATATCTTGTTCAACAAATACAGCAATTTCTTTTAAAACAGAAAACAATGTGAGTAAAAAATTGTTAATTGTAAAAACAAAAATACCCCCATTAAAAAAGTCTGGAATATATAAACTTAAATGTCCAGAATGTAATGCTGTCTATATTGGTCAAACAATTCGAAATTTTGAAATTAGATACAATGAACACTCACGAGCATACAGATTAAAACAGCCAAATAAATTACATTACGCAAAATACCTTCTTGACACAAAACATTCATTAACACCTAACACAGAACTAGAAGTACTGCATATTTGTGATAAGAAACAAGAACTAGATTTCCTTGAAGAACTAGAAATAAGAAGACACTTAAGAGACCCACAATATGAAGTTGTCAATGAACAGATAAATCGAGGGAGCTCTCCACTATTAAATTGTCTTCTTAAGTAACAATTGTAAAGATCAGCAGATATAGTTTTCCTTGGTTTCCTATATCATTGCACAGTTATACTGATCTTAAATGGGAAATAGATATCCAGGATATCCCCATAGGGCTAATAATGACTAAGCTTTAATATTTGTAAAATCACATCTTCTTCTTTTTTCCATTCATATATATTAAGTCAATCACAAGATAGGTCACTTACTATTTGGTCTAGCCAAAATATTAAACATCAAGTAGGTATCACATAAAATGTAACTTCTGTCATTCTGACGATGATATGTCAATATCGAAATAATTATCAATATCCTTTAATAATTTTTTAATTAAATAGTGGAATTAATTAGAAACAGTTTCATTTATAACATTAATATGAGTAGATTCCACAAAGTAAGGGTCCAAACAGTAAATTCTATTATATAAATATTTATGCTTATAGCTTCTTATTTCTTACTTGTACCGCCAGCTGTGTAGTGGACTGAAACTATGGGCCACCGACCATAGTTTTAGTTCTGTAGTTCAACGGGTGACGAATGACAAAACTGAGTTATTAAGAATATTGGGTATGGCTGAATATTCAAAAATAACAGCTCCTTTGAGAAATTTGACCAGAAATGGTGTTGATTGGAATTGTACTAAATGGCACGACGAATCTCTAACAAACCTAAAAGACATGTTAACTAATACCCCAATTTTGTCATTTTTTGATTCAACAAAACCTATTGAAATAGACACTGATGCATCTAAGGATGGTCTAGGTGCCTGTCTGTCTCAAGAGGGTCACCCCGATAGCTTTTGCGTCTAGGAGCTTAACTCCCTGTGAGCAAAAGTATGCGCAAATAGAAAAAGAGATGAGCATTTGTATTCGCTACACAAAAGTTTCATTATTTTATTTATGGCTTTGATATAAAAATTAACACAGATCACAAACCATTGGAAACAATCATGAAAAAAGATCTAGCATCTATTTTCCTCGCCTGCAAAGGATGAGACTCCGTTTACTAAATTATAGCATTACAGTGAATTATAAACCTGGTAAACTTCTCTATGTGGCTGATACTCTTTCAAGAGCCTTCTTGCCAGAAACTGGATTAAAGTCTGATCAAGAATTTAACTTTGCAGTACTCTCTGTGTCAAAAAATTTGGCTATGTCGGAAGAGCGAAAAGAACAGTTTAGGCAAGAAATCTTGAAAGATGAGGTACTCAAACTAGTTATTAACTTTCATGAAAAAGGCTGGCCCAATAATAAGAATGAAGTTCCTGTTTCTGTGAGGCATTACTATAACCTAAGCTATGTTGATAAATTGTTGTTTTATGGTGAGAAAATTGTTGTTCCATCTTCTGTAAAAAGTGATATGTTGAAATTATCACACGAGGGTCATGTTGACATCGAAAAATGCAAGAATCGTGCGAGACAAATATTTTATTGGCCAGGGTTATCTGTTGATATTGAAGCCTACGTTAAAAAATGTCATATTTGTGAAACTTTTACTAAAAAACAGCAGAAAGAGTCGCTATTACCTTAACGTCCTTGGGAAAGATTAGGGTGAGATATTTTTTCATACGCTAATAAAAGTTTTCTCCTTGTATTTGATACATACTCTAATTTGCTGGAAATGCCTCAAATCAAAGATAAATCTGCAAAATCAGTTATTTTGACTTTAACATTTTTTTTCTGTACACGGATTACCTGATAAAGTAACTGCTGACAATGTACCATTTAATAGTCTAGAATTTAAGACTTTTGCAAAGAACTGGAATTTTGAAATTATTACGCACAATCTAATGGACTGGCAGAAAAAGGAGTAGATATAGGTGAGAAAATGCTAAAAAAATGTTTGAGAGAAAATTCTGATATACACACTGCTTTATTGCAATATAGAAATTCACCGCTCAAGTATATTGGTCACTTACCTGCATAGTTATTAATGAATAGGATTTGTAAGACAAGGGTGCCGATAAATTTCAGTTTGTTCCAACCCAAACTCTGTGAAGACGTTTCTGAGAAATTGTCACATAAACAGAATATTTACAAGTCTCACTATGATAAGAATAGTGAAGATCTAAAACCTTTGGACCGTAAAGCCAATGTAACAGTTTTTGACCATGTAAAGAATGAGTGGGATCCTGTTTGTAAACACAGCTCTCCTAGATCTTATCTCGTCAAAGATTCTTTTGGCAATCTGGTCAGGCGCAATTGAATTGACCTTAAAGAATCCTTAAATGATTATGTGCCTAACACTAAGGAGCCTGACTTGGACGATAATTGTGTTGAACCTTTGGTTCAGCCTGCTGTGTCGCTTAAAAATACAAGCCCGTCACTGGAAGCTTCACCAAAATCATCATTATCCAGCCCAAAAGTTTTATATCACGATGTTAAAACTAGATCTGGTCGGGTAATAAAAAACCCGAAAAAACTTAAACTTATAGGAGGGGATGTATTATATAGATATTTATGCTAATGATTTAATACTTATAGCTTCTTATTTCTTACTTGTACCGCCACCTGTGTACTGGACTGAAACTATGGGCCACTGACCATAGTTATAGTTCTGTAGTTCAACGGGTGACAAATGACAGGCCGTGTGGTTATCGCGGGCTTGTCAATCAATGTACCGATTTGATAAATAAATGTAGTGTTATAATACTTGAACTTATTTTAATGTTTATTTTCTATCCGCTCGGACCCTTACATCATACACATAATATGACGACTTCTCTCGATTTTCACCGTTCAAAAGTTATGACCAAAAGAAATTAAAGTCAAAATTCACATTTCGCCCTGTATTTAGGTGAACAATAGGAGCAGCGACTTTTAATAGTCATTTGATATTCCCCTTAGGAGTCCTCATGCTCACCCTGTATATAGTTAAGAAAATGAATAAAACATTTTTTGTTAAAACAAAGTGATGTGCAACTTAAAAGTTTTACAAGCATGCAAACAAGTATTCAGCATCTGATTTATCAGAAGATACAACGTTATAGTCATTATCTGATAAATTGTCATCATTACTTTCATTGTTTGTCACGACCAATATGCCATTAACATGTAGGGAAAATGGGTTTTTCAATGAACCCTGTTCTGTTGGTATGTATTAGCATCCATGAATCAACCGTAATTTTCAGGTACGTTCGGCCATATACAGAGTGTGCCTATAAATATTAACGGAAACAAAAGCTGAAAGATTTTTTTAATTGGGTAATAACGAACATTATAATTATTGAAAATGACATTGCGGTATTGTTTATTGTATTTAAAATAAGATCGTACTGTTCTAAGATTGTCCGGAGTTTGCGCAGTCGAAATTGGCTTGTTCGGGTTTTAACAGGATGGTTCTGACACCGGCAGTTTGGCGTTCGAGTTCATTTTACAACAATTCTTGAACGGTTCAAAAACTGTCTTAACCAGTCCCGAGCAAGGACGATTTTCGGAAAATAGCCAAAATGCAAGGGATCCAGGATACACAAAAGTATATGATACACAATGCAAGTCAAAGAAAAGTCAAAGAAAAGTCAATTGTCAAATTAGTTAGGTTAGTTCAGTTCTATAGACCATGAGGGATGTTAAGTTTTTTTCAAACTCTTTCAATTTCAAACGGTCCGAGAATAGTTCTTAGGACTAAATAAAGTACGCAACTAGTTCTGCGCAATTCCAGATTGGTTTACGGTCTGTCCAGAAACAAAAACCCGAATAAAGCTTACGTATAGTTCCCGAATTGGTTACGAACTATTTCATGCGCAGGCGTTAGCAAATCCTAGTCCGAGACTGGTTCTGTGTTCCAACTCTAGCCATTTGGGACGTTTCTACGCATGTGCTTAATAGTCCCGATTGTTGTACTTACTCAGGACACCGAATTACATTCACCTTTCTCGAACTAGTTCTGGGTATAGTTCAGAACTAATTCTCGACCTGCTGGAACGATACTTTCAATCTACGCAAACTCCGTCCAATTCCGAACTAATTCTCAAGCTTGTTGGAACAAACCCTTTGTTGTACATTGTTTTTTAACCTTACTTTCTTTGCCATAAGATTTTAATTGTTTGATTTTGGTTTGGACGTTTTTTTATTAAATTCGCGTATTTTCATTCTCTTTATTGCTTAGCCTCCTGTACAGATCGTTATTTATTCTCTTTTGGAAATTAATTCTTCGTGTGATTTTCCTCTCAAATATTTTGAGCTGCCCTTTGTCCTTGGCTGTGAGGCACGTGGTTTCTGCTGTATGTGTTACAATTGGACATATTGCTAGGTTATCATCTATTCGATTGGAGCGGCAGGAACTAAGTCAGACACGTACGGCTGTGTTATGTACAGAGTTTAATGTATTAAACGTAGATTTAGATGTGGACATGTAGATGGAGCTCTTGTAATTAATTTTGGAGTGGATGAGAGCTTCAAAAACCTTTAATAAGACGTTTCAATTTGCACCCTATTGAAAGTATGAAAGTTTTTTGATGATATTTAACCGTTTTGTGGCTTTGTTTCAAGATTATTATTATTAGGTATATAATTTCAAAGGTAGGGAAAAGTTAAATATAATGAAAAGTAGACTGGTGCACATTGGTGATATAAAAAACAATATTACACATCATTATAAATTTGTTTTGTTATATGATTAAAAATACTTAAACTCATTTCATTTAATCCCGACATTTTAGAAGTTTTACCAAAAAACAATCAGATTTCTTTGAATTGGTCATTGATTGAGAACTATTTTTGAACCCCGTTTCCATCAACACCGGAACCGGATTCTTTGCAGTCTTTTTTATACGAAGACATTGTATTTATTATTAATTGTGGTTAAACATACATTTCCATTATTTTGGTAAAATAATTTCCGTTGGCTCTGACTCAACGTATGACTTACCAAAAAATGATAAAATTATGTGATTTACTTTTACCCTTATAGATTTAAAAAATAAGCAGATTGGAACTAAACTTGTCTAACCTACAGCAATATTCATTTGCAGATTCAATTAAATTAATATTCTAACAATGTATACCTACATTGATTATAATATGTACGAGGTAACATAATTTTATTTGAATTTGGAAGTATTTCGTTATATAATCATTTATTGCTTCCGTCAATATTACATTGATTATAATAATATAGCAGTAGAATACATTTTACACGACGGACTCATATAAATTATACAGGGTGTACCATTGAAAAGCTTGCATCTGGCTGGCATGACACTTTTATTTTGTTTTCAATGTGGACACATTTTAACGTTAAATACTGATTTGACAGAATAACCCCCTTCCTGGGGGTACATTCAACTCTAGAATTTTAAAAGGTACTATAGATGGTGGAGTAATAGTATAAAAGAAGAATGTTCAAATTCCACAGCCATTTGGACAGAAAAAGTAAAATATTACTATTTACTTCGTCGCAATTTATCCCTTCTTTACGACAAGTCACGTAAGTATCAACCACCGTTGCAACCACACCTATTAAATTTTTTCTCTCGAATTTCTGCAATCTTTAACTATTTCCCTTTAAAATTTTATCATCACAAGAGATTCTTTAACTACTTGATATCATATTGTATGTTTATGTAAAATATTAGTGACAGTGACATTTTTAAGAAACATTTTTTTACGCATTGTCAACACAGAAAATTTATAATTTTCTTCGAACTATCAATTCGAGGGAGAAAAAACACTCACTATTTCAAATGCACCAAGATTTTGTACTGTTTATAGAATAAATAATGTTGAGTTGTCCATAATCGCTTCATTTAAAAAGACCTCCTAATTTTTAATCAATTAAACAAACCAGCACCTTAAGCAGTTACACTTTGTATCAAACAATTTTACAACGAAGTCGCTAAAATTGTTCAAAGAAGTTGAAAAGAAGAAAAATGAATGTAAAAAATAATAGGCCAGAGCTATATGAAATATACAAAAGTCAAAGAACAAAAGTTAAAGAGTTAGTAATCGAAGCAAAAAATAATTGATGGATAGATTTTGGAAATAAAATGGAAAGGGATAGCTCAGGAAATCAAAAATCATTTTATAGAGTTTTAAAATCATTAAGAACAGAAAAACAGACAAAAGAACCACACATAAAAAGCAAAAACGGAGAAATACTAACAAATGAAATAAAAATCAGGGAAAGATGGAAAGAATATTTAGAATAGCTGCTATACAAACCCGCACAAATAGCTGAAATACAACTCTGAAGAAGCAAAAACCGAAAATCGGGATGAAGATGAAGAAATCGAAGTCATACAAATGGAAGAGTTACAAAATACAGTTAAAGCACTGACGAATTGAAAAGTACCTGGGAATGATAAAATTACATCCGAAATGGTTAAGAACCTTAGGAATCAAAGGATTAGAAATATTAAATAAAGCATGGAAAAGAAGAATGGGGAATAGCGTTAATTACACCTGTACACAAGAAGGAGACCAAAAACAATGTCACAATTATAGAGGAATAGCCCTGATCAATATTATCGTGAAGATATATGAAGAAATTATAAATAACAGAATTAGAACAATACTAGAAAGCCAACTATCAGAATCGCAAAGCAGATTTAGACCAGGGAGGAGTCCACAAGATCACATCATATTCACGATAAAACAGATAGTATAGAAAAGACATCTGGAGGATAAAAATACATATCTAGCTTCCATAGAACTAGAGAAAGCATTCATTCATTCATATATTTGGGTTGTGCTCATCAGCCCAGGCACTTGAACTGAATCTTTGTACCATTTCCCATGTTATCTACTTCCATTTCAGAAGCTTCGTGTCTTCAATAAAGGCCACTAGTTTGACTGGAGGGATTTTCAGTAGTTCTAGTGGTTGTATTAATTCCTCTCGAAAGTGCTTCCGTCTAAGTACTTGTAAGTTCTCGCGAAAGCATATAGGTTCAATAACTTTGCCCATTTTGTACAGATGTTTCCTCAAGGTGCAGTGTCCAGTCACCAGGTCGGTTGAGGGTTCCTTGTCTACCTTGTTCAGTAAACTCTTCCTATGAAGGTGCTCTTGTATCACCCTCCATTTGAATTGGTGTTCCCTATCTAGCCAGTTCCCGATTTCCCCTCTTATGCAATCTTTTATGATTCCACAAAACGGTTCCGGACCTAATAAAATAATAAAAGTTATCCAAGACATATATAAGACAAAGACAGAAGGATTTAGAACTAGCATAGGATTGAGACAAGGAGGACTAAGCCCAACTTTATTCAATGTACAAATGGACACCATTATAAAGAAAAGCGAACATAAAACTAAGAAAATAGCGAAGGGAATTTTTGCAGATTATGTAGTACTAATACTAGGTAGCGGAAAAAAATTACAAGAAAACATAAGCATCTGGAAAGAAATTATGGAAGAAGAAGGCATGAGAATAAACACAAATAAAACAAAAATACTAATAATAGATGATCAGAATATTAATACAGTCATCAAAATAGATAACATAAAAGTAGAACAAGTTAAAGCATTTAAATACCTAGGAGTAATGTTTGACGAAACGGAAAAACAGGACGCTTAAACAAATGGATGAATTGCAAAAACAATTAAACTGTACTATGCTATGAACAATAATTCTATTAATAATAAAGAAATATCCAAACAAACAGAGATAGAAGTATACAATAGGTGCGTTCTTTTTGACTGAGATCTCAGTTAATCTCGGCTCACATCGGTTCTTATTTATTTACTAACTTCGAAGTGAGCAGATATTTTTCTTCCCCCTTCACCGGATGCTGCATATGCTATGCAGGGGTATCAGTTAGTCTTGAGTCGAAAATAAAGTGGAGGGGATGAAGAAATATTTGATTTGTTTGGGTTTTAAACAACATAATCTAATCTCTGATTTTGAGCGGAGATCTCAGTCAAAAAGAACGTACCTAATACAGTATAGCAGTACTATCTTATGGATGGAATCTTGGACTATCTCAACCAGACAAAAAAAAAGAAATTCAAGGAGCAGAAATGAAGTAAGTATCTAAGAATAGTGGCAGGTGCAAATAGAGTGGTCAAAATAAATAAGATACAACACTACAACCAGTATTAAAATTCATTTAACAACGACAACTCAGTTGGTGGGGTCACATTCACAGAATGGATAAGAGGAGACAGGTAAAACGGATATATGAGGCAAGAACACAAATAAAGAAAAGAAGAGAAAGGCCAAATTTAGTGACGGCCTAACCTATAGGGTGAAGCGGTGCATTTATGGTAAATTTTGATTGGGATGCTTGTCAAGCGCAGAAATGGGGTTGTTGTGGGCAATTATTAATTAAGGAAGGAAGTTGAAGTTATGGTCTCAACTAATTGCATTTAATGAAAACGTTTTTTCAAAAAATACCCTTCCAATTGATCTACAAAATCGAGTTGGACAGGAAATGTATAACATAAAGTCTAATGTGCTATAAAAGTTAGATTTGATTTTAGTTAGATTCTTGAACAAGAGTACAAACCTTTATTGTAGTTTGATATTGCTTTTTGAATATAAATAAAAATAAACAATTCAACGCTCGAGCTTTTGAATGACCTTTAATAACAAAATCTAAAAGAAAGTTTATAAAATGTAGGAAGACAATTTAGAATCAAAAATTGACTTGTTTTGGAATTTTTTTTGTTATAAATAAACTTTATGACTGAATATAAATTTTATCAAAAAAAAATTAATGATATACATAGTTAGAAAATTCGCACACAACATTTATTTATAACAAATAGATTGGCGTACTTTGCTTAAGGAAGGTAATACTTCATTAGTAAACAGGAAAAAACAAAAATAGGTATAGGTACTAATCAAGATAACTTATTTTGATTAAAATATGTAGATTAACTGAAAATGACGTAATAATCAAAATACAGGGATATAAATTATACACACAAGAAAATACATCCTAGAAACATTAGATTCAAATTAACATACGAGTTACTTTAGTGCAACATATGGGCCCAATCCATCTATCTGTCTTTTTATTATTTCATAAAATAATGATTTCCTTTTTCCGTTCCTACTTCGTGAACTGCATCAACACAGATACAGTAGTTTGTTGTAAACTTCCATTTAGCCGGAATCACTTACATAAAAAATTCTTTTCATTATTAGTAAGTTGTAGTTTAATTTTCCCAAAAATAACAAATAACAAAAAGAAGAATTAATAGGTATACCACAAGGAACACACTGAAGATATTCTTATATGTAGGGGAAAACGTACAAAATAACATATATGTACAAAATGACTTAGGCGGGTTATTTGGAATTTGGCGAACTTTAACAAGAAATTGACAGTGACACCACGCGGCCATAACGGCACTCTATAATCTGTAAAATTTTGAACGCATCCATTTAATTCGTCTTGGTGTCATGGCCGATAACAGATATTCACACGTTACGAGTTTTTTCCATACTGACAAAGTTTTTGTTCAAATGGTAAGTTTTTTGCTATTGTATCTATTTATGTAGCATTTGTTTAAGTCCTCAAACAATTTTCTTCAAATTAAATAACTTATTTTTAGAAAAAGAGCTCTTTGTATATTTATTTACAAATTTTATTGTTTTAAAACGCTCTACGGACAAAACGACATACATATGTAACGGACAAAATGGCATAGGTATTTCATTTTGTCCATAGCTTTTGTGTTATATGTACATATGTATTTTTTTCAGATACCAAAGATTATTGAACGAACGACTGATCGGCAATCTTGGAGTACGGAGTCAATGAAGAAAGCCATCGAGGCAGTTCGAGATAAGAAAATGGGCTGGTTATTGGCCTCAAAAACATTTGGTGTTCCTCAAGCAACTATTCACAGGCATGTTTTAGGCACTAATAAAACTTTGGAGTCAAATTCTAAAGGCGTTGGATTTTGGATAGCTACCTCTCCATCTGATGTGGAAAGGTAATTAGTTGAGCATATAAAACCTACCGACCCACAAGCTGAAAATTCATCTCAGGTTCCAACAACAAGCTCCGGTTTAGAAGTTGTTTTAACAGCTGCTGCTCTTGATGTTCCTATTGAGGTGCTTTCTCCGGTGCCAAAGGGATGTTTTATTAGTGGACAAGGGAAACGTAAACCAAAAATCCGACAGAGCTCGTTGGTGTTGACTTCTACTCCTAACATGTTAGAAATGAAATCTAAAAATGAGCCCAAAGCTCCCCCAACAAAAAAAACGCAAAGCCACCAAAAAATTATTTGAAGAAAATGATGAGGAAGAAGATTTTCCTAATATTTCTCATGACGATGAAGAGGACTGTACTTGCATTTACTGTAACGACCTTTATTCAAGTTCCAAGCCCGGAGAAGGCTGGTTGCAATGCTTACAATGTTCGCTTAGGGCTCACGCTTCTTGCGCGATGTTCCAAGAAGAACTAAGCGTTTCATTTGCGAATTATGCCAATAATTTTGTAGCTATTACATGTATGTCATTGTGTCCATTAGCAATATGCCATTTTGTCCGAAGCATATGGATTATGATTGATATCAGTTAAATATTTTTTTTTTTTTTTCTGTAGATTTTTTGCTAAAAATGTTTATTAGTTTCAATTATTCAAGGACCAAATATGATTGATGTAAACTATGGATGTGCTGTGAACTACCAATAAACAGATATGATACAAAAACAAAACTATATGTCATTTTGTACATATTTCCCCTATAACTAAGTTATCACTAGTTTGTCTCTTAAAATGGAAAAAACATATATCAATAATACTCGTATATTTAGTAAACATACTAAGAACCATATAAATTCATATATTCAAGAAAATTTTTAGATATTACCTGTTTCCGTGTGATTTTTTTTAGTGTTGATAGATCTCGAATAAGATATGATATAATAGCTTGGGGTGAGGTAGATGTAGCCAAATCACCTTTTAACTGGAAATATTACCTACAGTAATCGAGTAATCATTAATAAAAAAAAATGACTCATTCAACGAACAAATTATTAAATGGGACTAATATATAAGTATTACCAATATACAGATATCGGGAATAGCATGAGAAACAAATTTGTTGAATTGAGACAAAAGTTGAGTTCTCAGGAGACAGAAGATGGCTGTGAACAATCGAAGACATAAGTGAATAAAGGTGTCATGTCACATTTTTATAATTCTGAATAAATTAACAAAACGCGTTTTGATCTGGAACTTTTATATTATTTTTTGATTGAAATAAGTAAAACATTATAAATTAGATCACTTTAGGTTATTATCTGTGATATACTTTGATTACAGAGAATAATTTATCTGTCTTGAAAAAATTGAAAAAATTGATTTTTGTGTTCATAACACTTTTATCCACTAACTGTAAACTAGAAATTGTATATGCTTTTTGGCAGATAAAGGGGTCATCATACAACATGTACTTTTACAAAACAATATAAATTATTTATTAAAAACAGTAAACATAAACTTTAAAGTATACAAGAGTAATAATAACTCAACAAGGATTTTCTTTTATTTTTTGTATTTGATCTAAAGTTTCTTGATAGTACCATCTATAGTCGGGATCAATGAATTTGAGCTGGTCTCGTAAACTGGACATTTTATCAGTTGCTAGACTTCCACATTTGGGTAACTGTCATAATGTAACCATTCCTACTTCAACTTCTCTTGTGTCTTTTTTATGTAAATCCACTTGCAAATATGGAGTGTTAGGATCTAAACTGCTTTTTTAAAAATGGTACAAATCGTTCAATACGTTACGTTATCCACTTAATGTTGTCCCGTAAATTTATTTTGCCGGAAATTGTATTAGTCACCTTCGTATGGCTGGCAATGCCTCAAAGTGAAAAAAGAGAAAATGCTCCATATCAACATACACGCTGGCAGAAACGATAATTGATCTGATGTGTGAATATTTTCATGTTTTCGAAGCACTTTTTCAATCCGAGCAAAGACTCTATCTTTATTCGCAATGTTCTTGGTCCACGTAAAAGATGGGATTTGTGACCAGAATTTGTAATGCAATGGATAGTTGTACAGCACCATCTGTCTCGATGGTGCTTTGATGTAGATAACTTCGCAACGGCATACATTTTTGGCAACGGATGGTACTTGCTGTCAAACTTCTGGGACTCAAAAGCAAATTCCAGTCTTTATATCTAAATTCTCTCCAGCATCGCATAGGTACACTACATGTATCGCATTTTGGACAGCCAAAAGATGAATTGAACTTGGTTTTAAAACTCTTTCTATAGAAAAGCATTGTCCAAGTTTGGCTATTTCCATTCTTCTATATATCCTATCCTATATAGTCCTACAAATGTGACATAAAACATTTATTCGCTAATAGAACTAGTAGTAAGTGTGGCATGGCGCTTTTATCACGTAAATATCTTTTTGACTATCAGGAAATTTAAAGACAGGGTCGAATTAGAGGTTACCTACATATATACCAAGGGTGTACTAAAATGGCACTTGCTCAATTTTTAATCAAATGTGACATGACACCTTTGTCCACTTATGTCTTCAATCGTTTCGCTTAGCTGAAATCACTTACAAAAAATTATTTTACAGAATTATTCTTTATAAAAAAACTGTAGTGTATTTATTTTTTTACTCGCAAATGTTTTGTTTTTTAAAAAAAATTTGGTAGGAGTGAAACTAGGTAAATCAGCAGCTTTCCAGATTAAAATTTTTCTCCGGCAAGAATGTTAGTTTGCGATTTATTTAAATGAAAACTTCTTTAATCCCGTTGTGTCATTTTTCTTAGTACCAAAACTTATGTGTTGGTATCTTCTGTGGTTTTATTTCCATTTTCTTCCTTTTTGTAGTCATTTTAATTTTTGTATGAACAATAAAAAGAAGTTCTTACTTATTTGTGCACGATGTTCCTCCAATTATTTCAAAGATTAAAAGTCTTTAAATTATTTACAATACTTTCCGGTTCGTATAGATAGAGCAATGATGTTTATATAAAATATAAAACGTGTAGTTCCTGATCAAAATACATTCCTGATATAAAATGTTAATTATCTTACATAATGTACTTAATTTGTAATCAGTACCAGTAGCGTTACAATATTTACTGATATTGAGATAAGTCAATTAGGTTTTAATCGTAATACAATAATACTTTTCACTTGAGTTGGGTACCCATGAAAAAATCAATTTATTTAATGTTTTTAAAGAGATTACTATGGTCAAATTTACATCTTATAACTTTTTTGTTGTGCACTTTGTAAGTAAGATTTAATCGACCTATTTTTGACTCCAGATTGAATGGCCAATCTTTTTGTTAGGTACACTCTATTATACACTGTGTTCATTTGAAAAGGACCCACCCTTAATATTTCAGAAATGCGAGATATTAGAAAGAAATGCCGAAACACGTCAACTTTTAACCTGAAGGGGACACTATTTAGCGCTAATTTTATAAACGTGTGTCAAGTCATACCTCATTTAAAAGGTCTGGTGAATCTCTATTCAATCATTTTGTTTTGCCTTTGATACCATTCTTCCATTGTTATTTAATCGTTGTTTAAAATTGGCTCTTTCAACTTTTATTGCCTGAATGTTAACGGTGGTCACTTTGAACATATATGATTAAATAACAGCTATTTCTTGTTAACAGTTGTCTTTGTACTATCATTTGTGAATTTTTTATTATTTAAAGAGTCTTTATGTCATAACATAATACGGGGGCATACGAAAAGTTGAAAGAGAGCCAATTTTAAACAACGATTAAATAACAATGGAAAGCTGGTATCAAAGACAAAAAAATGATTGAATAGAGATTTACCAGACCTTTTAAATGAGGTATGTCTTGATACCTAACCTCCAGTAGGGAGGAGGTGAATCTGACGTTTATGACATTAGCGCTTAAGAGTTAAAAGTTGATGTGTATCGGCATTTCTTTCTAATATGTCGCATTTCAGAAATATTAAGGGTGGGTCCTTTTGAAATGAACATAGTGCATGTAAGTATATTCTTTCCCTCCTCGCTAAAGTAAAATGCAAAAAACGAAGCTAAATTAAATATTACATATTACCTGCTATAAGTTTAATGTGTACAATGTTTTCAAAGAAAAGAGATTGGTGAAACCTTCACAATTTCTTACAATGAACAGAGACAGAGGGTTGTATCTGCAATGAATCCATACATCATCATCATATTTGCCTGTGATACCTTTCAGTGAAAAGGCTCAATAAAACTTAAGCTGGAACCAAAAACAACACCCAGGTCTTTAATACAAGTATTTCTTTCTAATATGGTATTATTTAAAGCATATAAATATTTAATCTAACATTTCCTCCTTGTAAATGATACAGTACTACATTTAGATACATTCAGGGATAAATTGTTGTAAACACGCCAGTTATAAACATTATTAACATTATTTTGCAGCCTCTCACAGTCACGCAAGTCAGATATTGAATTTTTAAATTATTTGCATAAAACAAAGGCTATTAGTATCTATAGTTTGTTCCAAATCATTTATGAATAATGAAAATAACAATGGTCCTAAGTTGGAACCTTGAGGCACACCTGAATTTGACATTACTTTGAAAACCGTTGTACCTAATAAACAAATCGTTGCCTATGATAAATGTAAGATCTACAGAACTGTATCATTCTCAAGGAAAATCCAAACTGGTTTAAATTTTTCCAGTGAAATATCCATTATATCGAAAGCTTTGAAAAAGTCTGTGTTACAATATCTACTTGTCCACCAGAATCAACAGTTTCGGTAAGATGCTATGTAATGGTTAATAAATTAGTTTCAGTGGACTTACGAGTCATGAAGCAATGCTGAGAAGGTGAAATAAGGAGAGTTACAGTAAAATTCAAATCATAATTCTTAATTTGTGATTGTCCAAACTTAAAACTTGATACATCAAATATTCAAAAAAACACTTCCTACATGATCAGCATCCGATAGCATATTATTACATGAACATAATATAAACTGTAATTACAAAATTGTATATTTCCTCCTTCTGTCATTGTTTTAAGCTATTCATGAGATTTAATTGAGATAAATAACTAAGTTGAGAGATAAATAAAGCAATTTTAAATTATCACAAACATCACTGGGTGTAAATGCAATTAAGTCACTATCTATATATAGACTAAGTAAAATATTTTTATCATAGTTATACAAATTATACAAAGGAAAAAGAAAAATCATAGGCATCGGCTGTAGGTTCTTGAGCATTCATAATTCCGGCACCCTTAAATATGATATGCCCAGGTATCCCGCCAAGTATCAAAGATGAGTATTTTGTTGGCAGTTGACGGTTGTACACCATTTCCTCCACTCCCATCCCCTGAGCCCAAAACTACTCATTCCTTCCTATGTTGGCTTCGGCAAGCCTATAGTGGACCGCTCATCTTAAGTTCTTAAATGGGGAGAATGAAATACTCATTTCTTTTAAAAACGAAGTAATAGTGAGAAACTTTCCTCAAACAAGTGATGCTACAAGAGGAGGGATAACAAAAAATACATACCCGTACCACCATACGAATGTTAACTCTTAATAATAATATAAATAAGATATATAACATTCAACATCAGCGAATCACAAGAAAGGTGAAAATAAAAGTTATAAAGGAATAACAAACTGAAAAGATTTCAACGGTCAACGTATCTCATTCCAGTATGCCCTTTGCTTTGCAGCCCATCTCATCTGAGATATTTTCCTTTCCCAGATTTGTTGGGATTCCCAGTCGTGGTTCCAGGCCTAAAAACTGGAACTGTTCTCTCCCGACTTGTTGGTCCACTCAGTTTTATAAGGTCACCAGTCGTCACAAATTATTTGGACTGTCGCCCTGAGGATAAACATATGCGTTTTTTGCACAACACGTGGTGTAGTTTGATCGGTGTTTGAGTCTATTTGGTTTTGGTTTAGTGCTATTTTCGACGTGGTTTTAATTGCTTTGAACTTAATTCCGTTTATAAAAAGTGTGCCAACGCGTTTTGTGGTCTCAGCCAAAACGAAGCTTGTACTGGTGCCAAGACGTGATTTTTTTGCTGATTTTCGACTTCTTTACTTAAAGGCTACATACTATATTATTAAGTGATTCCCAGGGACGGATTTGAGTCATGTGCCGCCCTAAGCATAACTATGTTTGCCGCCCCTCTCAAAGAACTTAATACTTATAATAAAATGAATCTATTTTTGCTTCTACAAAATTTTTAATAATTCCAATTCTGCATACAGGAACGACATTTAAACTACATATAACTTCAGCTCAACAATAAAAACCAAATAATTCTTAGTATATACTTATTATAGTTAAAATAAAACACACAGTTAAACTTTGAAAGAAGCACAGTAAAATTTTGAAATGAACTCTTCTAACCTTCATATTCGCAAAATCATTTATGACATCTTCATATGTCAGGGTAGGAAGGAGCACCATCTGAATGTATTGAAAAGTGTCCATCGAAAGGAAGCAAATTAAAGTGGCGCCGTAGTAGCAAGTGGAAAGATTTTAAGAACAGCGCCATGAATTATTAGAGTAAATACAAAATTAAAAAAGGAAATAGTACGTAAATAATTGAAATTTTAAATACTGCATGTGTCTCAACTACACAAGTCACGAAAAATACTAAATTTTTCAACCCAGCACACTTCACTCGGTTTATAACCCTAAATTCACATCATTTCCATTAGCTACACGAGCGCCATTTCGGTGAATCTTCGAATTATAATTTGCTGTTTACAGGTGGACACTTTTTCAACTTGTCCACCACACAAGATGGTGCTCCTTCCTTCTACCCTCCATATGTCAGGGCAATCGCTATATCTGACTCGATGTTCAAAACAGCCACATCATTTGTTTGTTTGTCCTGGCTCATTTTCGAGCGATAAAATTTGTCAACTCTTCGCAGACAGAAGAAACTCCGTTCTCCAGTAGGTAGTTTGTTGCTGTTGCTGGAGTACGCTGGATGCGAAGAGCAACGTCAACATTAGGATAAACACTCTGCATGCTTTCCCGTCGAAGTCACTTTAGCAACTTTACAAACGTCGTTAGGTCCTTTTTTTCATCTACCTCGACATGTTCTCGGAAATGGATAAATTCCTGAATGAAATATGCCTCAATATCTTCAGGGTACGATGCTATTAACTCTTTAGCCATTTTTTTACTTTCATTAAAACTGCTGGAACTAATTAAGGCTGTATCAATTAAGAAGGCAAATTTGTCATGAAATTTCTTTGTAAGCATCTCGTCGTCTCTGTAGCTGATTAACCAAATTGTCTATTATTATCAGGAATGCATTGGCCCTTAGGTTTTCACGTCCACCCATTTTTACTTCCTCGGTTGACCTTGATTCGTCTGCTAGAAGTTTTCTTTTCCGATCTCTTATATATGTATTTCATGTTTTATAATGTTGGACATTTCCTCCGCTTCAGTTTTAAAGTGTTCAAAATTGTTACGGGTTTTCTCATAAGGGTTTATAAGCGAGTTGTAAAGACTGACCACAGTTGTTAGGTATGTCAAATTCAGATTCAGAGGAAAAATAAAGATGGACACCCGGTACTTTCCATCTTTGAGTAGACGCAGAATAAGTTCTGTTGTAATTTGTACTTTTAAACACTGGTACCTATTCCTTTTGAGAACCCGTCAAATAGTTCGAGCATTTCCTTCCTCAGAAATTCTTCTAAGTACAGGAACAAAGGTTATCACTAGCTTTAAAGAAAGATCAAATATCAATATATCTATTATGACACGCTCCTCACTGACTGGTCTCACTTTGTTGTTCAGCGGATTGATGGCATTTTTTACACGGTGCCACATACACCGAAGCTTTTAATTGTTTCCTTAACTGTTGTAGTGCTTGGTAGGGTTCTGTATAAGCAGCAATTTACCTTTACCTAACACAAGCTACAATACCACTACACATTTGGATAATGTAAAGTGTGTAGTGATCGCCAACGGCTCCAGAATTCTCAACTAAGTTGTACGTTCTCCGCTACTGTGTACACCATAGCCGGCATTATTTTTTAATTGTCCTGCTCAATACCATCAGAAATACCACAGGCTTACCCTCCACATCCACGTTCAGTTATTTTAGGCAAAATGAGTGAAGAACAATTATAGCCCTCAATTGGTATACAATTAATCGTTCCTTTTTGTTCGCGTTCATTAAAAAACCTAAAGATTGGAGCATATTAATCAGCACAGCGATACCCATGCTTTTCAAGT
Organism: Lochmaea crataegi; assembly: GCA_947563755.1. Lineage (NCBI taxonomy): Eukaryota > Metazoa > Arthropoda > Insecta > Coleoptera > Chrysomelidae > Lochmaea > Lochmaea crataegi. The sequence continues at coordinate 14,821,884 of OX387430.1, forward strand.
CCTATGGTCGGTGAAAAAAGTGGTCAGATTTGTACATAATAGGTTTGTTCCGTTCTGGAATCGTATCGAGTAGTGTATAGTGCGCAAACTCGAATTAGGAATGGTTCTTGAGCTATAGTTCAACATTTTCATTATTACCCCCTTCCAGTTGGTAAAGTTTTTGTACCGTCCCAAGAACGATACTATATATACCTAGAACTGTTCTATCGCCAGTTGGAACAAACCTAATATTTACCATAGTTCTCTTGTTCAAAACATTTTACATATTACTTTATTTTATGAACCAGCAATATATTCTGAATTCATTCTTATATAAATTAAGTGGCATTCGTGGTAACCAATTTATAGTGAATCCTCGAGTGAAGATAAGACAAGATAAATATGGGGCTTATGTGCTTCTAAGAGCCTCTCCACTACGACCTTTGCAGATATATTGTGTATGCTCTCTTGTTATTCTAGAGTTCCTTTGTGTAGTCCCGTCCTTATTACTAGACTTCGAATGCCAAACCTAGGTCCTCCATATATTGGAAGGGTTGTGCATGGTTTTTCCTCCCCTGTCGTCGAAAACCTCAGCCTAGTCAGGCCTTCGCAGTAGCTCAGTATATGTGCTGAGGTTTCCTCATCTTCTTTGCAAAACCTTCATATGGTTTGTGTCTGCCAATACGATGTTGTTCATGTGTTTGTTAAGTCTACAATGCCCTTTAAGGAGCCCAACCAGGATCCTGATTTTTTTCCTATTCTGACTACGTAGATACTCCGTGAATTTTGGCGAGGGTTCCTTTGATGAACCCTTTAGCCTGCCTCATTTTTGGCGCCTTGTTCCACCATTCTCGAGACTGATTTTTTTATCCAGGTGCTGCTATTTGTTTTTTGCAGCGCTTTCGCTATGCCACAGAAAGGTTCTGGGCCAATGGGAGCACAACGTGCCCCTTCTCGGGCTAGTGAGTCTGCCTCTTCATTGCCCTTGTGATCTGAGTGGCCTGGTACCCAAGCTACGGACAGTCTATTACGACTGCCCAGCTCTTGTAGCGTCTCCAAGAAGTCCCAAACAAGTTTGGAATTTATCTGCATGGAGCTGATTGCTTTTATAGCCGCCTGTCTGTCGGAGTATATGGCAATCCGAGGAACTCTTTGGCCTGCCTCATTCTTGGCTCCTTGTTCCACCATTCTTGAGGCTTCTCAGAGCTTCTGGACGAATAGCATCTACCTTGTGCTGATGAGGCGCAAAACGCCGAAACCGGTCTACAAGTGATGTTATTCCTTCTAATCGCAAACCAGAATGGTTGGTTCTATCTTAACAGATATACCAACCCCGTTTACTTTAGAAGTGTAATTCAATTTCTGTCGGGGCATATAGCCCGAGATGTAGTTGTTGCTTCTTAGCGTTTAATAGTATTGAACTATTATTTTTTGACATCTATAGATCACGCTTTACTAATATGACAATTATTTACAGGTAACTGTAATTAAGTAAATATTCTTGAGGCTGCTTATTTTTTATCCAAAGACTGCTATTTGTTTTTTGCAGCGCTTTAGCTATACTACAGAAAGGTTCCTGGCCAATGGGAGCACAACGTGCCCCTTCTCGGGCTAGTGAGTCTGCCTCTTCATTGCCCTTGTGATCTGAGTGGCCTGGTACCCAGGCTAAGAACAATCTATTATAACTGCCCAGCTCTTGTGGCGTCTCCAAGCGGTCCTAAACTAATTTAGAATTTATCTGCATGGAACTGATTGCTTTTATAGCCGCTTGGCTGTTGGAGTATATGGCAATGGTCTTTTCCTGAAAATCTTGCCTTAATAGCTCTCCTGCTGGTTTCAATGATCCTTCCACCATCTATTATATATTGTTTTTATTGCCAATATACGTATGACAAATCTAATTTAAACCATAATGGAAGAGTTCTATATAAGGTCAATGTAGCCAACACAATAAAATAAAATGACATATGAAATGGGGGTCATTGAAAGGTTTCATCTATTGACTTAACTTTTCAGTTTTTCAGATATAAACCATGTTTTATGCAATATATCTTGTACCCGAATGATAAAAAGCTCGTTTCAATTTAGGGTGTTTTGCTTTCTAGTGTTTACCACAAATGTCACAGGTAACTGTCAATTGTCAGTGTAAGCAACATAGGCGTAGTTTTACCTTGGTATTTGTTTTGTATGTTTCAAATTTCCAAAATTAAATTATAATACACTGGAAAGACATATATACAAACGAATAAAGTTTATAAAAATAAAACCAGGCTATGACAACCAATGTAATGACGTTGACTTTGACAGTTAACAGACAGGCCATAAACCTTAAGAATCCAAATTCCCTAACTTAAAACAAGCTTTTTATCTTTTGGGTACAATATATATTATATAAGACATTGAGAAAATCTGAAAGAAACAAGAAGTAAATTAAATGGTGACCCCTTTCAGTGACCCCCAGTTCTTATGTCATTTCGATAATTTTAATTTATTGTGTTGGTTACATTGACCTTATATAGAACTCTTCTATTCGGTTCAATGACAACTTTGACACATACTGCAACGCCAACTATCGGAAAAATGTTGTCGAATTTTAATGTTCAATTGCAAGTTTTTCTTTTAAATGAAAATTTGACTTAGCTTTTGGTTCAATTCTTCAGGGTATTACTTTTTGTAAATTGAAACTACGATGGAGGTTCAGGAGTATTATAAAAAAAACACCATAGGAAGAATTTATAACTTTTAATTCTCAATTAATAAAGCAATTGTTAAAACGTTTTGATCGGATTTTAATATAAAAATGTACACAAATGTATAAATGAACACAATTGTGCATCTTATCTTCTTAGTGCCAAGGTGTTTCTCTTGTCTGTGATATTGATCCTAATTTTATATAACGAGCGGTTTGTGAAAATGGTATTATAGAATTTCCATTATTTGTTGAGCCAACTATTCGTTGATCATAACTGGGTTGAGAGGAATCTCCTTTTAAAACAGCTACAGGTTTCCAGGAATTTATGTAATTCACTGTAAAAAATTATAATATTCATTAGAATTATTAGTTAACTTGCAAATTCCTAATAAATGTATTTACGTTATCAGGATCATAAATTTCAAATTATAGGATTTATTTTGAGACAAATTATATGCTCACTTTTAAACATCCTGACACAACCATCATCGCCAGTTGAACATAAAACTGTTCCAGTCAAATTCCAACATACCCTCCAAACTAAACTGTTGTGATCTTCAAACTGTGCAATTGTCTCTACATCTAGTTTAGTTACACCACTTTGAGCACTTTGTTCGTCTCTAAAAAATAAAACAAATAATTTATTCAACTAATTTTAAAAAGTGAAAATTGGACAAAAAGGGATAAGGATACATCCGTTGTTTTTATATGTTTACGTTGAAGAAGCTATAGAAATATTACAGTAGTAAGTAAATTCAAGTCGAAAAAATTACGATGCTTAAGATTTAAAGATGATAAAGTTGTTTTAACCTAAACGTCAGAGAATTTTGAATATGTGCTAAAATTCATTAGGACATGAATAAACTAATGAAGTGCAGGAAGGACTAGGATAGTGTTTCCTTGACAGCTAAGTAGAAGTAAGGGGGCACAATAGATCTTTTAGGTCTCAGTTAATGTCACACCAATATACATACATACATACATTCCTTGACAATAAAATATATGTTCGCATGAACTGGATGCTGCATCTCTTGAAACCCTTGTTGGGTAGTTATACATTACGACCACGGTACTTATCATGGAGACTATATAAGGAGCACGAACTTTATGTATGCAAATATGTTCTAAAAATAAGAGGGCGCTCGTGTTCCAGTTGTTCCTTTCTAGATATTTCTGTGCCACCCACTTCCTTGGTCCCGATGAATGGCGTTGATGAGCTTTGTCTGGCTGTTTCATACGCCAGTACGTAGTTATTTGAAACATAAGACTTGAATACGCTTTGAGTTTTATGATGGAAGACTCGCAATTGGTGGCAGAAGATAATAAAATATTATTATTATGAAAGTGACTGTTAAAATGGGATTCGTTGACGAATATAAAAAAGGGGGAAGACATCTCTTTACAAAATTCGCCGACTTATATAATCGCTGTTATATTTGCCGCAGTCGTTAGCGACTGGTAAATATGCAGGAAAAAGACCCTGCCAACTGCTATCCTACCCAAAAATCGTTACGAATCAGTCGCTTGTCTGCTCTCAGAGAGTTGCGACGACCGGCGAATGAGTGAATTAAATTAGGTAGCAGTTGCGAGTAGGAAAACTCTCCCGTTTAAATACATTAGCAGCTGTCTTGGCCATTAAGTCGTCGCTACTCTTTCTCGGCTATTAGCGACTGGCGAATGAGTTGGAAAACATAGCTTTACTGAGGTTAGAAAATAGAAATATTGTGGATAAGAAATAAATGTTTGCCCTCATCTTCAGTATCTATATTTTTATAAAATTTTAACCTATTCCGTTTTTATTATTTTTCAGCAGCTTGCTGTCTTGCTCACTTCACGTATCTGTACGATACTGTATCGAACATTAGTGACGCCAGAGGTGAAAAAAAAAACGATAGACGATTTTGTGGACAATTTCTGCCAGATTTCCTGTACGAATTCGTGCTCCTTATTTAGTTTCCGTCATGAGCCTTGTGATCGTGTTGAAAACGTCTTTATTCTTAATCATGTCAAGCTCGAAGTGATCCATTTTTTTTCTAGAAAGTGAGTTATGTTTAAAACTACTCAGTACGAACCATGTAATTTGCGTCCTCTATGAAAGTCAAAACAAATAATTCATGGGATGTGTTAGCTTCCAAAACATTAATACAACATTTCATCACAATGTTGCCAGTAGTTTCCACATCATCATAAACAATATGTATACATTTTTTCAACAACCTGTATCTTTTTACTAAGCATACCCCACTTATTTTTCTATGTTCTACTTAATCTCTCTCTTGAACTAGTGTATTAAAATAATTAGTTTCTTTTGTATTAAGAATTTTATCACAATACTTACTCCACTGGTGTCAAATTTATTATCCTAACATCTTTGGTAGCAACTCCAAGAATATGATAACTTCTTCCTAAATTGGGTGAAAATGCAATATCATGAACGGGGTCGACAACAGAACTAATTGTTTCTAATTTTGTCCAGCGTCGGCTATTCTCATTATATTCATAAATAAATACTTTCCCGCCATTTGTTGGATTTGGATCATCACTTCCTACGGCTATCATTTGAGGATGCATCCTTAAACAGATTATTGAGTAGTTTTGTTTTATTACGTATACACTGTGTTCCAAAAAGTTTTATACAAATGCAGAAAAAGTTTATCTTACAAAAAAAATTATCCTGTTACTAATATAGGGCTTTGGAACAAGTAATATCTGTTACAAATAGAGTGCTTTCGTATATGTAATTAAGGTCAATAACTGTCAAATAAACGTCTGTGTGTGTTTGCAATAATTAGAGAAATGCCAGTTAAACTAGGTATTGCAGATAAAATTGAAATTGTTCTCAGAGCTGGAGAAAATTATAAAACATGTAGGGAGCAGCAGAAATCTTTAATAATAGACACAGTGATTAAACTATACATTTCACAATTGTCCAATATGTAATAAATAAATTCAAGAGTTGAACCATACTTTTTCTGAAACAACATGAATGGAGAAAGAACCTACAATTTTTAAATAATGAGTTGTCTGAATTTCTTGATGAACTACCACTTAGTGAATGGGAAAATATATGGTACCAGCATGTCTCTCTACTAGAACTATTCGGGAATTCCTCATCCACACTTTTAACGGTAAAGTGATCAGGAGGTACATGGACTTTATTTGGCCTCCAGGGACTCCAGATATTACCCCTCTAGCCTTCTTTTTGTGGGGCTACTTAAAAGAAAAGGTGTACCTTATATATTGATCATCAAGGTTATCAATGTTTTATAAAAATAAATTATTTAATAATTTCTAAAGTGTTTATTGTCTTTTAATTTTTATCTGGGAATATCAATAATGTTCAATTGTTTGCTACTTAATCACAATTTCAATGAACATTGTATGTTTCTCTCCATAAAATCATTATTTTTTGTTTTCCCTGTATTCAAGACAATGTTTTGAAAAGTTTGTACATACCTGATTATGGATCTACAAGTCATTCAGAGCTTTTTATCAAGAATATTTTGTTTGTGAAATGTAAGATACACTTTTTCCCCATTTGTATGAAACTTTTTGGGACACTCTGTATGTATATTACTTACTTTGATAAGCTGGGATTCCATGATAAGCAACTGCAGGGCAATTTGCATTGTACTTCATGTTGTAGTGTCCATTGACTAAGGTTCATGACATCTGGTGCTTCATAAATTCTGATTATACCTTCTGCTGAACAAGTTGCTAACTGCAGTCCTTGAGATTTTGGTCCAAACTTTACATCTGTTACTGATGTACGAGAATCTACTAAATTTGTTCGTCTTACCCAATGTCTTGTGCCTCGTTCACCAGGTCCCGGTAGTTCTCCTACTATAAATCACATTATTTGAATATATTAATAAATGTCTTCTGTATATTCGTTTTTCTTTAAATATCTATGTTAATATCAACAGCTGGATTGAGTCTGATGCATAGTAAACAAAAATACTCATAGAAAAAAATTCTAAATTGTCAAATAAAATTAATAAATACCAATATCTACATGAGAAATATAACATATTATTTGACTGATTTCACAAATTACTTTTGCATCGTCTAAATTATAGAAATTTCTGTTTTATTAATGTTAAACTTACCTATTTCTTCCCAAACAGCTGCAGTTCTATCGAAGGAACAAGTGGCTAATACTTGTCCAAATTCAGGATGTGCCCAAGTTACTTTCCAAACAGATCCACTGTGAGCTTTCCAACTTGAGGTCAGAACCCATTTGCCATCAACTGTTTGATCCCAAACCTATGACATATATTTAGCTTAGCCAATATTAACAAATCAAAAATATAATTCTTCAGTTTATATAATTTTTTTCTTCAATGTAATTAATATTAAAAAAATAGGTAGTAATAATTTCTATATATTCAGTGCAACTTCTTTATGTATTCACAATGTTTTAATAAGTCCAAAATGTTGGTTATTAGTAAAATGTTTTATAAATCCATTAGTGGAGAGAAGGAGTTCTGCAATAATTAATAAGCATTGGGTTCCTGATTCGCTTTCCAACACAAACTGACTAAATTGCTAATTTGCGTATTTAAGAAAATGTTTGGTTACCTACTACAAAGTTTAATTTACATTTTTGAGATCTAAGGAGCCAAAACGACCTAAATATACCTACTTTAACGTATTGATCACTTGAACAGGTAGCCATTCTACGTCCATAATAATCATATGCAACATCATGTATGAGATCTTTATGCTCAGCATGAATTTCTTGAGCTTCAAACATGTTCAATTTTATAGATAGTTTAGAATAAACAATAATCACACCTGTTTTTTTTAAACATTAACATAGAGCCAAACTGTTTACAGTGTTTACTGACAGCGAGCTTTGGTAAGGTTAGGTAACTTCTTCTTTTTCTTCTTTCTTCGCTATAAGCAGTTGTGGCTCCCCAGAAGAGGCAAAAAAAGGCTAGGCCAACCCGCAAAATGTTCCGTCCCCTGCAATGTAAATTTAAATTACGCCTATTGGAAGGCAACCATACATACGCACAGGAAGCACAGCTTTCTTCCCGCATACAGACGATATATTATATAGTGAATGCGGTAAAGTATAAAGTGTTGCCTAAATATGCCATTATAGCATTTCAGTACGAATGTTTACGACATCATACGAGGCAAAACGCTCCGATTTGTTTAGTTTACAATTCAATTTGACGGTTCGCTGCAGTTATTTTCATAGATGTTTTGGTTTATCGGTAAGGTTATTGAAGTGAAAACTTCTTTAGGCGCGTTGAGCACTTTTTTTGGGTGAAGAAAAAACCTGGATTTTTCGTCTTCGTCACGCTTTTATGCAACACACAATACTTTGGTCATTCATCACTCTTTTATGCAACACACAATACTTTTGGTTATGCAACACAATTAACAATTAAGCGTATATAGTGTTTTATATGGTACAAAGATTCAGTTCAAGCGCCTGGCCTGATGAACACAACCCAAATATATGAATGAATGAATGGAGTTGCATAAATCATCGTCACGCTTTCTATGGGCTATATATATATACTGTCTATATATGTGTACTTTTTTTGGTAAGAAATTCCATTTACGATGGGCTTACGATAAAATTTTTAAAGGGGATTCATTTATTGGTGTTTTCACTTCTGTCGGCAGTCCCAAGACTGGACTATACGTTTTTTTTCTTGTATATATGTCACAACGCGAGCTTTGTCCCGAAGTACCGTTTTCCTAGCTTCTCCAATCACAAATCAATTTTTTTACTACCCCGGTGATAAAAAGTCACTTTTTTTATTTTGACAAATCATATCTATACACATCATCTTGGATGACAAATTATTAATTCTTCATAGCCGAATGGTATAGGGTTTGGATGCCGAGAATTATGAATTGTAGGCGTAAGGTTCGAATACGGTGATACGGTGATATATTGTGACATTTGTATATGAATAACTTTCAATATAGTTCCTACCTTCTGGTTTTTTACTTACATATTGCTTTAATTATATTATTCTGCAAAACTATGATAATTAAAAAAAATTAATAAAACGTACAGTAATATCGGTAGGACTTGCACCGACGACCCATACTGTGGAAGACACGCGCTTACCCATCGCATCAAAAATTATACAACGATAATAACGGATGTCAAGCTCCGCTATACTGTTGCTCATATAACCTCAAAATTTGTTTACAAGTAGCGAATGTTGACTTTTGACCGAGGTAGTTAGGAAAATAGTATACACTACAGATCATATAACTACTAAGGTATACACTAAATGGGCATAAAGTTGAGATTCCTGCCCTGACCCTGTAGTGTAATATACTATTACTCACTGAATAAATTTTGTTTGCGCAACGTCTTATTAAATTATAAACTCTCCCGAATTATAAGTAAAGCAAAAAATATAAGACTTGCCTATTAAATTACTAATTGCACTCAGATCAGACCTTATTGCAAGTTTTTGGAATAATTATAGGTAAAAGTCTAGTTTAGTGAACCAACGCGGATTTTGACGAAATATTTTTTTTTAAATTAATTCGAGGTCGCTGAACACGAAAATGAAAAAAGAAATCGGCGCTCTCTTACCAAAAACGAGTTATGAATTTTTGAAGATGAGTTCAGATCAGCACTGCACTGGTTTTATTGTCATATAACAACTGATTTAAATGATGCATTATAAAGTCTACACAATGTTAATTACACTATAATTACTTTTTACGATATTCCTCTCACACACACATTTAAAAAACACTGATATTGATATTCATTTCTTGCAAATTCGTTTTTTAATTCCACAATTATTATATCTTTTGACATTTTCATGTAACATGACTGACATATAAGTTTTGGTCTGTTTCCTCTTAGTCGTACAGCTTGTACCTAATAGCAAATCCAGCCATTAGATATTTAGCCACTTGAATTAGTTGCTGAATATTTTCGATTTCATGATCGTGACATAGAAGATATAAACAAGATGAACATCATGAACATACACCTATTTTTCCGATAGCTGGCGCTGTATTTGGCTCAACTTTCGTTTAACTGAAATCGGTTATGGAAAAATTATATGAACAGCCATCTACATACTGTGAGAAAGGCGCGCCGGATCGACGTTTCGCAATTCACTATTTTCGTTGTCAGCAGTGTTTATAGAGGCCGAACAACTGAGGAGGTGATTTTTTTAAAGAATTAATTGATGAGTGCAATTCAGAGAAAAAAAATTGTTCAGCATCCTCAATGATCAAATTGAATGGTTCATTATCCTTCAAATAAATGATAAATATCAACCAAACTTATCTCAAAACTAACCATCTTCCTAAAATCAACATCTCTCAAAATTTGAAAAAAAATGTTTCAGCTGTAATACGGCGCTAGCTATCGGAAAAATAGGTGTATGTTCATGATGTTCATCTTGTTTATATCTTCTATGTCACGATATGGTCACGATCATGAAAACGAATATACTCAGCAACTAATTCAAGTGGCTAAATATCTTTTATGGCTGAATATGCTATTAGGTACAAGTTGTACGACTAAGAAGAAACAGACCAAAACTTATAATGTCAGTCATGTTACATGAAAATGTCAAAATATATAATAATTGAGGAATTAAAAAAAGAATTTACAAGAAATGAATATCAATATCAGTGTTTTTTAAATGTGTGTGTGAGAGGAATATCGTAAAAAGTAATTATAGTGTAATTAACATTGTGTAGACTTTATAATGCATCATTTGAATCAGTTATTATATGACAATAAAACCAGTGCAGTGCTGATCTGAACTCATCTTCAAAAATTCATAACTCGTTTTTGGTAAGAGAGCGCCGATTTCTTTTTTCATTTTCGTGTTCAGCGACCTCGAATTAATTTAAAAAAAATATTTCATCAAAATCCGCGTTGGTTCACTAAACTAGATTTTTTCCAAAAGTTTTCCTGTGCGCTAACATGCGTTATTGTTCAGTTCCCTTAGCAACACTAAACAACAATTGTATTATGGCAGCAGATGTCAGTGTTTTGAATAATAGTACAGTATAGTAAATACTTACTAGTTTTTGTATTTAGAAAGGTATAATGAAAAGTATCGTTCATTACACATCCATAAATGCTTTTCCCGTGCTTGCACGACTTCCCGTCGCGCGCACATGGGAAAAGCCTATTTTCTGGACTCGTAATGAAATATACTATTTCCTAACTAGTGCGGAAAATAATACCTTTCCGCGCAAACCGCAGCTGTCCGCAGAACGCGAAGCACTCATGCATTAGAAACAACATTTTTTCTACGAGCGGGAGGAAAATGAAAACAATATCATTTAATTAGATATAGAATAACTAGATACAAACTAACAAGTTTATCAATTACATTCTGGTTATTGATGTAATCATTAATAGTTATTAACGCAATATTCGACAAAATTTCAATAAAATGGAGAAAATAATTATAAAATGCAATAGTTAATGCCTTGCGCGCGGAAAGGTAGAAACGTGCAGGAAAGTATATTTTTCCTCACGCTCGTACATTATAGTAGTTTTTCTCCGATCGTGGGAAAAGTGACACTGTTTTGACCTGTTTTCTATGCGCAAAGCTCAACATTCCAGAATAGTGGGCAGCTGCTAAGCAATTAGAAAATAACAGTGCGGTAATATTCTTACCGCACTGCTGTAGCGTGCGGTAATGTTACAAATGGATTATTACAATAAAATGAAACAAAGTATGTTTTTAATTTTTATATTGATAAAGTTGTTATAAAAGAAACATCTATGGTTACCACTTCTATATTTCAATATGAACACAGAGAAACCAATCTAAACTTAATGTTATAAATGAAACTAACTGTTTCTAATTAATTCCACTATTTAAATAAAAAAATTATGAAAATTATTAAAGGATATTGATAATTATTTCGATATTGACATAATTATCAATATCCTTTAATAATTTTCATAAATTTTTTAATTAAATAGTGGAATTAATTAGAAACAGTTAGTTTCTTTTATAACATTAATATGAGTAGATTCCACAAAGTAAGGGTCCAAACAGTAAATTCAATCTAATCTTACTTGATTACATCTTGAATGAAATATTTTTTAATTAATTTTTTAAATGTAAATCAACGATCGAAGAAAAAATAGTATGTATAATTCGTGGGAAAAGCATATTCCCAAACTCCTGTGATACCAGACTCGGCTACGCTCCTCGTCTGGTAATTGAGAATATTATGCTTTTCCCACTAATTATACAATATACTATTACCTAACAAGTGCGGAAAGTGATACTTTTCCGCACGCAATTTCAGATGGCCGGACGACGCGTTAGCGGAGTTCGGCCATAGGTACACTATTTTTTCTATTAGCTTATGAAAAAAACCCAAAAGTTAACATAAAGAAACATTTATTATTAAATACATATCAAGAAATTAATTATTATTAATATTAACATTGAACGTGCAATTTGTAGAATTCTGCAAATTAATTGCAGAGGCTAAAATGTTTTCCAATGAAGTCAGATTTCGGTTTTCCACTGCTTTGTCAGCACTAATTGTTGCAACCGTGGCGATGGGAACTTGGCTGGAAGAAGTCATTTTGGAAGGCTTTGCTGGCGACAGCGTCACTGAAGTTAAATATTTTATTCGATAGGCCCTTTTGGAAACTTGGTGAGCTTTCTACATAACCTTCTGCGACGCTAGAAGATTTCCAACCTCCGAGGCGTCAGATGTTTATTATTATTCGACATTCATTTCATGAGGCTTATACCAGGGCCATTAAACAATTATTGAAACATACGTTTCTTTTTATTAAAATTTATAGCAGAATTCTAATAAATTTCTTAATTTTTCAGTAATTTTGTAAACTACAACCATATAAATATATATTTTAAATATTCAAATGTCAGTATACTCCCCAAAAACTTAACAAATCTACTTTTCCGCACAAAGTGACTAGTGCGGAAAAGTGACTCTTTCAACACTAAAGTGAGTGCGGAAAAGTGGACTTTTCCGCACGCTAGTAGAAAAAATGCTTTTTATAATAATTATATTGCAAGGTATTCTTAATAAGATACAAAGAGTTTTATAAAAAAAGATTTATTGACTAATTTCTTGTTACAAAAAGGCAGTAGGTATTTATTTACATTTATTTTTAACAGCATTGCTGAACAAAAATGGATTTAATCTTATTCAGTAATCTTTGCTTCAAATATTAGAGCTCGGGACAAATTTCTCGCAGCCGCTAATCTTAAAATTTCTATCTTGTCTTTCATTTCAGGCAAATCTTTTTTTTCTTCTAAACAATACATTATTGTGAAAGTATCGTTAAAGGAAAATACCAGATCTTCACTTTCCAGAAGAGGAATGGATTCTATTAGAAGTACATACCAAAAACTGAAAATATATAACAATTATTATACAATTTATCACTATACTCTATTTGAAAAAGGCAGAGAGCAATAAACCCATGTAAAATGACCATTCCTGCTTGTGATAGTAAAAATCTCAATAATTGTGAATTTTATATTTAAGCAATATCCTAAAATCATGTAAAGTTCTTTTCACGGAAAATGGTTCTGACTCAATAATAGTTTAATTGGAAAATTGGAAATTGGAAGAGATAAATTGTGGAAAATTCTGCGAGATGAATTTTAGATGGGAAAAAGTAAACAGAAAGTCGCTTTTAATCGAACAAGATGAAATTGTATGTCGATGACGGAATTATTTATTTATTATTAGATGGGTTTTCGAAAGAGGGTTTGTTAGCATTTGAGTCAATTCTCACCGGAGAGTATCACGAAGATATGAATGCTGATATTTTTGAGGACTATTTTTAACTCTAATTCCGCCCAACTCGGTAATTGTTTTGGAAAACGCTTCTTATCATTCAAGGAGATGTGAGAAATCATCCAGTGGCTTTTAGATAAAGAAATTACATTTAAAGAGGATATGTTAAAAAAAGAACTGCGGGCAATTGTAAATATATATATCGTTTCCCAAGATATACTATTGACGAAAAGGCAAAAAACCGGAATATTATAATCCTCCCTACCATTGCGAGCTAAACCCTATAGAGTTAATACGGGCTCAGGTGAAAGGATTGGTGGCAAGGAAAAATACCACATATAAAATGAAAGATATCCGTGCACATTTTGAAGAAGCTCTGGAACAAGTTGATGCAGAGAGATGGCGAAAATGCATAGATCGTGTAATCAAAGAGCAGCAAATGTGTAAATTAGACAATTTTATGGAACAAACCATAGAGCCAATAGTTATAAACCCCTTGTTGTAAATTAGTTCTTCAGTTCTAATAAATCATAATACAAAAATAATTGATTACTATAAATATTATTATAATTGACTATGTAATGAACGTATTGTTATCAATTGATATTGTATTATATGGCTAGTCTTTGTCGCAATCATCTTTTTCATTTAATATCATACCTAGTGAAAGCCCTACCTAAAGGTACGGCTACAATATCAAGCGACCCGAAGATCGGATTTCTATTGGATACAGGCGTTGTAAGGGGTTGGGTAGGCGAATAAAAGTATAAAGATTTGAATTATAATGTAATTAGTTTTAAAATTCTGGAGTTTTAGTGGCCCTCCCGGTAAGGGTTTTGCATTTTAAATTAGGTTTTATTACTCTCTGTCTATTTCAAACAGACTGTAAATAGCAATATAGTGTGTCCATATTATTAGCTAAATAAACAGTAATACGAAAACAGGTTGTTTTTTATTTCAATTTACTATTTCTTTTAAGAATAATCTATCGTACAGGGTGAATAACTTTTAAGTAATGTTATCGATTATATTAAAACATGCAAGTTTTTGATTTCAACTTTGGAATGACTTATCTGATCTATGCATATCTGTTTATTTTATAAACTATACAGATCTACAATATAGCCATAAAGTCGGGGAAGGAGTTAAGAATCTAAAAATTCTGCAGGAATGACGGTTCTTGTATGAAAATTGTACAAATCTTCTTGTGAACAAAGAAACATTTTCAAGATTGATCAGAACAAAAATTTTAGATCTGTTTGTGACCAATAAATAGCGTTGCACAATCTTTTTAACCAACCTGCATATTTAATATGGCGATACTTACTATTTAGGAACAATTTTTGAAGCTAATAGTGAAATTAACAGAGATGCTGCCTCCCTGTAATCACCACTTTGATACAACTTGTGAAATTCGTAATATTTACCTAAAATTGTAAAACAATTAAGTATAAACCATGCAAGAAAGTTCAAACCCGAGGGTTTAATTTTCGCAATTGCACTAAAAAACGAATGCAATACAACGTTTTATTCACAATCAAAGAAATTTAAAATCAGATTTAACATTTCGCTCTGACAGCAGCTGTAAGGTCAAAAATTATTGGAATTAATTAAAAAAAGTTTGGGAGGTGTTGAATAGTTGCCATTTAGTTTAGATTGTTTATCGACTCCATTTGTGAAGTTTGTGAAAAATGCAAGAAAGCGATTTTGTTCCGGAGATAATCCTTCAGGAAGATGAAGAAGCAACTCTCCTATTATTGCCTGCGAAGTCCAGGGAAGGGCGTCGACCCATCACTGTAGTGGAACGCCTCTGATGCGATAATTACAGTGAAGCAGAGTCGAGCGCGTTTAGTACTTACTGGGGAAACACCTTAGATTACTAGGGTGAGTAGCATATCACAGCTCGCAGGAATTATAACAATGAGCACGAGGTATAATGTAGATATACCGTCTTTCGGATGAGACGTAAAACCGAGGTCCCGAGTCCGTGGATGTTGGGCTCGATAAAGATCCCTTCCTCTGGTTGGAACACTAGTGGATTCGGCAAAATTTCCGGTTAGGAAGTTCTGCTATCGTATTTCTTCAATTTGAAGAAGAAGTATGCAATTTCATCCATGTGGTCGAAGTAGTCGATGCTGAAGGCATGCATGAAGATCCATAAAAACATAGACATTGGAAGATATAATAAGCTCACTGCCCATTTGAAGAGTGAGTCGAAAGGGTACAAGGCAAAGTAAGCTGCGGTATTGGAAAGAGCACAAGTGGAAGAATTTTTCGGTGCACACGAATTCCCGTCAGGTTTCTTAATGACAAATATAATACACATGAGTTCCCGTCCGACACTTTGGTATCTTAATCCCGTACTCGAATTGCCGTCCAGTTTATTTAATCCGCTTCCAGGTAAACTAAATAGTTCTGAAAATTCCAGTAAATCGTAATCCTGAATTCTAATGAAAAAGTTGATTAACCTAATGGAGTGGCTAGGGGGTGTGTCAGTACTAATTGCTATGAATAGATCTTTCTCTCTTTATATATATTAAGTTGTCGTTTTCGAAACGGCAGTTTATTAATATACGTCATATTTCCGAACGTTTGTTATCGTATGCTATAGTGACACAAAATACTTGAAGTAATACAAGTGAAAAGGGTAAACTCCTGCTGGTACTGCTTTAAATTCTACAAATATCGTTTATTAAAGTCATCTGGTGAAGTATCTTGGGGAAAACAACTCAGATCTATTCTTATGTATACAAATTATTTTAGAATTTTTTATTGCATATTCAGTATTCAAAATCTTATGTACTCTTACATGGGGTAAGGGGGTCAAAAATAACCAAAATCATTTTTACGCAACCTATGAATGGTTCTTAAGGATTAAATAGTAGCCAACCTCAACATTAACTGAGAAATATAAAAATTCTTACCTAAAAAGATGAGTCTGTCGCTGACAAGCATTCCGGACCCTAAAGTATCTAAAAAATCAGTACTTGATAATTTACCGCTTTTTAAATAATCCTGTAAGAACTTATCGGCTAAAAATGAGGTAAATGGACCATCTTGAGACTTAATCGCCCATGATAGAGCGTTTTCCAGTCTTCCTCTTCTCATTGACTGCATTCCTTGGACTTTACAAATACTTGGTACTAAAAATACAAAATATCAATAATTTAAGTACCCAGATAAAAAAATTATAGTAGAAAGAACTGAGTTTTTGATTGATTTACGAAAAACAAAGTATTGCATGCGGAACATTTTAATGTTTTCTTCAGGCATCAGGAAATCCTCGCCTGTAATATCTTGTTCTTCGCTGTTCAATAAACAACGTCAATGCATTCGGGTTGTTTGTTTTTTAAATAATTTAGTTTATTTTACAATTTTGATAAATAATTATAGATTTGGAATTGGATATTTATCAATTTTCGTTTGATACTCTTAGTGTGTTTACATTTACACTCTATGCGGTCGACAGCAGTCAGTAACCTGGCTAAAGGAGGGGTGGATGAACAACAATTAATTAAAATTATTGTACACAGTTCAGTCAACTCAATTAAGCCTTATCAGCAAATGGATAATGAGCATTATTCCAACATCATAAACATCCTTAGAAGTGACGCCTCAGAACATCCAGCTAAAAAACAGAAAACAGAAGATCCTGCAGCCAATCCTCGAGCTTCTCACTCTACAGCTGGACCCTTCAACAACATTAAAGATTTACCTACACCAAACGTTATCAATGAGTCAACAAAAATTTCAAACTATACTCCTACTATGTACCAAAATTGAAATTTATATTTTTCACTACTAGCCTCTAAACCTAACTTTATTGACTTTTGTTGAGGTAGTAAAGTTGTTCATTATTAACCAAGGTAGAAAAATACAGAGCCTACTTGATTATAACTAAATCTCAATCCATTTAATAGAATGTGAGGTTAACTTGTGCACAGCTGTCATGTCATGTGAAATGCCAGTAGTGAAGTAGTGAAAAAAATGCTATATGAGCCACGGTAGAAAAGTGTATTAATGTCTCGGATCCATTAAAGACCTCGAAGCTGCTTCTCGGTCTTTAATGTTTTTTAGTGTTTTTTACCGAAAAAACGTTATAACTCGAAAAATTTCCAATATTTTAATTTGAAACTTTTTTTCATGGTTTGTGACTATGAAAACTACCTTCTACCAAATTTTCATCAAAATCCAACATTTTTTAACGAAACTAAAAATAAAAAACGAAAAATGCAGTTTTTTGCGTTTTTCGAGCTAATTTTGAGGTTAGGTGAAAAAATAACTAATAAAAAAGTTGTAGATTTTTCCAAGATCTACAACTTTTATAATCAACTTTTTTTTTCCAGGAACTCAACTTTGGCCGGAAATCGCAATTATGTCTTTTTCCACCCCCCAAAAAAGTGTTTTTTACGGAAAAACGTTATAACTCGAAAAGTTTCCAATATTTTAATTTGACAATTTTTTTCATGGTTTTTGACTATGAAAACTACCTTCTACCAAATTTTAATCAAAATCCAACATTTTTTGACGAAACTAAAAATGCAGTTTTTTGCATTTTTCGAGCTAATTTTGAGGCCATGTGAAAAAGTCACTAATGAAAAAGTGTAGATTTTTCCAAGATCTACAACTTTTATAATCAACTTTTTTTTCCAGGAACTCAACTTTGGCCGGAAATCGCAATTATGTCTTTTTCCACCCCCCAAAAAAGTGTTTTTTACGGAAAAACGTTATAACTCGAAAAGTTTCCAATATTTTAATTTGAAAATTCTTTTCATGGTTTTTGACTATGAAAACTACCTTCTACCAAATTTTAATCAAAATCCAACATTTTTTGACGAAACTAAAAATAAAAAACTAAAAATGCAGTTTTTTGCATTTTTCGAGCTAATTTTGAGGCCATGTGAAAAAGTCACTAATGAAAAAGTGTAGATTTTTCCAAGATCTACAACTTTTATAATCAACTTTTTTTTCCAGGAACTCAACTTTGGCCGGAAATCGCAATTATGTCTTTTTCCACCCCCCAAAAAAGTGTTTTTTACGGAAAAACGTTATAACTCGAAAAGTTTCCAATATTTTAATTTGAAACTTTTTTTCATGGTTTGTGACTATGAAAACTACCTTCTACCAAATTTTCATCAAAATCCAACATTTTTTAACGAAACTAAAAATAAAAAACGAAAAATGCAGTTTTTTGCGTTTTTCGAGCTAATTTTGAGGTTAGGTGAAAAAATCACTAATAAAAAAGTTGTAGATTTTCCCAAGATCTACAACTTTTATGATCAACTTTTTTTCTAGGAACAAAACTTTGGCCGGAAATCGCAATAATGTCTTTTTCAACCCCCCAAAAAAGTGTTTTTTACGGAAAAACGTTATAACTCGAAAAGTTTCCAATATTTTAATTTGAAAATTTTTTTCATGGTTTTTGACTTTGAAAACTACCTTCTACCAAATTTTCATCAAAATCCAACATTTTTTAACGAAACTAAAAATAAAAAACGAAAAATGCAGTTTAGGTAAATATTATGTTCGATTTCGAATATTTCGATTCACTCATTCGATTTACTTATAGGAACAGTGTGACTTTCTGTGATTTGTTCGTATCAGTGAAGTAACAGTTCGTGAAATATCTCTCATTACTAGAACATACCACAATTATCTTATCTCATTCACACTAAAATTAATTCCTTTAATAAACGAATCGTTTGTACCTACCTATATTTAGCGACCCCCTTTAAAAACAAACTCGACCCCCCGCTTGAGAAACGATGTCCTAACTAGTTCGGAAAGTGATTCTTTAATCATTAACAGTAGTAGGCGAATTCAACAAAATTTCAATAAAATAATATAAAACGCAATAGTTAATAACTTGCTCGTAGAAAAAATAAATATTATGTAACTTACCAAGATGGTTTAAATCCCTATTTTTGGCTTCTCTTATTATTTTTAGTGCTTTCGCTTCTGTATTAATAGAAATTCTGGGTAAAAGTAATTCAATAGCATGTAAGCCATAAGTTGGACAATTATCTAAATATGTTAAACCAATTTGCCACAATGATTGATGTCCCATTAACGTGACGCCATAATCAAGAAGAAACGATTCCCGTAATTTATCAGCACAGCTGAAAAATAATATACTTTTTGATTTTCTGAAACATTACTATTATGAAGAATAGCTTTCCTTCTATAGATGACTTTCATTGTTTAGTCAAATATTACCTGCCAATAGGGTGTTCAACTAATGAATTATAGTTTTAAAAAACACGCTTTATACGTAATGGAACTAAAAATTCAAAAATATTTCTTAATTTAAGAATAAAATGATTATCGAGAAAATTGATGTCATTGTGGTAAATATCGTCGGCCTCATAAGAAAAGGACAGGAAAGCAAAAAACTGATTTTTGAGAATTTCTCCTCAGATTTCTCATAGTAGTAAATATTTAATTTTGCCGTTGCATTTTTGTTATCACCTTTTCAATAAAAATAAATAAGAAATTTGTAAAACTAAATGGACTTGAGCTTTATTCATATTCTAGCTGCATGAATTGATGCATATAAAATGAATGTCAACTGGTGAACTTGTGCATATTATTTCATCTTGCTGTCAACGATTTGGAACTTGCGCAAAAGTTTAACTCCGTTGTTATAGCGACATCTAATAACTTTTGCGTGAACTGAGGAGTTAATTGGATCGAAAACATATTAATCATATAATGGCACCAAAATCTCAACAAAATATTGAAGTATCAAGTCATGAAAAATAGAAAATGATCGAAAGTACTTACAAGTCTGGAACTTCCTTTTGCAATTCTTCTAGTTTTCCACAATGATAAAGCAAATCTGTCATATGACTTACAAACCAACCATTATCGTACAAATTTTGAATTTCTTGTAGAACCTACAATTGTTTCATTATAAATCAAATTTATTTGGTCATGCAATAGTTGAATTTTTAGTATCCAATGAATTACCATTAATGCACAAAAAATTTAATAATCTAAAAATGAGTGCTTTCAATACTATGTGTAACTGGATATAATATTTAATTATAAACGTTTGCAGACGTGTCCAAAGCTGGCCACTTACAGTATTGTGGCGTCGAATGACAGGATTGTACAACGGTGTTGTTCTATTTTGTTGGAAGTCTGGTGAGGCCACACACTGTACTGTACACACTTGTATAACAAGAATAGAAAGAGTATGAAACGTAGATATCGTTGCAACTGACGCACACAAAAATCAGTTGATTCAACAGAATTATACTGTAGTACTGTAGTGTCTGCCGTCAAATCGTATGATTTCTTCGAGTGGTCAGCTTAAGGATAAAATATTTTTAGTAGTCAAAATATCTACACTATCGGTCACAATTTTTTACTTGTTTTTGGTTGATTTGTATTTTGAAAGTAATTCATTGCAATGGTAAAAGAAAGAAACACGTTTTGAAATTTCTACTTGATAAAAATTCAATAGCAAGTCATAAGTTTAATTACTTGCAGTAGATAATGTCAAAAAATACCTACAGGGCTGAACAAAGAAAAAACAGTACGTGGAAAATATTTAATATAAAATATCCTTTTGCACGATTGGAGGAAGCCCGACGACAAAAAAAGAGGAAGAGCACGGACTACTTGGTGACTAAAAGTGAAAGACATCTTGAAAAGAATTGACAGTTCAAAATTTCGAAAACTGTTCACGACAAGTATGAAATTTGAGAGCTATAAACAGTCAAAACTGAACAATTATTGCATGTAAACTTCACATGATAGAAGTTAAAAACAAACCGAAAGCTTGGTTAGGTAGTTCACAGAGTCATCATGATATGGAGAATTTCTATGACGAGTGCAAACGATACCAACCGAATCAGTAAACGATAACATAAGAAATTAAATTGAACCATTTATTTATGACTTATATTATGAGCTTACTGCTTAACTGTTATCATATTATGAACTCGTTAATGTTGCATTACCTGAAAAATGTCAAAATCCATTGCTGCTAACAAAACCTTGTCTAACTGTTTCAGATGATCATCCATTCCTAGTTTAGAAATGACTTTTTTTGCAAATTGGCCCAATTCAAAAGACTTCACGGTTGGTTCAGTAAAAAAAAGCCAACCTACCAAATAGGCATACCAAACATCACAATGATCTTGAATTTCTATCCAGGCTTGTTCTTCACCCACTATAAGCTAGAAATAAATTAGTCAATAATACTTTATAGCTAAGAAGCATCCATACATGCTTCAAGGTAATGAATAATAATGCAGAAAGATACAGGATAATGTCCACATGGTTTTCATCGCCATTTTTTTGAAGACACATGAAGTAGCGGCGTTAAGGTAGGACATGGTTGGGCGACCGCCCAGGGTGCCTTACTCTTTGAGCGAGGCCTACTTACCCTAATACCACAGTTTGCTTAGCAAAAGTTTACTTGAATTTTTCGTGAAATGTCCGTCAACTTCGGGTTTTTCCGTTTTCGACGACAATATAGAAATACAGGCTTTAAAAGCGCCATTTTAACTGCAAACGAATTGGCTGAAGAACTAGAAATTGAACCTGTTTTTAGAGTTACAACAAGAATTCGATTTATTAAGCGTCGAGCTGGTGAAATTGCCCGCTATGAGCCTATAACTTCTCCAGAAACAAAATTGAGGTTGAATTTTTCAACTGTCTTTTGGACACTACATTAATTTCAGTCAATGAAAGATTTGAACAGTTGAATGAGTACTCAGAATCTTGGTCTTTTTTGTATAATATTAAACAAATTCTGGAAAAACCCAACCTTGCCAAACTCTGTGGTAATCTCCAATTGAAATTTACTGTAGACTCTAAATCAGAAATTGATGGTTGTATGTTATGTGATGAAAGCCTGAAATCTTTTTTGCCTGATCAGAATGTGGTTACTCCTGTATTTGTTTCAAATTTTTATTAAAGATAGCAACTTACAAGAACCGTATCCAAATGTATGGATATAATTGCAAATATTATTGACTATACCTGTAACGGGTTGCTAGTGGGGAGAGGAGCTTTTCTTAGCTGATAAAAACCTATCTGCGATCGATAATATACCAATTAATTGACAAACTTGGCAACTTTGTCAATCATAAATGAAATTGCTGAAAACATCGACTTTGATAACCTAATAAAATAGTTCGCTGATAGAAAGGTTAGAAAAGTGAAATTTTATTAGTTTTTTTAAATAAATGGTTGTTTCATTATATCCTTTGCCTTTTTTTCGTATAGGTTTAAATTGCAGTTAGGGGGCGCCCTATAAATCTCGCCCAGGGCGCTGGTAGTGGGGAATGCGAGTCCATTAGTTTAGTTGATTGACATACATATAAAAAAGCTTACCCTAGTAATTAAGTCTAAATGTTGCTCAGATGTAAATAGACCAGCATCAATTTTTGATTGAATGTCCATTATCCAGTATCTCCATTGCATATTGAATTCATTTATAGAAGCTCCTGTTGAACTCTGAAAAATAATATGTTGCTTGAATGACCCAAATATAAGGTGTCTAAAGTTCCATGACTATACCCATTAGTTTTTGAATGACAATATCTGGCCGAAAAAAATATAGGAAAATCATTAAAAATAGTGTTGCATTCACATTGTCAATATTATTAGATGTTGACTGTATAATAAAAAAATATGAAATGAAAGTTTATTTTTTTAATCTTTCCGACTACCAACTTTTTTATATTGTATTGTATCGGGTGGACCAATAAGTCGATTTCTCTGCTGTATATCAGAATTAGAAACTATGCATCTTATAACTTATGAAAAAAATCTTAGTAAAAGTGGTTGGGGAATTGTTTGTTTGGTTAAAATTGGTTGATCGAAATCAAAGCTACAGGTATTTATCAATAAAAATATTCATACTCTACCACACTCTTTATTTGCAGAAATTTAGGCCTCTGGTTTTATTTTTGTGCATATTTAAAAGCTAAAATACCTGATGGCACTATTTATCCAATATGAGCCAATTCTAAGAGGAACAAAAACCAAAAAAGTTGGTACTTGGAAGATGAAAAATCTTCAAAATATAAAAATGTATGGAGTAAAATTAAATCAGCTGAAGCTTGAAATAATCATTCATTATAATTATATCCTTACTTACATTAAATGTTGGCATGGCTCTTAGAATTTGGTCAATAAGTCTAAATGTGCTACTATCTGACGAAGAATGCTGCTTTAATAATGATCGTACAAGATTAATTCTACCTTGTAGTAGAGCTCCTAAGACTGTATTCCAATATTCTGCATTTTTTTCTAAGCCAACAATATCTTCTGACAACATATTAGTAGCATTTCTTTCATGTTCTGGAAAATGAAAGCGAACCCATTCTAGTACTTGTGGCAACACCAAATTTGCAGGCATAGTATCAACAAAAAGTATTTCACATAAATGCCAAATACATTCAATTGAATAAAATATTGTGATATAATTCTGTAACTCATTTTTATCATCATCTTTCAATTTTGTGAGTTCGTCATGGAGGTGTACTAAGCAGGCTCTTATTATAGACCTGTACTGCCTACTTATTTTGAATAATTCCATTCGTAAATTAGCAGTTTTGTTGCTAGCTACTTCCTGAACAAAGACGAATACGCCGTTTGATTCGTTAACCAACTTTCTCACTATAGAGTGAAATAGTACTATATCTTGTCTTAAATGAAATACGGAAGATGCACTGTTTGATGCAAAATGACTGGCTTCATCTTTTTGGCGAATATTTCGTTGTTCGTACGCGAAAACTGAAACTTGATCTAAAGGTAACCATGTTCCGGCTATTCCTGATCGTTTACATAAATCGTTAGGTATGAGCTAAAAGAAAACAACTGTATTAAGATGTAATTGAGTTAAAACCAATGTAAACTTACGAAAGTAGTTATTTGTTTTTCCATTATTTTTATTTTCAAATATTTATTATTGTGCAGATTATAAACACGAAACGGCGGTAAGGGAGAGGTTAAGCTGTCACTTGTCATTTGTCGCGATCATCAATAATCAGAAAACAAATCGATTGGTTCAAGTTCAATAGAAATACTATTGGACACTATGAGAAATAGCTTGGTGGTGCCACAGAACTAGATAAATAAAATATTTATTTCTGTGAGTGGAGCTAATACGCCTTGATTGATTTCAAACCTGGAAGAATACCCTGTGTGTATTAATAGCCAAAGTAGACAAACTGGTGAAGCAAGGCCTAGATTACATACAAAAAATGGAGGGTAGAAGGAAGGAGAACCGTCTTGTATGGGGCACAGGTTGAAAAAGTGTCCACCTGTAAACAGCAAATTATAATTCGAAGATTCACCGAAATGGCGCTCGTGTAGCTAATGGAAATGTGAATTTATATATATATATATATATAATTATATTTCATATGTATGTTTGTCTATGATATAATAATTTGAAAATACGCGCTGTATTAAACCGGAAGTATTTCTTTCCTTTTTTAATTTTGTATCTTACTTTAATAATTCATGGCGCTTTTTTTAAAATCTTTCCACTTGCTACTATGGCGCCACCTTAAATTGCTCCCTTTCGATGGACACTTTTTAATTCATTCAGATGGTTCTCCTTCCTTCCACCCTCCATAATACAAAGTAAAAGAGTCGCAATCAAAATCAACTATATTTGAGGACAGAGTGAAGGGGAAGCGTCAAGCTTGCGAAGGTCGAGACAGAACTATATAACACGATCAAAGGCATAAGGTAATATCTGAACACAACTCATGAAAGCAGCAGCAAAGGGAAAAGGTCAGAAACCGAGGGTGGGATTTTAAACGATGCAATACTGGTAGTAGGCACAAAAATTCAGTTATGATGCAATCACGGAAGTGGGGCCCCAATCCTAACTTCTAAAAAGCACCCACAGACCGCGGCTTTTGTAATACGAGTGGGCAGCATAAGTGCGAACTGGTTGGGGAATATTATCCCAACGCTAAAGCCATAGGAAGGAGTATTCCTAAATACATGAGAAGGGAATGATCTCAACTTTTTTTTTCGTTGTTATTCAACGATGGTCTATTTATGCGAATGAGGCTAATCACCGACGCAGGGAGCACACTACCCCTAACCGGAAATTTTGCCGAACCCACTAGGGTTCCAACCAGTGGTAGGGATCTTCATCGAGCTTGACATCGCCATGGACTTCGGACCTCGGTTTTATATCTCCTCCGAAAGACGGCATATCTAGATTATACCTCGTGCTCATGGGTATAATGCCTGCGAGCTGTGATGTGATACTCACCCTAGTAATCTAAGGTGTTTAGCTGCAGGCTGTACGGGCTCTACGACGGTGTTTCCCCAGTGCCCATCTTAACTTAATTTAAAACATGTGGCGGTACGGTCTTCGTACAGGATCGCTCCTAGGCCAACTATATCCTCAATAGAGTAAGGATAAGTGACCGCTTGTTCTAGACGTTCCTACGGATAGTCTGGGGCAAAAACCCACAGAGAAAGGATTACTATGGACCCTGTCCATGGATTCTGATTCCAAGGAGGAGCTCCTTAAACTAGAATTAGCACCACACTAAATATATCTGTAAAAATTCAAAAGAAAAATAACAAGGACTAATTAATAGGATCTGCAGAAAATATCAGTGAACATGAAAATTTCGGAAAATTTCAATTCAAAAAAACAAAAGTTGAGTAAAACTTGTTTCCATTTGTAAATCACAAAAACGAAAACTGCCGTGAAAGTCGAAATTTTTGGTATAATCTAATTTTAATAAAACAGAAACTTACCACAAATACAACATCTAATCCACTGCCGAAAAATGAAACATTTCACTTAACTCGGCACCTAAAAAAACTTATTACTGTGAGTGTGCTGTGTATCATTTTGTTATACAAGTACAATTTGTCATAGATGAGAATATACACCCCATCCTTCTTTATATTCGATATAGAAATGTATAAATAAACTTTGTTTCTTAAGAAGTCATTATTTCTTACATTATTCAACTCTGAACTAAATCAAAACTATTAATTTCCAAACCTTTTTGTAGCCCAAGCATTCACATAATATTTAAAATGTTTTTCGTATTAATGTCGATTCACATATATGTATATAGATATTAATCACCTGTCAATATATTTTCTCTCTATATCTTATCAGTGTTTTTATATAAATATATGAACAAGAGCATCCACCTGGCAGTATTCTGGTGATGTGTTGATAATTTACCATCGATCAGTAGTAATCTGGTGTTGGTTAGTGTCAAATTTGCACTATAAGTGTTTCAAATTGCCATCATGGCTGGCTACGAAGATTATTCGTCGTATGAAAATACCACTTGGCACATTATTCCTCCGGATTATATTCATTTAGATGAAGAGTATAGATATCCGTAAGTCTTTTTAATTGTTTTAGTGGTAGAAATATTAGGGTAGGATATTATCGTGGATAAACCAGAGTATAGGTAGCTAACGGTTTTATTTCTCAAACTAAAAAAGCAGATGTACAAATTTACTGTTTGTTATGTTTACCGTAGAACATTTCCAACAGTTTAGAGCATCGTTTCTCAAGCGGGGGGTCGCGACCCCTAGGGGGGTCGAGTTTGTTTTTAAAGGGGGTCGCAATCTGTTGAAAACTACATATAGGTACAAAAGATTCGTTTATTAAAGGAATGTATTTTAGTTTAGTGTTATAAAACTAAATATTAAGATGTAATAAATAACATGAAAAAATTAACTTATAGCTTACTTTATTTCAATAAAATTATTACTCATGAACATTAATTAATTAATGCGAAATTTGGCATTGTTTCTCACTTAAAAGTTTTTCTATACGTGGATCATCTTTGCAAACACTCATAAGTAAATTATTTTCGAGTGATAACAGTAAATATCTTTTCAAAAATTCAGTAGATTTCAGTAGATTTATTTTATGCTATACAAATTTCAGGAAAGTGTAATGAAATAAATCTGTGACGTCAAAAAAATATGTATTTTCTTAAAAAAAATTAACCTATTTCAAATAAAATAGTGACGGGCTCGCAAGACTTTTTACTTAACCTTTTGGCTTTTTCGTGGCTCGCGACATAAAAATGATTGAGAAACTGCATGTGGTGTAACCTTAAGTTTTTTTCTCATGAACTTGGAGATTAAAAGCATTTTTTGCAATATTTTTGATTGCTCCTTTAATAAAAAATCTATAAGTCTGACACTATTAAATTTATTTTATTATTTCTTAAAAGTTCCTTCCGATTGCCGTACTTAGGTACAATTGTTGGAAGTTATTTTTTATAATTACAAAATAATTCTGTTTTTGATTTTGGATAGATTTGAATATTTCTTTAACATAATATGTCAGGGCTGTTCAACTGCAAGTAGGTACCCTTGAGGCCTCTTTAAGAAAATGCGGTTTGGTGGTTCAGCATTATAAAACACTTGGTATGCAACTTTATCAGTTAGTTTTACTAGGCATGGGATACAAAAAAAACTCTAAAACGTTTCTTCGCTTTGACAATTTCCAGTACTAGGTATATACTTCGTAAGAAGCAGCTTGTTATTATTGTCCGAAATATAAAAATTTTGTTTGTTGTTTTAGTTTTTTCTGATAATCCGAAATGTATTTCTTCATTACCCTGTATATTGCTCAAACGTTTTTTGTGTAACGTATTGTAATGTCGTTTCATATTAGGTAGGTATATTAATTGATAACTGATGAAACTCTTGATATATTGAAGTTTATTATTGGTCGCCTTCATCCCAACAAAGTTCATCAGGTAGCGATTTTTAGAGTAATCCATCGTGTAGATGAAAAAACACGACTCGAGTTAAGTCGAGTTGAAATTCAGGTAACACGGAATTGAATTCAAGTTACCCAACTCCAGTTAGCGGGCGTCGATCCAGCACTGTAGTGGAATTCAGCTGATGCGATAATTACGGTGAAGCAGCGTCGAGCGCGGTTAGTACTTACTGGGGAAACACCTTATATTACTAGGGTGAGTAGCATATTACAGCTCGCAGGCTATATATACCAATGAGCACGAGGTATAATGTAGATATGCCGTCTTTCGGATGAGACGAAAAACCATGGTCCCGAGTCCATGGATGTTGGGCTCGATCGATAAAGATCACTAAAGTACATATAATAGCCTTCTTTGTGTGCGTCATTGATTGTTAATGTCCTTCAAACACGATGACGCACACCAAGAAGGGTATTATATGAACTATACCACTGGTTGGAACACTAGTGGATTCGGCAAAATTTCCGGTTAGGGGTAGAGTGCTCCCGGCGTCGATGATTAGCCTCAGTTTCAGAAATAGATCGACGTCAAATAACCGAATAAAAAAAACTTGAGTTAGCAGGAAGAAACTGAGTGATTTGTTACAAATCATTTTTTTACATATTTGTTCTTCCATCCAACTTATCATTGCTGAACTTCGTAGGTAGGATTGAAATGAAAAGGTTTCTATAGTTTACATACAGAGTGGGCCACAGAAAACAGTCCACCCCGATATTTGGCAGTATTCCTTAGATTTTAAGGAAATTAGGAAACACGTCGATTTTTGTTCTAAGGGGGACATATTTTTACGATACAGGCATCTGTCATTTGTCAACCCAAAAAAATTCAAAACCACATTACAAAATACAGTTCCCGAGGCACTTAATCGATAACACACAATGATAGATACCTAGATGTATTCTAAATTAAAGTTCTTCTTTGCTACTATTACAAATATCTTCAGATCCGGAGGAATCATTATCCGAAACAGTGTAAGCGTATCGTGGTGATTGGTAGTACTTGTCGCTAGCGAATAAATTTGATTTTCTTAAAATTTCCGGTTTGAAATTTCTATTGTAATTTCGGTAAAAGTCTAGTTTAGTGAACCAACGCGGATTTTGATGAAATATTTTTTTTTAAATTAACTCGAGGTCGCTGAACACGAAAATGAAAAAAGAAATCGGCGCTCTGTTACCAAAAACGAGTTATGAATTTTTGAGGATGAATTCAGATCAGCACTGCACTGGTTTCATTGTCATATTATAACTGCTTTATAAACATCCATTATAACTGCTACACAATGTTAGATACACTATAATTGCTTTTTACGATATTCCTCTCACACACACACACACATTTAAAAAACACTGATATTGATATTCATTTCTTGTACATTCTTTTTTTAATTCCACAATTATTATATCTTTTGACGTTTCCATGTAATATGCGACTGACATAGGTTTTGGTTTGTTTCCTCTTAGTCGTAAAACCTGTACCTACTAGCATATTCAGTCATCATTAGGTGGTTACTAGAAAAAAAGTTGCTGAATATCTGTAATTGTGGAGACCATACAAAGATATTTTTTTATCTAATAAAAAAATTAATGAACATTTTAAAAGATTTTTTCTCCTCCCTATAGCTATGTTCTTTCGTACTGATTCAACTGATGGAACTTATGTGATTAAAGTGGAAGTGATTTTGCAATCAGAACACATTCATTCACTGAATGCCCGAAAGAACGCGATCATTTTCATCATAGCCTTGAAGACGTTTTCGTGTGAGGTTTTCGTCCACAGATAACATGTCATTTGGAGGTTATTTATTTTTTATTCATTTATTGAGTTACGCTGTGTAGAACAAGAAAAACTAACGAAATGGAAAGAAAATTAATATTAGATTCCCTTGTAAATGTACATTATAAACATCTAGCTTAAAATTTTGAGGTTAACTTTACCAATGTGATCTAACTGATATAATAAATTCCGCGTTTAGAATAATTACTTATTATGGAGGGTAGAAGGAACGAGCACCATCTGAATGTATTAAAAAGTGTCCATCGAAAGGAAGCAAATTAAGATGGCGCCATAGTAGCAAGTGGAAGGATTTTAAAAACAGCGACCTGAATTATTAGAGTAAATTAAACAAAATTAAAAAAGGAAATACTACGTAAATAATTGAGATTTTAAATACTGTATATTTCTCAATTACACAAGTCACGAAAAATACTAAATTTTTCAACCCAGCACAATTCACTCGGTTTATAACCCTAAATTCACATCACTTCCATTAGCTACACGAGCGCCATT
This sequence comes from Lochmaea crataegi, assembly GCA_947563755.1. NCBI lineage: Eukaryota > Metazoa > Arthropoda > Insecta > Coleoptera > Chrysomelidae > Lochmaea > Lochmaea crataegi. Next base: position 14,852,364 of record OX387430.1, read on the forward strand.
TCGGTGAATCTTCGAGTTATAATTTGCTGTTTACAGGTGGACACTTTTTCAACTTTTCACCCATACAAGATGGTGCTCCTTCCTTCTACCCTCCGTATTACTTATGATCACTTTTAAGGTGTAGAGGGGGAACTGATTGAAAACGAAAGAACGATCGCTTAAACTGATCTACCTGATTTTAGTTACATAGATCACTTCTTTCAGTACGAAAGAACATTACTAAGTCTATTGCTACCACAGCGCTCACATCAATCAGATGACAAAGCTCGCGTTCAGCAGGAAATTGATTATCGCTCCGGTAGCGCTACGTTGGGATGAACTCGACCAATGTAAGAATTGAGTATATTTCGTATTCGACGTTAATTTATACATTTAGAGGCCTCTACGTTGGCTACAAAAATTGAGATGAACCACGGGCAACACACTGGACAGCCCTGACATAGGTCATCAAGTTAATTTCAAATACCATTCAAAAAGACTTTAAATTATGTCTAATCTGATTCATTGATACGTCTTAGATATGCTTTTCTATTCAAAGTTAATAATATAATAACTTTACAAAATGTAAGTGATTTATTTGAGTACAGTACCACAAATAATATGATTTTTGGTTTACCACAAAGCCCTTTCAAAGTTTGGGGTGATTAGAATTTACGTATTATATGTAGACTATTATCAGACCAATATTTGTTGTTAAATAAATCGTTTAGTGAGAATATATGTTTATCAAAAAACCAATTATTGTACATAAAATATGTATTATCGAGGTCCAATCTGAGGTGACGCGCGACTGCCAAAATAATTTGCATGTAATTATTTGAGTGATTCGATTTTATCTCGAGGAAGTTTGATTTTAAGATATGGAGTTTATCTACGTTGCCTTATTTTTGGAAAAACATTTGAGTGAAATTGAAGCCCACTAGACTAAACTATAGTCCATTTAAAAACCAGGTGGTCTATTAGGTAATGTCGAGTGAAATATGTCGAATTCGACACAACATCTCGATAGAAATTGTCGCACATGATGGAAGTGTGGTGTTCTCTATTGGTTTCGTCATCAAACTCGCACGAGACAAATTTTGTCGAATGGCATAATTATTTTGTTAATCTGAATGTTTTCACACATTAGAGTATGTCTTGTCTCAAGATTTTTAATCGATATCAGTAAATCTTCTCTCAATAAATTTGAACTACTATAAAATTGATAAATAGGGATCTGTCAAATGTTTCATCTCGCATAAGTTGCAAATGACATAAATTGTCGACTGTTTCAGACCACTCTACAATTTATCTATCAAAATTTTTCGAATGTGACTTGATCCTTGATCGACAAAAGTGTAATCTTGCATGCTACAAAAAATGTCATTGTTTGAGAATAGACCGTCGGGAGGAGTTATTTCAAAAACCTTACTCACAGGACTAAAAGTTACTTGATTAGTTACTAAGTAAAGTGAATCAGTATTTGATAGTACATATTTATTATTATACTGTTTATACTATTTCTGACAGATCTAAATGACTTGGTACTTGGTATTTGGAGTAGAATGATCCATAATCTCAGAAATTCAGTAGAATTGCTTAGATACTCGAGTTTTGAAAATAACTAATATAACGAAATAGAGTGGAAAACTAAGTAAAAATGATAAAATAACAAGGGAACGAAGACGACGATAAAAATAAATATATAATATATTTCAGAACTGTCAAATAATTCAAATATCAAAAAATATCAATGCTAAAGAGTGCTGTTTGAAGCTGGGTGCAATCATACCAATCGGAGGTCTACAGACTTGCCAAATTAAATTCAAATTACTCCTCCTGGTTTTATATGAGATTATAAGGGGGCGTCCATTAATTACCTGAGGTGTTCAGGGGGTGGGAAGAGGATCGAGCCAGATCTCACTTGGGGGAGAGGGGGGGTCTTAGCAAATATCAATATCATTTTTTTCTAACAGAAAACGATGTAAAATTGCGACAAAGTTAAGTTGAATTAAAATAAAAAATGTAGATATTTATTATCTAATTTTATCAATGTGATTTTAAATTACGGTAATACTCCCAAATACTAGTCTTTGCTAGTCTTGAATAAAAGTAATTAAGCAAATTGTTTTGTTTAATAAATCCAACGCTTTTACACCCAAAACACAAATTTTGAAAAATCTCACGTAAGATTAGGGGAGGTGGTCGAGAAAAACCTTACTACATCTCACCAAGGGGGAAGGGGGGTCAAAATATTGTAACGGTAAAAG